>ML780531.1:255887-289953 GCA_009831015.1 Picea engelmannii | reverse complement strand
AGTTTTTGTTTAATTCTTGTTAATAGCTTAGTTGTTTTCTTTCTAACCTTTTACATCACAGCTGTCATGACTAGCAGAGCCCAACTAGGCATGTAAGCACTCACTTTTTGCTCACACATTGACGAAAAGAGTGCAAACAATGTGTTTGTTTTCATTTTTAGTAGAGTAGTATACATATCTCCCCATTTTCTTCAGCGAAAGTTTTGAGCTAGACTCCATAGCCCAATAGCTAAAGAACTACAAATGCACGTTCTTGGAAGCATGCAGGGAGCATGCCATCCCCTGTGGAGCCAAATGTTATCACATAGGGTTTTCAAGAGTCGTGTGGGTTTGTTGAGAATACCTAACACTGTATATTTCCCATGTCTCTCTCCTTTTCGCAGGTCGAGTATTGAAGTTTTTCCCCCTTTGGTCGACAAAATTGTTTTTTGTTTTCCCTTGTTCGTTTGTGTGCCCTGGTTTCCCTTAATATCTTACCCAAAATAAATCATGGCCCCAAGCCCCTTGGTTTTTCTCCGAGGATGAGCACTCGCCTCCTTCTTTCCAGTCATTGGTCTCCCCATTTCTCCACCTCACAACAAAGTTACCCAGGTCCTTGTTCATGCAGGTCGTAGTCGCGGGCTCAAGGAGCATACTAAGAGCGGTTCGTTCTAGACTCAAATCAAGTAAAAGGGCAGGTTATACTTTCAACGACGGGAATTCCAAGAGCAGTTCATATCGGCAGCTCACGGGCATTTGGGAGTCCAAATTGCATGAAGTATAGCGTCATGAAAGGAGCCAAATCCCGAAGCCAACACGAGTCGTTGATCTGAAGGGGGACAGGTGTCAGTTGATCCAAGCGTTTGGGGGAATGAGCTTCAGGAGTTTCAAAGTGAGAAGTGCATAAAGATTCTAAAGAGCCAAATCTCTAACTCTCGAAGCAATCATGTACCATTGATCTCAAAATCAGCATGGAGTCGTTGTTCTTAGCGGCAGTGCCTCCCAAAGCCCCGAAGTGTTAAAAGTCTCGAAGTGGATCTTGGCCATCCAAATACAGGAGCCATGCATCATCAGATATGTCACTCCGAGAGTTTTACTTCAGGATTTTTAAAATGAGAAACATTGCAAAGTCCCAAAGGGTCGAATCCCAAAGTGGCCAAAGTGCCCGAAGTCCCGAAGTGCCTGAAGTCCCGAAGCGCCTGAAGTGTCGAAGTGCCCTAAGTGTTGAAGCACCTGAAGTCTCGAAGTGGTAGAAGGCCTGAAGTGAATCTGAGTCGTTGATCAGCAAGAGCCACATATCTCCAAATCCATAGCTCCGGGTAAAAGTGCATGGAAGAGGATGAATTTTGAGATTTGATTTTCCCGGAGCCTGGAGGTCCAAAAAGTGTATCATTCGTCAATCTCTGGAGGCCATGTGTCATCATATCCTTAGCTTCGGATGTTTTTCTTTAAGATAAAGTAAGTTTGAGTTTTAGTTTTCCCGAAGCCTGAAGGCCCGGAGTAAGTCTCAATCGTCTGATTCAAATGGACATGCGACGCCATATCTAGAGCTCTGGAGGAAAGAAAAGGGGGGGAAAGCCCGAAGACCTGAATTAGCTCTCGATCGTTGATTGAGAAGGGAGCAGAAGGGTCATCGATCTGGTTGAAGGGGTCAAAGTCTCGAAGCAAGAGCAGAGTCGTTGATTGAATCGGACGTGCGTCAATAGATCGACAACTTCAGGTAAAAAACACAGAAGGTAAGCGAGATTTGATATCTAATTTTCCCGGAGCCCAAGGACCCGAAAAGTGTCATAATCGTCGATCAGTAGGAGCCACGCATCACTAGATCCTTCACTCCAGATAAAAGCAATAGAAGACAAAGGATGTTTGAGGTTTGAAAAGTCTGAAGCCCGAATCACGAAGAAGATCTCGACCGTCAATTCAAAAAAGGAAGATTTGATCCGTCGATCTGAAGAATGCTAGAGATGGTCTGTTGATCAGGAAGTGTCATCTCAAACCACAAAATCGATGGTCATGCTCCATTGTGGGGTCTAAAGGTGCGCGAGTTTTAAAATTTTAAGGGCGGGCCACAATTGGAACCACTATTTTGAGAAAGGGACGTGTGGCAGTTCATGGTAAACTGTAGCAGAAAAAGAGGTTTTCTTTCAAACCACCCTTTTCTGCACTCGTAAACGTGCATTCACGTAGATTCATGGCCCTAGGTCACATTGAAGAAGGAGCCAGAGGAAGGGGAGATACCCCCGAGCCCAGAAGAGCCAAATATGTGGCAGCCATCAGTATGGACATGTGGCACCCTTATAGCCTTGGCACGTGGACACCCCCTGAGCATTAAGTCTTGTTCAGTCTCCAAGGAAAAGCAGTAAATGAAGGGTAGGTTTGGTGGTTGAAACCTCAGCTCACCCCATAAACAGAAGGTATGGAAATTCTGATTGTGGGGATTGAACCATCAACCCATGGTACCCCTGCGAGCAGATTTCCCTGCAGACCCATGCTGATATGAGCTCGCGTCTGATAGAAGGGATACATGCACAGTATGACAGAACAAGTCGTTGACGTAAAGCTTTGATTGTAGTGGCCAGGTCACAATCTTGGTGGTGGCGAATTGTTCTGAGTATAAATATATAGTTTTAATATTTTTTTAAGGTCGTCAACTGGTTGATTAGAGCTCCCTATTTTGTAATGTTTTGATGCCATAATTGTTCTCTAGTTATGTATCAAATTTGAGACTTTCATGTTAATAGAAGTCAGCTTCTTTTCATCTCTCTGTAAAAACTGTGCTAAAACACTCGGGCATGGAGGATCCAATCGAGGGTTGTAATGTTGTTGTAATGTAGGTTTGATTACAATGGTATCGTGACCAGTTTTAGTCAACTCCCTTGTTATCTCTCTCCCTCTTACACTGAATGGCTCGGGCATGGAGAATCCAGTCGAGTTGTCGTAGCTGCATTGTGATGTAGGTTTGATCATTGTGTTGTTATGACTGTGTTGTTTGGACATATTTCAGTGTTTGAAGCTTGTGCTCAAGAGTGATCTTGAGTCTGAAGTTGCTTGAAAGCTTGATGCTCATCGCAGTCTTGTTCACCTTTCTTACTAAGTCTTCCCTCTGCTCACACTCAAACTCAATTCACTGACTGAAGTTAATGTAGCCCCCACTTCCTTGTGCATTTATTTTCCAGTTTCGTGTTGAACATCATTCATATATTGAGTTTTTTCCATTGACCTCCACTCATATAAAACCAACATACACCAAAAACTCTGATGGGTACTGGGCTTATCCTCCCGCAATCTGAGGGTGACTCTCAGTGCTAACAGAGTGTACTTTGAAGGTTTGGTTTGAAAATATTCATATCGAACATGTTTGATTTTTCCATTCGAGTACCATAAACAATAATACCATATCTTATACAATTTTATGCAGTCAAAGCGCAACCAAATATATTATAGTGGGGGATAATACATGTAATTATATAAAATTATGTTGTGCCACTACTTCGTGAAATGAAATTGCAACTAAGAAATTAGGTAAGCATACATCTTCCCTATAACCCATCTCTTCTCTTCAATGTTCATACTAGTACACTACACATAAGAAGAAAAAAAAACACCTTTGATGTTTATGTTAAGTACCTAGTGTCATGATATACCACCTAGCCTAGATTCATGTTAAAGAATTCTTCCCTATCATATTATTTGATTTTTGTGGGATTTATAAGACATTCATATCCTTAAATAGCAATCGTTTTGTTCCTCATGGTTTCAAGCATGCCCAAAAAACATGAGGAGAGTTACATTATATAGAAGGCATTTGGATTTTTATCACTAGAGAGATAAGGATGATGAACATACTCAATGACATATCTAGGAACAGGGACTCATTTTTCTTTCCTTCACCCTTCATGTATCCACCATCACATTTGGATTCATCACTACCCTTCTTATCATCATCTTCTCCTCCCTTTTTATTTTCTCCACCATCCTTCTCCTCCCCGATGCCTTCATCTTATCACCCCCACCACTACCTTCCTTATTCTTCCCCCTTATTTATTGCCCCCATCCTTTTATACCCTTTCTAATTGTCTCCATCCTCCCTGAAACCCATCTCTTTTCTTCAAAGTTTAGGCTATTACTACATTGAATTTTTTAGGGTAGATGTTTCAAGAATTAGTGAAATTCCATGGACATCATCTAATTGTCAGCTAACAATGTATTTCACTGCAATAAGCTCACATACTTTGATAAAATCCCAAAATGGGTAGAGCTCCATTAAACCCATAAAACTCCACAACTTGAATAAATTTGAAATAAACAAAATTAGAGGCCCATAAATCCAACATATGATCTTCTGAATATATTAAAAGCACTGAATAAACACCCATAGATATGGGTTGAGGAAAAATAAAGTAAATTTTCTTGCAGACTAGAGATTTCTACCACTAAAAATATATGGTGGAGCATATCTCACTCTCCATTTGTTAACACATCTATACAATAATATGTATATGAATACCTTGACCTTACATATAAACAAAATTAAACGACTTCAATAATCAAACACGGATAAAAAAAAAATGACTATAATTCCTTAGTGTTAAACATATAGATCTTTGCATTTAAAATATTGTTTAATCAATAGAACCATCTCCGGATTTTTAATGGCACCCATATGATCAAGATATACATATGATATGAATTTCTTCCATTCATAGAGCATTTGCTCATTGGCTCGTCATCTCCTCTATAGGGATTTTTTTCCTTTTAATGTGTATTTCTTGGTTAATCTTAGTTGTAAAAGCCTCTTTATGCATGGTCAATTATTTTTCAAACATGGAAACCTCATTCTCAACAACAATTAAAATATGTGAAGAAGAAGAAGAAGAAGTCTTAGATCTGTCATTAGCAGGGCCACTAGTTTTCTCTATTGAAGAAGATCAAGAGGAGGCAAATCAACAACTACATTGATGTAATAATACATGGGTTTGTTTTCATTGTTCTTAATAACTCCAATGTAAAGATCAATAGCTAGAGTGGATCCATACATTGGAGTTGATAATCTTCTTTGTGGTTGCAAGAATCGAGATTATAAGATTGGATAGCAAGAAAAAGAAGCAAGGATTCGGGAATCACAATATTAGGTACTTAGAAACAACTTAAACCAAAGGCTCTGATACCATAATGTAAAGTTCTCCAGCCCAAGTGAGGTCCATTACATGCAAAAACACTCATAAAATTTAAAATTCTGCTAACTAGTTTCTTGTAGCTTATCAACTACAAATTATAACCAGATTTAACTATTGTATATTATCATTAATTAAATGCATCTACAACATGATAAAAAAAACATGAATGCATCTTAAAATAACTCAACGCAACAACATATAATCTTTCTCAAACACATAGTTAATACACAACAATTTAAGTCATAAATACAACACATAAATAGATAAAACACTTATCTTTTAATTTAGTTGTGAAACCAGCTTCTTGGGAAGGATGTTCCACCCAACCATAGACTTTTTGTTCCAAATATCAATAGCAATTCACCCCCAAGATGAGGCTAGTAATTGACAAAAGAGGGCAGTCTATCACTCTCCACTCACAGCTTAGAAAATCCCACAACCAATTGGTATTCTCCTACAATTATCTTGATTTTCCACCATCGCTCTTCCTTTCAACCTACCCAAAACAAGGAATGTACCCCTCCACTCAGTCCCTCAAGCATCCCATTCGTTAATCATGGTCTCTTTGGCATAGGTAACCAGGAATCTCTTTACTGGAAACTCAAGGGAACTCACTGCTAGTAAAACTACGAAAAAACAACAACAAACAGTTCTTGTTACAGTGAAACTCACAAAAGAGTTCACTCTTCAAGCCTGACAACCTGGATCTTCAATATTTTTCTCAAAATATGCTCTATAAATGCTCCAACATGCTCCATAATCTTCCCTCCATGGTTTCTCCAACTCCAAGCTCTATTTTCTTCTCTTTACTTGTTGTTCATGCAAGGACATTAACTCTCGAAAACTATTGTAATTGCCCATTTGATTTCCTCTCATTTGGCTTGCTTACTTGACTCACACACTTCCCCAAGCTGATTGTACTCAACCCGCATGCTCCCAGTAACTATGGGATGTGAATTCTCACACCTACCATCTTACATGTAATCAATGATTGGATTTGGGAACACTCAACAACAAAATAGAAGGTTCATATACCAATAGTAATTTTTGAAAGTGGGTTAAATTAATAGACATGGGTAATTCCCCCTTGGACCCCTCTTAGACATTATCTTAGACCCTCCCCTCTCTTGCGGATTAATTCATCCCCAATGTCTATCCATATCCCCCAGCAGTTGACATCACATTTTATTTATTAAAATTCAAAAATACAATTCTTATATACATAGCTTAGGTTGTGTCCACGTATTATATCTAGATAAGCATTAATTAAATTGGGAATTATACTGGGGATGTTACATAAGCAAAGAAGGGTAACATGAAGTCGAAGAAGGATTCTAGAAAGTAGTGTGAATTCCATAAAATCCCCCGACACAATATTGATGAATGTCTCTTGAAACAACAATTGTTGGTCGAGCTCAAAGAAAAAGAATCAAGCTCTAGATCAAACTCTAATTCAAAGTAGGATAAGGGGAAGTGGATGATTGATGTAGAACCCAGTGCTACCATTGCAATTGCAATTATCCAACTAGAAGATTCAAAGGAGCCTAAGGAGGGGGATTTTCTCTTACATTCACAAATGTGGTTGAAGGGGACTCCACTACATTTCATTATTGATAGTGGTAGCCAAAAGAACCTAATCTCGACCGAGGTCATAATGAGGTTTAGGCCATGAATAAGGCTACTCTAAGGGCTCTTAAGTGATCTAATTATTCTCGTATAAGATAAACAAATTTGCAAAACCAGAAAAACCAAGATATGTTTAGAACATAGAGGGAGTTGCTAATAGGTGGGAAATATGAATGTTACTCCTCCTTTTCTCGTTGTACACATTTCATGCCGCCTCCATACAACCCTGACCCTTGTTTAAGCTTAATTACCAATATGCATCCCTATGTTTGCACACATCTAGAGACACACATCAAATAGCATTGTCCTAATAAATATAAATCATATTAGCATGTTTACAACATCATATTCAAATCAAGACATAGTTTCTTGACCCCAACTTGGGTTTGTATAATTTGACTCACCCTGGAGTTCATACACATGTGGTTCTTCTTGTCACACTTGAAAAATCATCAATATCTTGGGAAAATACATCCATTCAACAATATAGGTCACACAGACACACACATGCACACACACACAAGTCTCTACATCGATTCATAGTATTTAATAATATTAAACAATTTTTAACATGTTCATGATTCATACATAATCATCACATTAGACATTAATAAAAGATCAATCAAACCAAAAGAGTTGCAAACAAAAATATAATTCAAGTGTGGCCATCCACAAAAATTGGGTCATTCATATATTTGAAATTCCCTCAAATGATAATATGTCAAGTAGTAATAATAAATCTAGTCAAAGATGAGCATTACATGAAGACAATGATAAAAAAACATTCCATTAAACTCTAAAAAAATATTTAATACACTAAGTAAGAGATAACTATACCTTTTGAGATCCACTTGATAAATATGCTTATTCTCAAATAAATTCTCAAATGAATATGCATCTATTATCAACCCTCCATATACAATACTATTATTTTTAATCACTTGTATACACTAAAAATAAATAAAAAAATCATTACCCTATTAGAATGTCTGCTAAATCTTCATATGACTTCACTCTACCCGGTTCACACATTTCATGAAATACTTGGCCAAACAAGTCAAAAGTAACAATTGTTTGGTTGAAAAATTTTACCAAACATATTACATACAATCAACTACAACACTTCCCATATTACATACAATCAACTACAACACTTCCCTTGTTGATGATATTTAACATACATATAACACATATAGTAGAAGAAGACAATGAATGAATTCACCATCAAAGTAGAGCTTAGCATATGATTTGGGTTCTTGAGATATTATGTGAGTTTCTCTAGCTATATGTTCGAAGTCTTTATACCAAAACTCACCTTAATCCACATTGTGGATAATGAGAAAAATGTGAATCTTTTAAGAGTTGTTTGCACATGCTTGAAATAGAAAAAATCCATAACTACTCCGATAGAAAACAAATATCTCAAAATTTCGTATCTATGTTCTTGAGATATTTTGTGTGTGTTTCTACACCCATGTAAATTGTTCTCTACCAAATAATACATTTTGCGATAAGAACAAATATTTGAAGGACCGACTTCACATGCCCGAAATAAACATAGAACGCTTTGAAGCATTTTAAGAAACACTTGGCAACCAAACCTCAAGCCACAACCATACGTCTAGGGTTGTTATATTTGATGCTTTGAATAGGGAATAATTATGCACTAATATAAAGAACTAAAAGTTTCTAAAGGAGGAATTAGTTTTGTGCATGGATTTAAATAAGGTCGAGGTGATTTTCAATTGGCCTATACTAAGGAATGCCACTAAGATGAGGATTTTCCATGGTATAGCATATTTTTATAAAAATATTATCAAAGGATTTAACAACATTTGTGTACCAATAATAGAGTGTATGAAGGCATGAGGATTTAGTTGGGATCCATGAGTGCAAAACAATTTTGAGTTCTTGGAGACGTGAATTAGCAATGTACCTGTGTTGGATTTGCCTAAATTTAACAATGAATTTCATGCATATTGCGATGCAGATTGAGTGAATGTTAGTGCAATATTAAATCATGAAGGGGAATGGAATGTTCTAGTGAAAAGTAGGTTTAAGCACAAAAGCAATAGTCAACATTTAACTTAGAGATTTTATGTAATAGTAAAAAAATTGAAGCATTGGAGGTATTTTATGTTGTTGAGAGATTTTTTTTTGTGTACATGGATCATCAAGCATTGAGTGATGAAGTTCATCAATAGTTAGACAATGTTGATCCATAAGATTCCATACCCTATAAGAAGACTAATGATGTTACTTATTACACAGTTATTCTTCAAAGAAGTTGTGTATTTGTATGGATTATTGAAGACCACTACAACATATGAAGATATGAGGTTCATTCATCATATTCATATAACTTTGTGGAAGAATCTAGAGATGACATTGTGTACAACATAGTTTAGTATATCACTTAGAGATAGATGGATAGTCCAAAGTTGTAAACATAAGTTTTTGGAATCTATTAAGGTGTTCAAATGGATTGAAACAATGGAATTTATTTTTTTTTGTCAAAAGATGAGTGTGCATTCCATGCTTAAGTGAGCACACTAATTAGAATATCACGATGTCATATTTTGTATGGATATAACCCATAAGTAGTTGAGAACTTGGTTGATTTTCCAATAGTGATGAAAATAAGTGATGATGTGAAAGAGTTCATATAACAAATGAAGAAGGTTTATGTACATTATATAATACTTTGAGGTTGAGAAGTGAGGAGAATAAGGAGTGAGTAGATGTAAACAAAGATATAAATATTTTGAAGTTGGTGATGAAGTTTTGGTACTTTTGAGGAAGGAGCATTATCCTAAGGGTACATATAGCAAATTGAATGTGAAAAACATAGGTGCATGTTGGACAAAGAAGAAGTTTGATGACAATGCATATTGGGTATAATTGATCAAGGAAGTCGATATTTCACCGATATTCAATGTATTAGAATTGTATGAATATGACACGCTAGAAGAGGAGTATTTAGTTGAGGATGACAAGATTGATTGGCACATCGAGATGCCAAAGAAGAAGGATGAAGAAATTGATGAAGTGTTAGATGAGAAGCTTCTAAAGACACATAGTGCAACATATAAGTAGTACTTAGTGAAATGGGAGGACCAAGCCATAGAGGAAAGTATGTGGATTTTAGAGCATAGTACTAAATACTTTGCAATTCAAAGGGTAAAGTAGAGGAAGAGTAGTGCGTAGGATTTCTAAGAGGATATGCAAGTTTTTTGTCAAGTGGAATTTGATATCGAATCATCATGTGCATGAGAAAAGGTATTTGCACAACTAAGCACAAAGGGTGTGAATGTGCAATCAATGAAGATTTACAAGTAGAAGATAGTTATGCACATATTCACATAGATAAGGGGGCATGTGCTAGAGGGAAAAAAGAGCACGATCTAGTTAGTTAGGGTCCACAAGGAAAACTCAATGTAGACAAAGGCGAGGTAACTTGGCATAATTGAATATGCAACACATGACAAAGTTTTAGGCATAGGAAAAACATATATACAAAAGAAGTTTTTCATGTGAACGATGTTAAGCTAATGAAGGGATGCACAAAGAAGCTAAAGTGTTAGTTAGATAAATCTCTAAAAGGAATCTATTACAACTAACCCTCATATATGTCAGTTGTATGTTAGTGGAAAAAACATCTATAAAGGTGATGAACTTGAAGGAGTTTGTGTTTGTTGCAAAAATAATTATTGTTATAAATGAAGCGTGTAGTTTTGGAGAGTTAGGAGAGGATCACAAGAAGTTGAGTGTTAGGAGAGATCAAAGGAAGAAGAAGATTGGTGCAAAGTTGAACACTAAAATCAATGTTGTAGAGGTGAGGGACATGTATTATGAAAGAATTATAGAGACAAAAGAAGGCATGATAGGTTATGATATGCATACATGTATGCTATAAATCTTTATTTTTTAATGAGAATGAGTGGACTAGATTCGTGATTTCATTTTTATTCATAGATGTCTATAATAATTTATTTTGAATATTAAATACAATCTAATCTAGAGTATGAATATTTAGTACTATTCCATTCTACTACAAGATCATTGGGATTAGTAAAGAATGGATCAAACCTAATATAATGTGAAGAAGTAGACCTTTGTGCATCCCCTACAACATTGTTAGTTACCCATCCCTTTTACGGTTTCAAACCCCCTTATTTTGTGTTCGTGATTGCATATCCACAACTAAACCTCATAAAAGAGTGTACATTGCTACAAAATTGGCCTTACCCCTTCTCTATTATGCCCATTTTGATCATTTGAATTGTATATTAAACTTGTACTTTTCAATAATTTTTCTCTCGTGTTGTCCATCATTACTATCCTTTAAAAACTATGAAGTCATTGGATTCGTGATAAACCTATATACTTTTAAATTTTCTTTAATGATTCCAATTAACCACAATAATAATATAGAAATCTTATTTAAACTACTACTTGGGAATTCCCATTCACCCATTATTATATAAGGGTGGAGTGTCCTAGTGGGGTGTCGACCAGCGTTTCGCATTGCCAATGCCATAATGGGAAGGTAAAAGAAAAATAGAGTAATGAATGATTTGTGCGGTTGTATTAAAAGCACGTCCGAGTAGGTGGAAGGAAGGGACCTAAAAGTGACTCCTGCAATGTTTGATTATGTTTGAAAGAGTAGGTGGAAGGAAGGGTCCTGCAATGTTTGATTATGCATGTTGAAATGTCAATTGAATGTTGGATGAGTTGGAAATCTGAAATGCGGGGATCGGAAAAGCTGCCAAGTGATGAGTTGGAACGCACAAACAAAGATAGAAATGGAGATGTTATTTTTCTTAACACCAAAGGCCAAGAGAGACACGATGGGAATCAGTTGGCTAGCTCTGTGCTTGTTGTTTTCCAGATGTTTCCTCCCTCCCTTCTGTGCCTATTTTTCGGATGCTTCCTCCCTCTCTCCCTCCTTCCTTGCTTCCCCACGCAGACACGATACACCCTTCTCTCCCTCCCTCGTTTCTATATAAACCCACTCACCCCAAACCCATCCATCATCCACAGCGAGAGTCCACATTTATTCTCTGTAGACATCTCTCTCGCCATTTGATTTCTCTTCTCTGAACTGGTCCAGACATCTCTCTCGCCATTCAATTTCTCTTCTCTGAACTGGTCCAGACATCTCTCTCGCCATTCGATTTATCTTCTCTGAACTGGTCTACATCACAAACTCTTCCATCTTCTTCACCCAATCCACAATGGACATGTACACACCCTTTCTCCTCCTCTTTATTTTATTAACCTCCTCGGCAGCTCTTGTTTCTGCAAATTTCTACAGTGATTTTGACATCACATGGGGCAATGATCATGCTAAAATCCTTGACAATGGACAACAATTGCAGCTTACTCTCGACCGCACTTCAGGTAATATTTGAGTTTCATGCCTTCATGCTCTGCTCTTCTCTCAGTTCATCACTTATTCTAGTAGTTGTGTCTCTTTCTCTCAATTAACTCCCTATAATATTATTCCTTGTTGACAGGTTGTGGGATTCAATCCAAGCAAGAGTATTTGTTTGCCAAAATTGATATGCAAATCAAGTTGATACCTGGGAACTCTGCAGGGACAGTCACTACCTACTATGTAATTAACTTTACCTTAATTAGCACTGCCTCTGCCTTCCTTCATTCTGAAAGTATATCTTTTGCTAAAGCTCTTATGGCTAACATGTTGTTGTTGTTACGCCTCTCTGTAACTATCATCTCAAGGCCCCAAACACGACGAAATAGACTTTGAATTTATGGGCAACCTCTCTGGAGATCCCTATATTATGCACACTAATGTCTTTGCTCAAGGCCTTGGTAATCATGAACAACAATTTTACTTGTGGTTCAACCCAACCATAGATTTCTACACTTACTATGTGCTTTGGATATCGAACCAAATTATGTATGTATTCTAATCACTCTGTGCCTTAGCTCTTTCCATATAATACAATACAGTCTCTCAAACTAACATAAGTACATGTTTATTGTTCAAATTTTATGTAGACAGTACTCATGTTCGAGTGTTTAAGAACAGGGAGACAGAGCTGGGTAACATGGATACCAATTATCATTATCCCAAGAACCAAGCAATGAGGATCTACTCCACCCTTTGGAATGAATATGATTAGGAAACTAGAGGTGGGCTCGTCAAGACCGACTGGACTAAAGCTCCCTTTTTTGCATCCTTCTGCAACTTCAATGCTACTACTTCTTCTTCTGACTCCGCTGCAGAGGAGGCTTTGGAATCCAACCAAGATCAGAGGCTCCAGTGGGTGCAGAAGAACTACATGATTTACAATTATTGTACAGACACCAAAAGGTTCCCCCAGGGATTGCCTTCCAAATGAAAATGAGCCATCCCTCCCATTCCACAGGTTACTGTGTAGACACCAAAAGGTTCCCCAGGGACTGCCTCCCAAATGCAAATGAGCCCTCCCTCCCATTCCACTGATCGATTGAATTCACTCATTCATGGAATGAATTTTGGATATGTATTCTATTCTACATCCATTCTTTTCATACATATATAAACGCATGTAAAATATGTATCAATTATTTTGGTACTGGTATAATAAAGTGAGATTCCTTTGATATTCAATTGCTACAGCTTCTCTTATTTTTAGGTTTCCATTTTTTCATTCTTTTCATACATACAAAAACACAAGTAAAATATGTATCAATTATTTTGGTACTGGTATACGAAAGTGAGATTCTTTTGATATTCAATTGCTACAATTTCTCCTATTTTTGGTTTTTTGGGTTTCCATCTATTAGCGTTTTATCTTTTGAATATCTATAATTCTGTCTTTTGTATTGAAATTGAAATTTAAAAGAGACACACAAACAAATAAAGAAATATGATTACATGATCTCAATCATCTTTTTTTATTATTGGATATATATATATATATATATATATTCAATACTTCAATCACACTAATATAAAAGACGGATACTGAAACTATTCCTACTAATGCATAATGATAATCAAATTTCCTTTAGTCATGTGCAGACAATCAATTTCAAAATGTGATATCTTCACCTAGGTTGAAGCCATGATTATGCTATCAATTCATGGAATGAAGGTGACCCAACAAAGAAAAATATTATAAAACACTCTTCATGAATCATAACACTTACAAATCATACCTACCATTTTCCTTAAGTTACATAAAACAACCCAAAATAAAACCCTTTAAAATTTCTCAAAAACTAATCTCAAGTGCAGAGACACATTCACAAAAAGCTACAAAAAGTATGCACGGGGTACAATTAGAACCTGGGTGCATCAATTTCAAAACATGCACGGCATACTCCATTGTAGGGCGTGCATGCCTTTGTGAGCTCCAAAACATTTATTCACGAGATTTCACAAATTTCCATTTCAAACTTTCTTAATAAAAACAACTTAATTTACCCATCCTATACCAAATAGTTTATAATAGTTTATTTTGAATATTAAATACAATATAGAGTATGAATATTAAATACAATATAAAGTATGAATGTTTCTCCAAACAATCACTGGTGGCCGAGCTGAAAGCTTCCGATTCAGAGGAAGATTTCGACTCGAAATCAAATCCAGAAGGAGGGAAGTGGATTATCGATGCCTAACCCAGTGTCATTGTCGCTACCACCAAAGTCCATCCAAGTGAACCAGGAGAACTAGAGGAAGGGGAATGCCTCTTTAACTCATAGATGTGGGTAAAGGAGGCTCTACTTCATCTCATTGTCGATAGCGGTAGTCAAAAGAACCTGATCTCAGCAGAGGTCATCAAGCAGCTAGACCTATCGATGACACCGCACCCGCAACCTTACACCATCGACTGGCTTCACCAATGAAGAGATATTTGCATCAGCCAATAGTGTCATCTGCCCTACAGCATCAAGCCCTTCAAAGATGAGGTATTGTGTGATATTTCTCCCCTTGAATTTTGTGATTTTCTTTTAGGACAACCATATTTGTGGAAGCGACATGTTGTGTATGAATCTAGACCCCGCATTGTTATTATTACTTTGGGTAGACAATTGTACAGGATACCAGAGGTAGCACTACCTACCGCTATTTCTTTAATCTCTGTTAAGAAATGTAGTAAGGTCATTTCATAGACCGGGAAGTTCATCTTCTTTGTGATCCATGCTCACAGTAAGTAGAAGGTCGTTACCACATCCGTGACCTCTACACAGAACCTCTCTTTTTAGTAGAAGCAAGTGGACAGAATCATGGAAGAGTACATAGACATCTTCTTGTCACCCATTAGAGTATTGACGCACTGTTAAGTCAAGCATCCAATTGATATAACCCCCGGCACACCTCTTCCTAATGGACCAATTTATCATCGCTCGCTGATGGAAAATAATGAAATCAAGCGTCAGATCCAAGAGTTGCTTCAAAAGGGTCACATCAGACCTAGATCCTCCCCTTGTGGAAGCCTGATTGTAATGGTGCAGAAGAAAGATGGGACCTGGTGGCTCTGCATTTATTACAGAGCATTAAACAAAATCACAGTAAGGAACCAGTACCCAATTCCCCGAATTGATGACCTTCTTGACCAACTCAAGGGGGGCAAGTTCTTCAGCAAGATTGACCTAAATTCTGGCTACCACCAGGTTCCCGTCAAACTGACTGATGTATGGAAGACAACTTTCAAATCTAAAGAAGGTCTCTTCGAATGGTTGGTCATGCTATTTGTCCTAGAAAATGCACCAACAAATTTTATGAGGTTGATGGATGATGTATTGATACCCTTCACCAACTCTTTTGTGGTGGTATATCAAGATGACATCCTCATCTTCAACAGAACTTGGGAGGAGCACATGCAGCATATTCAATAGGTTTTGAGCACTCTGTGCCAGCACAATCTATATGCCAACTTGGAAAAATGCTCATTTGGCATCAACAAGGTCCAATACTTGGGCTACATTGTTGATGAACATGGGGTACATGTGGATCTAGCTAAGATCCAAGTCATTTATGACTGGCCAGCCCCAGCCACACTAACTGAGCTTTAGAGATTCTTGGGACTTTCCAACTTCTATTGACGGTTCGTGTTGGGATTCTCCCATATTCCATTGTACCTCAGCCAAGTGACCAATGGCATTGGCAAGGAAAATTTTGTGTGGGGGAAGGCACGACAACAAGCATTTGATGATTTGAAGCATCATTTGTGCTCAGCTCTAGTACTCTCCTTATCTAATCTACAACAACCGTTCGATATTGAGACTGATGCATCTGACTATGTTGTAGGCACAGTTCTCACTCAGCACGGTCATCTGGTCATATGGCAAGACATTTTGGTGTGGAGAAAAATGTGGTCGTTCTACAGAAACATTTTTATTGGCCAAAACTTCAATAGGACGTCAACTAGTATATCAAATCTTTCATTGTCTGTTCCATTTCCAAGCCAACCATCAAGAAGCAAGGCATATACATCCCTCTTCCTACTCTTGAGAGGCCTTGGGAATCCATCTCAATGGATTACATGTATGTCCTTTCGTCCACCAAGCAAGGCAATGTTTTCATATTTGTGGTGGTTGATCAGTTTTCAAAGATGGCAATTCTCACATCTTGCAAGAAGAGCATCACAACGACATATACTGCCAATATTTTCTTCAAACGAGTGTGGGTCCAATTTGGGATACCACAGACCATCATCTCCGATCAGGACATCATGTTCCTAAGCACATTTAGTTCGAGTCGTTGGTCATTGTTGGACACCAAGCTCATTAAATCCATTGTCTTCCACCCTCAAACCGATGGCCATATAGAGGTCGTCAATTAGATGATTGTGCACATCCTACACACGTATAACTCTAAGAATCCACATACATGGGATGATAGTCTTCCCTATGTTCAGCACAACTACAATAGGGCTCTCCATAGCTCCACCAACCATAGCCCATTTCAGGTGGGGATAGGATTCCAACCCTTGGGTCCCATTGATGTTGCACTACCTCTTGCAACCACACAGACATAATCTTCCCATGTTTAGTCTGAGGCCAACAAAGCCACCAGATTCATTGAGTGGATTCAACACATCCACCAACAGGTCCATGATATTTTGTAGAAATCCAATGCTAAGTACAAGCAGCACCATAATCAACACTGGGTACTACACAAGTTTCAGGTGGGAGACAAGGTATGATTACATTTATAGAAAGAACGCCTTACAGGGCCCCATCGGAAGCTCCGACCACTTCGATATGGGCCTTACACTATCACCAAGGCTATGGGAGACAATGATTTTGACCTCAACACTCCCCCCTTCCTTAGCTTTCACCCAGTGTTCAATGTGGACCTCCTCCAGCCATATTTTCCACCATTATTGGACACCTCAAAGATCACAAAACAGTTGAAACCAATAGAGCTCAACCCTGACTGCATGGAACATACATCCACTGATAAAATAGTGGACACACAGGTCAAGGGAACTCACCAATAGAGGGTCCAACTTTATCAGGTTGTCAAGGCAAGGCATCTCCTGCACCAGGGAAAATGGCTCACCCAGGGCCAAATTCAATAGAAATTTTCTCACCTGATGGGGGCACTCAACGCATTAGAGACCATTGCTTCCTAAGGGGGGAGGACTGATCCGGGTGGATATTAGTGGCCACCCACCTATTCCAACTGGCTCCTTTTGACATTTTTAGTTTAGCACATTCTTCTATAATTCTTTGTAATTGTGAGTTCTACACTTCCAGGGTTGTCTAAATCCATACACAGTTGTCGGGTGGAGATAGGTGGCCACCCACCTAATCCAACTGGCTTATTTTGGAAGTTTTCATGTCAGTACATCTTTTTGTACTTCCAGGTCCGCTTTGGTGCCCTAAACAATTTTTTTGGCTTGCCACAGTCAAACTGTAGACAAAGTCAGAGTTTGATTTCATAATGTGTAGTTCTCGAAAATACCTTTCCAATGGGCTTCACGTGCCTAAAACTGAATTCGTATGAAAAAGTTATGACCATGAGAAGTTGAGGTACCAACTTACTCATCGTGGCCCACATAACTTTTGGCGTTTCATCTCCTAGGGTTAGGTTTTTGGATGTCTTGGCATTCATGAGTAATGTTAAAAAGGACTATGGAGCCTCATTGTAATGACTCTACTTAGATGGATGTGCCTAGCATCCACATCTCTTCTCAGAGATATATACCACCATTTGAGCAAGAAGTTTTCAGTTCTGCAATTTTACAGTTTCATCCTATTTTATTTATTCAATAGAAGTTATTTTTCATTGGATATTTGTTGTTGTTGTTCGCATCTCTATGTTATTGTATTTAGTTTGTGATTTATTTTGTTCCGCTCATAAATCTAGATCATCACTTGTGCAAAACATCATGTATTTGGCTGTGTCGCGACCCTTCATGAACCCACACTCAAATGACTCGTCACGCCCCCTCTATGGACCTGGTGCACTCCTGCAAGCCCATGCTCCCATCAATTTTCATGTCTCTTAGGCCGACGTGCCCCATCCTTGGGCATGCGCCCCTTTCCTTGTGTGTTATCTTGTGTCGATCATCATGACTCCTTGTGTGTGTTCCAATGATATTTTCCAACCTCTCTGATTTTCCCATGTTGCTGAGGGCAGATGGGTCCACTCTTTGGGAATGCTCCCAAGTTGCCCCACCCTTTCCCAAATGCAACCCAAGTCTCCATCAATCATTCTAAGGAAAGTAAGGTGTGTTCCCCCTTGGTGTTTCATATCACCATCATGTGCCCAAGGTACTCTTGCTCACACCCTAACATTTTTTGTTCAGCCAATTGATCGCTTCCTCCTTGTGCTCTTCATCCATTTCATCGTTGAATCTACCCAAGGAGCATGTGCTCTTGGTGGGTGTCATGGGAGACCTTACATCATCCCCACTCCAATTTATTTTCATCTCTAACAACATCCATCTATCTCCACGACGTCTCTCCCCCATGTCTGGATCTCGTCCTCACCCAAGGACTAGTGTTTCCTCAATTGTTTTAGTCAAGGAAAGCTCCCCTTAGGAAGTTATATGAGTCTATAATTTGGCTCACCCAGAGTTCATACACATGTGGTTCTTCTTGTCACACTTGACAAATCATCAATATCTTCTGAAAATGCATCCATTCAACAATACAAGTTACACACACACACGAGTCTCTACATCGATTCATTA
Organism: Picea engelmannii; assembly: GCA_009831015.1. NCBI lineage: Eukaryota > Viridiplantae > Streptophyta > Pinopsida > Pinales > Pinaceae > Picea > Picea engelmannii. Next base: position 271,004 of record ML780531.1, on the reverse strand, counting down.
TAGTTAGGGTTAGGGTTTCTATCTCTCTAGTTCATTATTTTGTCTGTTATCTAGCACAACCACAATATCTAGAGATTTTGCTAACACTTGTTGCAGATTTCCAACAACATTCTGACCAAAAATTTTAATCAAATCAAATAGTGCAACATGCCATTTTTGCAATGTTGGTGAATTATACCACTAATGTCATTTTATTCAACTCTAAATTATCAACATGTCATAGCATTTAACCTTGAATTGATTATAACTAGAAGTTGATGAATTGATTATAATGGGAATTTGGTAAATTTTTAGCAAATTACAAACATGTTTTTGGAAAATCACTCTATGAAATACAAATAATAACTAAATTATTATAATGATATATCTCCTTCATATTTATTTTATAAGAAAATATGCATTCATAATACAATAAGTCTTAAATGTATGTCATATAATATCTTAACATCATTTGAAAATTTCAAATGGCTCTAATTCACCCATGAAGCATTGCAAATATTTTAATAAATCGAACAAAATACATCTGGCGAAAATGGAGCCCACAATATTGATTTTGTTGTTGGGTCATACATATAATCAAAAGCAATGAAAGGAAATGGATAGTGAAGTGTTACTTGCACCTTCTTCTCCCTTCTGCCACAAGCATGGATAGGGACAGATTTGTGATGATGCCCTTCATATATTGGTTTCTAAGTATTAAACGAGAGTGAATGTTGAATGGTCAAGGAGCATAAACATAGAAAAAATAGTTGTTTATGAAATGGTCCATATGTTGTTGTGAAAATAGTATAAAATTCATTATGTCATTTGCAAATTGATTTCTAATTACCCAATGACAATAAATCTTGGATGTCTAGATTTTACAAATGACAAGATATCTTGGATGTTTAGAAGTGCATGGTATGAACAATGAAAAAAAAAAAATTTCTTTATGTATGGGTTGGGTATAGTAAACAAATGATATTCCAGTTGAAGCTATAGAAAGGGCATCTATACTTGGGCAATTTAATAGTTATATTTATCTTCCTTTTATCGACTTCATCTCCTTACATAGTTTGCAGTATAGTTAGCCTCTGCTCTTGCCCATAATTACTATCCTTTGGAAGCTATGAAGCCCTTCTGTTTCTTTCCCTTCCATCATGAAACCATATACTTTTCAATTTTCTTTAATGATTTTGATTAACCACAATAATATGAGAACCTTATTTAAACTACTTTGACATTCCCATTAGCCCATTTAAAGGGCATCCTAATTATTGTTATTATTATTTACATATATAATTGATGGTAGAGTGCCCCACTGGAGTGTTTTCCAACATTTCTCATTGCCATTGTCATAATATGAAAGTAGATCGATAATGGGTGGAGACTCCAAATTGGAACTTGTGAAGGTAAAATAAACACAAAGTAATTATTTTTGTAGTTGGATTAAAAGTGTGTATAAGTAGATGGAAGGAAGGAAGGAGTGGATTGAAACATTGGGATTTTGTTTTGTCATAGGTTGAGTGTGCATTCAATAGTTAGGTGAGCACATTGAATAGAATATCACGATTCATATGTTGTATGGACATAACCCATAAGTAGTTGTGAATTTGGTTGATTTTCCAATAGTGATGAAAATAAGTGATGATGTGAAAGAGTTCATATAACAAATGAAGAAGGTTTATGTTGAAATATTGTAACTTCGAAGAATATTCTTATTATATATGAGTTGTTATCTTATAGATCAAATTCCTTTTTGTGGATTGATCATGTTGTTGGCGCGAATTTGGTCAGACCAGGGTTCTTCTCAAGTTACCAACAAAAGGCACCATGTAGTCTAGAGCGTTGGCATTTTCATCCCCTCCAAAGAGAAGAAGTCTCACTCGAAGCGCTGCTGAGACAGATAGATAGGGAAGGGTAGGGAGAAGACTAAGGAAAATCCATAGAGCATTCGGAACTCACCCCTGTTCTTGTGCAATCAACATTATCAGATCGGAACCATCTAAATGCAAGAACCAAACCTACTTACGGTATGAACAACAATTAACCATAGAACCATTAGACAGAACTCATAAATCATAAAGGAATAATGCAATGCATAAGTAACATACAAAGACACATCACATTTGAAATTTTGGTTCTTCATATTAGCTTTCGGATCTTTCCTTTAATACATATTCAGAACTACATAGAGATGTTCAGTACAGACTATGGGTTGTCTCTTACATCGAGTTTCACTAGCTAATCCCAAAAACCTTGAATCTCTAATAAACATAACAACAACCTGATATATCGAATCAACCTCGAGGACCAACCCCCTTACATCTATATTTAGTCCTATGTATAGTTGGGTTATGTCTTTCTGTTCAGCTTGCTCACTTTCTTGTTCTCTTGCAACTATTTGTTGTTTAGCTGGTGTTGTGCTAGCTCCCGCAACTATTTTATGTTATTCTTTTCTTTCAGCTTCTGATGAAGTTTGCGCAACTCATGCTAAATCAAAACTTGTGCAATTATTTCCCAAAAATGAAGGGCCCAACAGGCTCCAACCACAATCCTTGACTCGTCCTTGAGTCAATCACTTGGTTCTTTCACATTCTCTAGGAGCAACTGTTGTTTTCCCTTGTCTATCTTTTCTTCTTCTTTGAGCTCTTCTATTTGTGCCTTTTCTTCCTTCACCTCTTCAAACGAAGGGCCTAATTCTGGAACTAGCTCTAATGCTCTGTGCTTTACTCCATGAAAGCTTTCAACTTTGTCCTACCATTTCCGGGTGAGGAGTGATGCTTCTACCAGGAACTGTTGGGTCGTATCTTTGTTGTACTCTTTTGGCTTGGCTGCAACCAACAAGTTCCATTCGGAGTCGGATGTTGCATCGATCTAGTGCATTTCCATATAGGCAGTTTGAATTACCGGTTGAAAATCGTGCAGCTCTTTATTGGCTACAGACGGTGCTTCATAGAGTGAATTGAGTTTGTTGTTGGCCTGCTAGATCTGATCAAAAAATTTCTACTGCTCTATGGGGTCCATTGTGACCGCAAATTCCTCATTGAGCCCCTGGATCCGGGTGCGCAATTTTTCCAGGACTTGATTCCATCAAGCAATGATGCCCATCCAATCACTGACTTCCTTGAAGATTCTGGTGTAGTCCATTGTCTGATTATGTAGTGTCGATCGGGCATTGTTTCCTTGCAGTATGATCTTCTGCATTTGTTCATGCAGATGTCGAGGTTGTTGTTCTGTTTCTTGTTGGACTTATTGTAACTTTGCTTGTATCTTCTTCGTGCATGTCGTGATCTGTGTCTATGCCGCTTGTAACAGCTCGATCTGTTTCTCTGGTTCTCTTATCTCACTGGCTTCAGGTAGGTCGAGCACAACTCTCTGAATCTCCAGCCAGGCTTCTGCAAGTTTTTCCTGCACTTTTTCCAGTTTGCATTGGGCTAGGAGTTGATCACGTTTTTCTTCCATTCTACATGTTTGTGCATATAACTGTTCTTTTCTAGCGAGCTCGGCTGAGCTCTCAACGTCTTGGAGCCTTTGCTCTAGTTGGTTTGTGGAGGCTCTGATTAGTCCAAACAACTGTGATGTTGGCCACTATGCCATGTTGGTGGTTGATGGAGCTGCATCAGTGGGTGCTCTTGTCTACAAAGGAAGTTTGTTGGTCGTTGAGTGGTCTGAATGGGTTTCTACTTCCTCTTCTATTGGTGGAACTGGTGCAATCCTCAATATTAGATCTTTGGGCAGAAGTGTCAGAACCTTTGTTCTGGTTATGCAGAGCCACATCAAGTCTGCACATTGTTGGGGGTTCTAGAGGACTTGTTCCATTTGTGCTCGCCTAGTTGTCATATCCTGGTCCATTGTTGAGTCTGGATCATTGGGCGCATCTGGTATCTCTATGTCCTCTAGTACTTTTGCATCATGCATTGTGATTTATTGGGAATCCTCACCCTTGGGTGGTGAGGTGATTTTCTGGGTATGGTTAGCTTCCGGCTCTTCTCTGGTTCTGGTGGCTTCTTCCTATGTGGAAGACTCAGGTTTTTGTTCCTGTGTGTTCGGATTCAGAACATATAGCATCGTAATTTGCTCCGAGACTTTGGGGTCGGGGTTGGGGATTTTTGAGTTGATCTTGGGGGATTCTCTGGTTGTTTGGTCAGGCTGCATCTGCTCTAAGGTTGTGGTCTGATGTGGAGCGGTGGTGAGGAGATTTGGTAGTTGGAGCGGTGGTGGAGGCTGCTCAACGACGATTGTTGACGGGATTGGTTCAGGGTCTGGGTCATCTTGGATGTCAATGATGGTGGTGGATTTGATCTTGGCGTGGGTTTGGGGAGCAACAAATGTGAGGGGTTGTGGATTCAGGGTTTTTTTTGGCAAGACCCTCTTTCTGGTATTTTTCCTTGTCGATTCGGTGGTAAGCATAGCGCCCAGGATTTGGTTGACTTGTGCACCTGATAGCATGGCATTGGCTGGCAGCTGTGGGGGGGGTGGTCTTTTCCTCAACTGTGGGCTGCATTTAACTCCAGGCCATGACATGACCTCCTTGTCGAATGCTTCCTCATATAGATAGAATGGTAGCAGTCCTGTATGGAAATGTTCCCGGCTGGCATGTCTCAGCCAGACGCAGGTGTTGTGTCGGTTCATGCTAAAGGCGATATTCCTCGTGTTGTTATGGAGGATCTCCTGCGGGATACGCGGTTGCTGTGTTATGTCCATCATAGCATTATACCATTTGGCAAATGTTGCGTTGTTGAGTGTTGTGTTCTATGAGTCTGGTCTAGACTGCCATGGCTCAAACATTTTTGCCAAGCGCCCTTTATATGGTATTGTCAGTTGTATGCCCACCGGTGACTTCCATTTGAGCATCGTGAATGCCACAAGCAGGTATCCATAGGTAAAGGTGCCTCCTTTCTCCTTTGCCTCCTCACAAGCTTTGAGTAGTTTCTCCAGTAAGAAGCTACACCAGTTGAACATTGTTCCCTGATTGCAGAAGTCGATAACTGATAGCGCGTCTAAAGTTCATTATCCCTTATAATAGGACCTCATAACCTTGTTGGCTATGACATAGCAGCCAGTCCAGACTATTTTGGGTAGTATTGGCTCAATGATTGTTGTGCATCCTCCTCGCTTGGTGTTAAACTTATCGTATAGGTTGAGCTCACCTTTCTTCTTCTTGTTCTTTCCGGGTCCCTGAAATCCCTTTGACACATCCTCTCCTTCAGAAGATAGTCCAGTAAGCTATTGAATATCTTGTGCATGGATTGGATATTTCTTATCCAACCATAGGCTTCTATCTTTCACTCTGCTTATCGGGAACTTCGTGTAGCATGCAATTTCGTCGGTGGTGTCGAAGACTGGTAAGCCTCTCAGGTTCATGATAGTGGAGTTGAATAGGTTGATGAACTCCTTTTTCGATGTAAAGTGCATATCTTATGTTCCATCTAGGGATAACTCCCAAAAGACATATGGGTGCATCTGTGGAAACAAGTGTGAATCTGTGAGGTCAAGGTCGAGTAGCTTGACATGTTATGTCTTCCCTTTGAGATCACCTATAATCTCGACCCGAGGGTTTCAAATCTCATCTGGTACTGCTTCTTTAGTCATGGTACTTTGGCTAGTTGTTGCTCTTGGCATGAGCACGTCTCTGGTAATTTTTAGAACTAAGGCTCTGTTTTCATATTTGGCAATGGTCCTTAATTGGTTTGCATGGCTGGGTTCGGAAATAGTTATGCTTGTTTTTAGAAATAATACTTTTTCGGCTGAGTTTTGAGAATTTTATGTCAGGCTTAACGGGTAAGTTTTAGTAATAATTGCTCCTTATTATGACTGTATACACGCAACAGGGTGTGAGTTTTCCGACAAGACAGTTTTATCAATGGAAATCCAAGTAGGTGATCTTGGTATTTACTCGTCTGAGTGGAATAGGGACGTGGCCGAATTGAGACCTTTCTATTTGGCGGGTGGGTGTCCCGGCGCGAAGTTCGATGGCATCTTGGCATAATGTGGCTTTATGGCATAACAGGCGACAGTCAGAGTACCGGAATTTCATTAAAGGGTGTGATTGGACTATTTGTGTGTGGCCTTTAACTCAAATTGGATTTGGGTGTGTGGACCCTCCGACCATAAAGGTTATCCCCGTCATTTTTTATGACTGTCGTTAGTGGACCTTTCATACTTCAGGTTTGGTACTGTTGTGTCGTCATCTCTGTATCGACCAACACTTAAACAACATAATTGAACTATGTGTTATGGCGCAACACTATGAACATGGACATTATTAACAGAGAATTTATTTTTATTTTTATTTTTTTTGAAAGAAAAACAAAACTCAAATCTAACTATTGTACAAGCTCTGTCGGATTGGAGCGACTGCTCTTCTTCTTATTTTTGGGAGAGGTAGGGCTTCAGGTGAGTGTCATTCACCCATCCTGGTCATAGCACACCATCTAGTTGCATGAGTCGAACTGCTCCTGATGGTTGCAGCTCTGCAACTATGAAGGGTCCCAACTAGTGCATACACAGCTTGCCAGGATGCTTTTGGTATCGGCTGTTGTAGAGTAACACCTTGTCTCCTTGTATAAATACCTTGGTTTCAATGTGGCGGTCATGACAATCTTTCTATCTTGCCTTTTCAACCGACTGGTGGAAGTCTACCAGAAATCCGGTTTCTTCGAATTCTTGTAGCTCCGCAAGTCTTTGCACCATTGATTCTTCATTTTTCATACGTGTGGCTTGTGCAATATACAGTCTTGGCATGATGAACTATGCGGTCACCACTGCCTCTTTTCCGTAAACCAACTGGAACGGCGTGTATCTGTGGAGTTTCTTTGTTGTTGCCCTATAGTCCCATAGTACTGTTGGAACTCTATCATCCCAGTCCTCTTGGTTTGCGCAATAGACTTTTGTTAGTCCCTTTTCCAGGATTTTGTTGAAGGCTTCAACTATTCCATTGGCCTGTGGGTGGTATGGACTGCTCTTGTGATGTTGAATCAAAAATTATGCGATAAGTGTTGCTATGGTGTTTCTAATGAAGTGAGCTCCCTAATCATTAGTTAGGCTCCTGGGACATCCGAAGTGAGTAATGATATTCTCGAAAATGAACCTGGCGATGGTATCCATCGAACAGTCATGTACCGTTGTTGCTTCTGCCCAGCAAGTAAGGTAGTCGGTTGTAGTAATGATGTATCTTGCCTTTGAATGTTTGGTTGTAGGGTTGATTGGCCCAATGAAGTCAACTGCCCATTTCTCAAATTCATGTAGATCTCTAACTGGTTGTAGTGGTAATTCATCTCATCTTGACGGCTTGCCCACTCATTGAAAAACATCACACGATCTAGCGTATGTTTTTTCATCCTTGAAAAGTGTTTCCCACCAAAGTCCTTCCTGTAGAACTTTTTGTTTCATTGCCTTTCCTCCTACGTGTCCTCCTGAAATTCCGTTATGGCATTCCCAGAGTATATCTTGACTTTCATTATCTAGGACACATCGTCTGAGGATGTTGTCTAGCCTTAGTTTATACAATTGGCCAGCAATCAGCTGATAATCTGCTACTCTAACGACCATATGGAATTTCTGGGTTGTGGATTATGTTTCAGGGCATGTTCCTGTGCTGAGAAAGACTGTTATGTCCTCCAGGTATTCTGGTATGGCCTCGATTCTGAATAAATATGCATCTAGAAGCTGGTCATCGATTGCTCTGTTGCTTTCTCCTGAGTCTAGTCTGGATAGATGGTCGGGTCCGACGTTGCATCGTCCTGGTTTAATGATGACTTCAAAGAAAAACTCCTGAAATAACAGCAGCCATCTTCAAATTCTCCCTTCCAACACATGTTTGTTAAGTAGGTATTTTAGTGTTGAATGATCAGTAAAGAATTTAAAATGAGATCCTAACAGATAATGTCTAAATTTATGTAAAGAGTAGATCATTGCTAATCCTTCTCGTTCTGTTGTTGTGTAGTTGCACTCTGCTTGTGATAGCTTTTGGCTCATAAAGTAGATAGGGTGTTCCATAGCTACATCTCCAGGTTGCACTAGGATAGCTCCTAGAGCAATTCCTGAAGCGCCTTCATGGACATGAAATTATTTATCCCAGTTTGGGAATATCAGGATCGGTGTTGTAATGAGATTCTCCTTAAGTGTCTCAAATGTTTTATCACATTTGGGAGTCCATCAGAATGTTTCATCCTTTTTCAAGAGCTTTTCCAGAGGTGCAGTAATGTTGGCATACCTCTGAATGAACCTGCGATAGTATCATGTATGTCCTAGTGTGGAGCACAATTGTTTAATGCTCGTAGGTGGTGGCATATTCATAATGACCAAAACTTTAGTTGGGTCTACCAGTACTCCTTCTCAGCAGACTATGTGGCCCGACAAATTTCCATGTGGCACACAGAAGATACACTTCCTGAGATTTAATGAGATTTGTAACTTTTGGCATCTATCGAACATTAGCCTTAGCAGTGCTACATGTTCCTTCATCATGCTATATATTGTCCAATCATCCATATAGACTTCTATGAACTTGTGAATGAACTCTCTAAAGGTTGCTATCACAATCCTGGAGAAAACTACAGGGGCGTTCTTTAAACCAAATGGAATCACATTATATGCAAAAGATCCCCATTCGATAATGAAGGTGGTTTTCCTCTTGTCCTCTTCAGCAATCCTAACTTGGTGGTATCCTGAAAATCCATCTGTAAATGAGTATCATTCCTTCGCTGCAACCTATTCTAGGACCTCGTCGGTGAAGGGTGTTGGGGAAGGGTCATGCACACAGGTAGAGTTGAGGCTTCTATAGTCCACACAGACTCTAATATCCTCAGTGTCTTTCTTGCTCTGGATTACTATCGGGTTGACCCATTCTGCTTCTTCTACTGGAAAAATGAGACCGGCTTCTAGCATTTTATCAATCTCCTTCTTAACTTTCTCTTTTACTCTCGGGTTAAGATGGTATGGCCTATGTCTGACAGGATTGGATCCTGGTTTTAACTCTATTTTCATTTCTCCCATAACTCCTTTGATTCCCTTCAATTCTGAAAAAGTCTTTGGGAACAAATCCGCGTATTCCCGTAGTAAACTTTTTATTTCCTAACTAGTTTGTTCATCCTAGTAATCGCCCACCAAAGCTATTTTGGGTTGCTCTTTGGTCCCTATGTTGAGTCTCTATAGTTTTAACGGGTGATTGTAGGAGCTATTGGTCTGGCTAGGTATAGTGTTTTGGATTTCTCAATTCCCCTCAGTCTATTTGATGGCTAAGTTTCTTAGTTATTCTAATTCATCTAGGATTTCTGAATCTTTGCTAATCTGATAGCATTCTATGGTATTTTCGATCAAGGGTAAGTGGAGTTTAGTCTGAAGTTATTGGGTATTCTTGGGAGACACTCCAAAGTCTGGTCTCTTATCATGATTGGTTGTAAAAATAAGTTCTCTAATATTTTGCAAGACTAGTTCAAGCTCAGGGCACTTACTTGTAAAGGAGAAGTCTTTGCAAAATTGAGCTGCCAGTGTTTGCCAATCGTTATTCTATCTTCTGGTTTCCTCATGTATGAACCAAGCTTTTGGGATTGGGCCTAGATACTAGGTAAATACCTGAATCCAGAGGTGAGAGGGTATCTGCGCAGCCTGCCACTGTGTCACACACTGTTGAATGTGTATTATAGAGTTTGATTCTCCATTGAATGGTTGCGCAACTTGGAGACCCGTCTGCGTTTCTGATTCCAGCTGCTCTTGGTGCCCAAACCTGTACTGAATATCTTGCTTCACCTCATCCCAAGTTCTAAGTGCATATTTATGCGTGGCCCACCATCTGGCAGGGGTGTTCTGAAAAGCCATATCTAGTACCGATACTCTCTGATCTTCTCCCATAGTTTCTTCCATATAATGCAAAAAGTTGTCTAGATCTAAGGTTTCGTCATATACTAGGTGTCTTCTAACCTTGGTCCCAATCCAGCTGGTAATTCTGATAGTTGCACATCTTCTTAAGAATCTTTCGTATGAACCTTGTTACCAACTATCAAAATCCAGTTATGAATCTTCGTCTACTGACTGTATACTTCTCCAGCTTACTGATCCATCCACAGTTGGGTTTATATAATCATTTCTTGTCCCAATTGTTATGGTGTACAACTGGTCTAGGTATTCTCCTTCTATATTATTGTTTGTTGGTTCTATGTACCTGGGTCCTACATATAGGTCCAAAGGTTGAACTACCTTGATTCCCTCAGCTTCAAAATTCATGGTGTCTTTCTTTAAGTAAATTATTGCATAGTTTTCGTAGGCCCAATCGATGGCAAGTAGCGCAGGGTAGGGGTCCTTGTCTCCCATGATTTCAATGACTTCAAAGTCAGCCACTGTTTTTACTCCTGCTACATCAATTTCCAAATTCTCCATTCTTCCTATGGGAAAGATATAGTATTGGTTTTCCATTCTTAACTGAATTGGAGAATATGTCAATCTTGGTTTTCCTAAGGCTTCCCATGTCTTCTTGGGAAGAATGTTCACATTTGACCCTAGGTCCAACATGACGTCCTTAAATTCAAAGTCATCTAACTGGGCTATCAATCGAAATTCTTTTCCCGATCTTACTTTTCTTCATTGCACTCTCTGAGTACTCTTCTCAGGAAGGTTAGCTCGAATCCTTGCTTCTGAAGTTTCTTCATTCCCTAATACTAGGTACAGCACATTGCCCAATTTCTCTGTTAGTTGATCATTCCCGAGAATGTCATAGAACAATTGAAACCAGAGGTCAACTGCGTTTTGAGGCTACTCAGGTTGTCTTGGTAAGCCTACAGGGTTTTTGGATGCAGGGGGCGAAATAGGTACTTGTGCTACTTTAGGATATACAACTGACTGAGAGGGATCCTCTTGCATTTCAAAATTGGGAATGTTCTAGATGACTTCTATGGCATATTTGAAGAACATTTTTTTTCTTTAGGGGATCATATATGTCTCCCTTAGGTGTTTCTTTCTGAATCTCCGGTAGGGTATCAACATTAGCTCCTGTCTTCTCTCCTCCTTGAGTAACGATATTAATATTTGGTAATTGTTCCTTAGAAATCCTTTTGATATCTAAACTGATGAGGTTAGTTCCTCTTTGCCGCACCCTATCTTCCCACTTTGCAATTAGCTCTGGGCAATCTTCGGTTGCATGTCTGTTGATTCTGCAGTGAGAGCACCATGGTCGCCTTGGATGAGGACAATCTCTTGCCAAGTGACCTTGTTCATCATAGTTGTAGCATTTGCTTGGTCCTCTTCCTCCAGTTCTTCCTCCTCTGAAGTCTCCTCTAGCTCCACCTCCTCAACCTCGTCCTGGTCCCTAAGGATTCTCATTTACCCAGAATTTTGTTATGTCTAGCATGTCCACAAGTGCATCCAACGCCCTACATTGATTAGTAGTATGCATGGTAGATGCGCAGAACTCATAGTGGACTGTGTTTGGTACCGTCGAATATTTCTGCATGATGGGGCACTGTCTTGGTCCATAGTCGTGGGTTCAAAAAATCTCACAATATTCCACTATTGGTCTTGCTTGTCCTCCTCGAAAAGCGTAATATGGGGTGGGGTGATGGAAAGTGGTTTCATCGATACTTGTGCAACTCCTCCTGCAGGTCTTAGTGGGGTCATCATTAGGTTCTAAGGAGGTCCCATTCCTCTCATTCATGGGCATTCAGTCACCAAATGATTTTTCGTATAGCATCTAGTGCACCAAACCTATGGTCGTCTTGGTCTAGGTATTGTCAACTCCTGAATCTTTTCTATAAGTGATGATATCTACCCTTGTAGTTGTGATAAATTAGCATCTATTGGGGGTCAGGTTACTCTCAAGCTCCCAGGGTATCCTTCCGTGGCTTCAATCTTCATTGTTGTTCCAAGACATATGTTAACGTGGCTATTCATTATTGTGTTAGCAGAATCTAAGTCAGGGGTAGCAGTCCCTGAATGTACCACTCTCTTTGATGTTCTTCATGGATTGGGTGTGCAAGCCTTCCTATGGAATATTTGAACTTTTGGATGTACTCCCAAGCTGATTCTCCTTCCCTCTACTAGATCTCGCACAACTCAGACAGAGCCTGTTGTTCTGACTAAGGTAGTTTGAACTCTACTATGAACCTCATACGTACCTGGTCAAGTGTGAATGCTTGACCTTGCGTCCCTGGAACTCTTGGTTCAATGATATTCATGTACCATTTGAGAGCGTGACCTCTCAAGGTAGTCTATAATTTGACCAACTTGTTCGCATCCAGTGTCCCTCTGGATCTCCAAATGGCTTCACACAAGAACCAGTGTTTTTCAACGTCTTCATCTCCCTTACCCCAAAATTTTGGGTATCGGGAAATAGACCCTCCCGCATGGTTGGCCATTGTTGATCATGTTGTTCGTATCAGTATGAACCCTAAAAGTCCTGCTTGCGATCTACCAGGGGATCCCAATATCCTCCTTGTACTCGCAATTCCAGGTTGTGGTTGGTTAGCTAATAGTACTAGAACAGATTTTGCATGAGAAGGTAGTGTCGTACTTACTGCTTGTATAGAAGACACTTGGGCTATGGGTTATTTGGGGTTGGCATCACTGGCTTCGGGGTGGATTTCTTTGATTTCGAGGGTCTCATTAGCTTCCACTGGGACGATCTCTTTGACTGGATTCCCGACCTCTCCTAATATTGGGGCTGAATCTTCTCTTTCTCCTCCAAGATTCATGTCGGCTTCCTCCTCTATTACATCCGCACTTTCTTCTTCTCGTCCCACCTCCTGGGGACTTCTTTCTCTCCTTTCTTCTCTCTCGCTTAATCTTTGACTGGCCAGTCGTTCCTATCTTCTCATCCTCTGCAGTTCTTCCATCTGCCTTTTCTCTATTTCTCCTAATTCTCCTTCTCTCCTCAACTTTTTAGACTGTCTTGTGGATTTCTTGATCTTACCACGCCACCACTTCTCAACTATGGCAGCTCTCTTCAAGGCTCCCTCATCTCTTGAATCCATTTCTTGTTGTTTCCCCCCCATTTGCCAAATAACCCTTCCCCTCTCTCATGCCATGACTCTGACCCCGTCTCGCCCTACCCCAAGCGAGGGTGTTTATGCTACCATCTTGGTCGGGGACATAGTCAACATCCCTTCCTCCGCCAAGAAGGCTTTAATCCACAGGGGGATTTCTCTTAAAAGTCTTCCCCTTGAGCCTTTCTTGAAAATTTCTTCTGCCCGCGAGAAAGACTGGTGGTTCCCAACTGCAAATTCAATTATGTATCCTTCTATCGTGGTAGTAACCCAGAAATCTATGACCCACGTGACTGGGCAATCCAGCCTCTGGAGTGCTGCTAACTTGTCGGTATCCCATGCGCAGATCTTCTTGACTCGTCCTTGGAACTCTGGAGCTTCTTGGAGCCTCTTGATCCAATGAAAAAATTCTTCCAGGAATTTAACCCAGAAAATCTCGTACTGGTCGCTTGATATTTCTGAGTAAAAGACCGCTTCCCGAGTAGTTCCCACCGATTTTCTTCTTAGTTTCGCTTCTTTCCATATGAAGGCGTTACAGTTTCTTTCCCACCATTGCTCAATGCCAGATCTATGGATCGATGGTAGCATTCTTCCTACAGGTTCCCTTTTAATACAGATCCCAACAATGAAACCATTTTTTTGGCATGAATTTGGTCAGACCAGGGTTCTTCTTAGGTTTCCAACAAAAGGCACCGTGTAGTCTAGAGCGTTGGCATTTTCATCCCCTCCGAAGAGAAGAAGTCTCACCCGAAGCGTTGCTGAGACAGATAGATAGGGAAGGGTAGGGAGAAGACTATGGAAGATCCATAGAGTGTTCGGAACTCACCCATGTTCTTGTGCAATCAACATTATCAGATCGGAACCATCTAAATGAAAGAATCAAACCTACTTATGGTATGAACAACGATTAACCATAGAACCATTAGACAGAACTCATAAATCATAAAAGAATAATGCAATGCATAAGTAACATACAAAGACACATCACATTTGAAATTTTGGTTCTTCATATTAGCTTCTAGATCTTTCCTTTATTACAGATTCAGAACTACATAGAGATGTTCAGTACAGACTCTGGGTTGTCTCTTACATCGAGTTTCACTAGCTAATCCCAAAAACCTTGGATCTCTAATAAACATAACAACATCCTGATATATCGACTCAACCTCGAGGACCAACCCCCTTACATCTATATTTAGTCGTATGTATAGCTGGGTTATGTCTTTATGTTCAGCTTGGTCACTTTCTTGTTCTGTTGCAATTGTTTGTTGCTTAGCTGGTGTTGTGCTAGCTCCCGCAAATGTTTTCTGTTATTCTTTTCTTTTAGCTTTTGATGAAGTTTGCACAACTCATGCTTAATCAAAACTTGTGCAATTCTTTCCCAAAAACGAAGGGCCCAACACATGTCGGGTCTTGTATAAGACCAAATCCCCTTTTGTGGATTGGTCAAACCATATTTATATGGTGGTAATTGTAAAGTCAGACCCTAGGGTTTAATAAGAGGTTTTAACCACTCTTGGAGGAAGTCGGCCCTACTTAGTGAAGAGACATAACCCTAACACCTCTTCACTAGTATTTATAAGTGAGGATGGTGCCTCATTTGTACACACACTCACTCACAGTTCTAGTGTGCATCTTTTGAAGGAAGTTGTAGTTGCAGGAGGAAGAAGAAGAGAGGCGCATGCTCAGTCCTAGGTTATTCTTGGTGGTTTGGTCTTAGTCTTGATATTGTATTGGAAATCTATTATTGAGGAAGTTTTGGTTGGGTTTTCTCCCCCATGAGGGTTTCCTAGGATAAAATGTTGTGTACCTTCTGATTGTGTTTCTTTCAGTGATCATCCTTATGTTGTTGTCTTGGAAATGCATTGAATGCTCTAGTAAATTGAAAATAAACTAATAACAACATTAAAACTTAAAATGGATTCATAGCTTGATTGAATAGATCACCTTTCACTCGGTATCTAAATGTCATTGTTGTCGTACAAGGAAATTAGGGCTTTTTACTTGATCTAAAAATTAAGAAGACTTGAAATCTTGAAATTATTTGCAAGTAAATTTTATGTGTTAAAAGAAAATGGATCAACTTTGCAACACATTAATTAAAGGATTACTCATGCAAGATACAAATAAACAGTAGCATAATCAATGAACATAAGCACAT
>ML780531.1:240151-251122 GCA_009831015.1 Picea engelmannii | reverse complement strand
TAAAAATTAAGAAGACTTGAAATCTTGAAATTATTTGCAAGTAAATTTTATGTGTTAAAAGAAAATGGATCAACTTTGCAACACATTAATTAAAGGATTACTCATGCAAGATACAAATAAACAGCATCATAATCAATGAACATAAGCACATAAACACAGCAATTGATAAAGGAGTTCACCCCTCTCTTGGGCTAGATCTCCTGGTCCAACTTCCAATGGATCATTATTATTAATTGCTCAAAGTGATCAAAAACATGCCTTACAATTCTCAAACTGACCAACAGACTGCTCCAATGGCTTCAGAGCATCCAAAAACCCCTAGCTGGGATTTTTCGGCACCTCAATCGGTCAAAAAATGAAGAAGTTAGGCCTCCTGGAAGTCCCCCCCTTCAAGCTTGTTGTCTCTGCATCTACAAAACGCACCCTTGTCACATGAACCTAGCACACACGCAATTTAAAGGGTGAAAACCCGACACCGGGCACAACCACGCCAACAGTGCGAACTGTAGGAAGGTTATGGGCGTGCCAACCCCTAACCGCCTAGCACCTGGGCACGTGAGAGTCATATGACCATGCTCTATAAGAAAAAGGGCTAAACGGTTGAAACCGTTCCAACTCCCCCCTCCGCACTCCGGTTGTGGTCACATGCATTACCATAAAACCATGGCTTACAACACAAATCTCGCGCCATTTTACGGAGGGCATATGCCATGGTCACATATATAAAATAATACGACCACGGGCTTTACATTTGAAAACACAAATTCCCGCGCGATATATATATATGGTTACATGTAATGAATAATATGACCACAGGTCGAGGCTAAGCCTCGGCCCGACCCCTGCCAATGATTACACAAACCAAACATATATATATATCAACCCATATATGCAATAAGGAAAAAGCGGCGGTACAATGGTCGGGCAGATTTGTGAAGGCTTTACATGGTGGGGAGGTCTAGGGTTCTAATCCCACGGATTCCATAAAATTTTAATAAACAAACCAACAGCCAATACAGGGGTGCCACGTGGCAGCCCATGACTGGGCCACGTGGCACCCAATCACTTGTCCAAATGATGTCACATGTTAGGATACCATTCACCCTCAGCTACCAACCAAACACTGCCACGTTATCACATGCCACATCAGCGTACGGTCGTACGGCCCTGCCACATCAGCCTGTACAGACTGTACAGTCACTGTCCTTTTTTTCCTTGTTTGACATTCCAAACAGATTGTGATATCTCTCGCTCCCGATGTCCGTTTGAGACGAAACGAGTTGTGTTGTGATCGCAACGACAAGGCCTGCGCTCTCGTCCAGTTTGAAGCAATTCCAAGCACTTTGAATTTTTGAGCAAAATTTGATCCCCTGATCATTACTGAAGAGGAATTTATGACTAAAAACCATCTAGGAAAGTGCACCCTACCCTAGAGAATCCTTTGGTAGCTTGAGCACACGTTTTTAGTGACCAAAATATCTAGAAAGACAAACCCTAGTTTTGAATGGTAACAGATTACCAGGAAACCAAAACCAGTACCAGTCCATATTTGCGCAGGTCAAGTTTCAAGGGGTAAAACTTGGAATTTTCTGAAATATTCAGCTCCAGCAAACTTGCCTCATTCGAGCGCATCTAGTCCCTCAATCAGAATTCCAAATATTTGAAGTTTGAAAAATTAGGGTTTCCTCATAAAACCCTAAGTTGCAGTTGTAGTTGCAGTTGCAGTTGTAGTATCGATATCAGTTGCAGTTGCAGTACAAGTTCCTTCATGCCAGTTGTAGTGCCAGCACCAACTGCAGTACCAATTGCAGTGAAGTGTTGGGACTGAATTTTATTGTCCTAGTGCATCTTACCTTAGAAAATATTCAACTAAATTTAAGTTACAAGTTGTTGCAACTTTGAAGTTTTTAAAGGTTTGTTACTTATTATCGTTGTTGTCGGATGGTGCAACTACTTGACAATATTATCAGAGGTGTGTACTTACATATGTTTAAACTATTAGTTTTAAAGGGTATTTGTAGGAGAAGGGATATTTTGTCATAGATCTAGAAGGATATCATATCTAGCACATTCAGAGGAATAATTCACCCCAGGTTTGATTATTTTTTATATGCATCTATTTTTTATGACATTATTTTGATCTTATGAACATGAAAGGTTGTATGTTGAAGTTATAACCATCATATTAACCATTGGTAAAATTTAAATTCAAGGTATTAGATTGATTAAAGTTGATATTATAGAGTTTATTCTCTAACTTAGATTTTTGTCAAGAAAGCATATTATCTCAATAAAGAGGACAGGTTGAAGAGAATACTTGTCATCCTGAGTGAAGGAGACTAGGAAGAAAAGCAACAACCCTCATTCTTGAGGACAAAGACTCCAAGTTCCAGGTTTGATTGATTAAGTTTATAAGATTCAAATTTGCACATGTCAAGTTTGATAACTACCTCATTACAAGGACACACTATACTTGAGATAACAATCTTTGAAAAGTTTTATACTTGGTAGCATGCGAGCATATTGAGATAAATGCTTATTACCATATATAACTAACATCTCCTCTAGGAGAAAAATTCTTGTTTTGTTTCCAAGAGGAATGATTGATCACAACACTAGAAGAGTGTTCATTGTGTTGCTCTCATTTCTTATTATTGTACTTCTTACTTTGACCCTTGTTTCAGGCATATCACAAATGATTGCTCTGAAGGAGCTACTGTGACAAATTGATCTCTCTATTGTTTTTATTATTATTATAAAGAGTGTTATCCTTGTCTATTGTTTCTCCCTTGTTGTTCCTGTTTCAGGTTCCAGGTCACAGGTGATAACCCTGAGGAAGCTATAGTGACAGTTACAGGAGAACATATTAGATGAAACATGAAGCAGACTATTCAAGTTGTATACATGAATTCATACCAAAGAAGATGAAGAATAAGCAAGTTTTGAGATACATAGTATCTCATATAGAGATTGATTGTAAGGAGAAAAAGCCTCCAAAGATGACCGAACATTAAAATAGAACTCACAGTAGACTTGGCCAATGGATAATGAAGCCACCTTGACAAGAAGAAAAATTTGTTTGAATTATGACTCAGATTTTCATATTGAGATTTGGTATTCAACACCAAGTACATCCTGCAGAGACTGTGAAGTTTTTTGTAGACTCGGAAGAAATCAAGAATCAGATTGAGCCTAGTCTCAGAGAGGATCAGATGGGAAAAACAGACATATTATAGGACTGACGAATAGATGCCATGAGTTGAGAAGACTAGATCGTAGCTTCAAAGACTTCTATGAGACATGAAATCTCCTGAGAAGATTCCCTTGTTTCAATGACAGAGGAGGAAGCCAGTCAGAAGGACTGTAATTCATTTTAAGACCAGAAGGGAAGTTAGTGGGGACTTTCACGTTTGATCTAATAGATCAAGCATGTTGCATATAACAATATAGAGATGTACAAAACCTATTTCGTGTCCAGAGGATTCTCCCAGCAAGAGGGAGAATACTACGACGAGACACTTTCTCCAGTAATCGAATAAATAGTTCCATTATTCGTAAAGACAACCAAAACAACCATGATTTTGATAAAATATGAGATTCATGGGGATAAATCCATGTATTTGAGATTGAGTTACCTCCATGAAAGAGGAAAAGCTACCTTCAGTATCAGTTATTGAGCCACTCTCGGACGAAGTTTTTTCCATGATAGAATAGAGGAGCTACTCTCAGAGTTCAACAACTATAGTGAGAATAGAGAAAGTCATTCTCAACTTCAGAAATAGCAGTTGCAGGTGCAGATTCCTGGTTCCAAAATAAATAGTTGCAGAGAGAGTAGAGGACACACTCTCAAGCAGTGAGACAGATAGTGCTTTGCAAAAAGCACATAGAGCTAGCACATGATTGTACAGATTAAGTTGCAGATGAGAAAGTGTACCGGGTTGGTACAATGTGTTGTCAAAATTTTGGTTTGAAGTTAAAGATAGAAAGAATCGTGTTTACAGGTTGAAGAAAGATTTGTATGGGTTGAAGCAAGCTCCTAGAGATTGGTATGGAAGAATTGATAGTTTCCTGACGAGATTGGGATTTACCAAGAGTAAAGTTGATTCTAAACTTTAATTCAAGGTTATGAATGATGAACTAGTTATATTTCTACTATATGTGGATGACTTGTTCTTAACAAGAGAAGAAAATATCATCACAGATTGTAAGAAGAAGCTCACTACAGAGTTTGAGATAAAATACCTAGTCTTGATGCATTATTTCTTAGGTCTTGAATTTTGGCAGAGCCCAGAGAAGATATTCCTTAACCAAGGGAAGTATGCAGTTGAAATACTGAAGAAATTTGACATGTTGGAATGTAAATCCATGAACACACCCATGGAAACAAACTTGAAGCTCTTGGTTGATACTTAGTCAGAATTGGTTGATGATACTCTATATAGACAGATTATTGGCTCGTTGATGTATCTGACGAATACCATGATAGATATATGCTTTTCTATGAACACCTTGAATCGATATTTGGTAGATCCTAGACGGGTTCACCTTGTAGTTGCAAATCATGTGATGAGATACCTTAAGGGTATGTTGGATTATGGTCTCTGTTATATTGGAGATCATGACTTCAGACTATATGGTTATACAGATTCAGATTGGGTTGGAAGTGCTTCTGATAGAAAGAGCACTTCAAGATGTTGTTTCAGTCTGGGGTCAACTATGACTTCATGGAAAAGAAGGAAGGTCTCTAATATTTCTCTCAACATGCCAGAAGCATAATACATTACAACATGTTCCACCAGTTGTGAAGCCATATGGCTTTGAAAGTTGTTGACAGGTCTGTTCGATTTGGATATGGAAGCCACCATGATTCTATGTGATAACCAGAGTTGTATAAAGATGACAAAGAACCCAATGTTCCATGATAAGTCAAAGCACATAGAGATCTGGTATCACTACATTTGTGATATGGTACGAAGGGGAGCTATAAAGCTCCAATATGTTGGCACATATGAGCAGGTTGCAGATGTGTTGACCAAGCCTCTGTCATGTGTAAAGTTTCAGTACTTCCGAGACAAGCTTGGTGTTGTCCGAAAGGACCTCCCTAGAAAGGGGGAGTGATGTTGATGATACTATGGTATCCTGACCAACAACAAGTAGCTATGTTAGGATTTATATCTTGGGGGATTGATCATCCTTGGGAAGATCCCTAAGGTCTGGTAAGGACGATTTGTTAGAGTATCTTTACATGTATATTCCAGTTGTGGTCAGTAGCGGTAGCTCCATTAGGATTTTATATCCTAGGGAATCCTTTGATTCCTTGGCAGATATCGAAGGTCTGGTAAGGATGGTATGTCAGAGTACCATGTGGTAGCTCCATTAGGATTTTTATATCCTAAGGAATCTTATGATTCCTGGGCAGATCTCGAAGGTTCGGTAAGGACGGTCTGTCAGAGTACCACAAAATGTTGTTGTTGCACCTGCCTCATTTTGTTTCCATATGATGATGATGATGTTGTTTCAGCCTCGTGTTGCTAATGTTGTTGTTGTCTCAGCCTCATGTTGATGATGTTCTTGTCTCAACCTCGTGTTGATGATGTTTTTGTTCCAGCCCCGTGTTGTTGTTGATGTAGTTCCAACCTCGTGTTGTTGATGATGTTGTTCCAACCTTGTGTTGTTGATGTTGTTGTTCTAGCCTCGTGTTGTTGATGATGTTGTTCCAAACTTGTATTGTTGATGATGGTGTTCCAACCTCATGTTGTTGATTATGTTGTACCAGCCTCGGGTTGGTGAGATTAATGTTCTAAGCTTCATGTTGATGAACGATGATGATGATGCTACTCCAACTCCATGTTGTGAATGATGATGATGATGCTACTCCAACTCCATGTTGTGAATGATGATGATATTGATGATGAGAAAAACTTCTGATGATTTGTAGATATGCCAGTCAGTGTTCCCGATGTTGATGATGTTGTTTCCCTCTCTCTCTCTCTTGATGATGTTGTATTGGGTTATGTCAGTAGAATACCCTTCTCATTAATGGGGAGTGTTGAAATATTGTAACTTCGAAGAATATTATAATTATATTTGAGTTATTATCTTATAGATCAAATTCCCTTTTGTGGATTGATCATGTCGAGTCTTGCATAATACCAAAACCCCTTTTGTGGATTGGTAAAACCATATTTATATGGTGGTAATTGTAAATTCGGCCCCTACGGTTTATAAAGTGGTTTTAACCACTCTTGGAGGAAGTTGACCCTACTTAGTGAAGAGACATAGCCCTAACACCTCCTCACTAGTATTTATAAGTGAGGATGGCGCCTCATTTGTACACACACTCACTCACACCTCTAGTGAACATATTTTGAAGGAAGTTGCAGTTGCAGGAGGAAGAAGAAGAGAGGCGCATGCTCAGTCCTAGGTTATTCTTAGTGGTTTAGTCTTAGTCTTGGCATTGTATTGGCAATATATTATTGAGGAATTTTTGGTTGGGTTTTCTCCCCCATGAGGGTTTCCCGGGATAAAATGTTGTGTACCTTGTGATTGTGTTTCTTTCAGTGATTCTCCTTATGTTGTTGTCTTGGAAATGCATTGAATGCTCTAGTAAATTGAAAACAATTTAATAAAAACATTAAAACTTATCAGTTTATGTACATGTATATAATACTTTGAGGTTGAGAAGAGAGGAGAATAAGGAGTGCATAGATGTAAACAAAGACATAACTCTTTTGAAGTTGGTGCTGAAGTTTTGGCACATTTGAGGAAGGATAATTATCCTACTAGTACATATAGCAAATTGAAAGTGAAAAATATAGGTGCATGTTGGATAAATAAGTTTGGTGAGAATGAATGTTGTGCACAACTGATCGATGAAGTTGATATTTCATCGATATTCAATGTATTATACTTGTATAAATATGACATATTTGAAGAGGAGTATTTAGTCGAGGATGGAAAGTTTGATTGGGACAACGAGATGCCAAAGAAGAAGGATGAAGAAATAGATGAAGTGCTATATGAGAAGCTTCTAAAGACACATAGTGCAACATATAAGTAGTACTTGGTGAAATGGAATGACCAAGCCATAGAGGAAAGTATGTGGATTTTAAAGAATAGTACCAAATACTTTGAAATGTGAAGGGGAAGGTAGAGAAAGAGTAGTGCATAAGAGTTATAAGAGGACATGTAATTTTTTTTGTTTTCAAGGGGAATTTGATATCCAACCATCATGTGCATGAGCAAAGGTATTTTCACAACTAAGCATGAAGGGGATGAATGCACAATCAATGAGGATTTACAAGTAAAAGATAGTGATGCGCATATTCACATAGATAAAGGGGCATGTGCTAGAGGGAACAAAGAGCAAGATCTAGTTAGTTAGGATCCAGAAGGAAAACGCAATGTAGACAAAGGCGAGTTAACTTGGCATAATTGAATATGCAACACATGAAAAAGTTTTAGGCATAGGAAAAACATATATACAAAAGAAGTTTGTCATGTGAAGGATGTTAAACTATTGAAGGGATGCATAAGGAAGATAGAATGTTAGTTAGATAAATGTATGGAAGGAATCTATTAAATAACCCTCATATATGTCAATTGTATGTTAGTGACAAAAAAATATATAAAGGCGATGAACTTGAAGGATTTTGTGTTCATTGCAAAAATAATTATGGTTATAAATGAAGCGTGTAGTTTTGGAGAGTTAGGAGAGGATGATAAGAAGCTGAGTGTTAGGAGAGATCAAAGGAATAAGAAGGCTGGCACAAAGTTGAACACTAAAAGCAATGTTGAAGAGGTGAGGGCCATGTATTATGAAAGAGTTATAGAGACAAAAGAAGGCATGATAGGTTATGATGTGCATAGATGTATGCTATAAATATTTATTTTTTAATGAGAATGAGTGGACTAGATTCCTAATTCCATTTGTATTCATGGATGTCTATAATAGTTTATTTTGAATATTAAATACAATATAGAGTATGAATATTTAGTACTAATCCATTCTATTACAAGATCATTGGGATTAGTGACCCCTTATCCTTAGTTAGACCCCTTATGGAATCCCAAGTTCTGCCTCCTTCCTTGTTGTAACCTTTAGGTCCTATCAACATTTGAATCAACTTGTATCCACTTACACCGATGGATGTATGGAGGAAAAATTATAGTATTTAACCATAAGGTCTTAGCAGTTTGACATTTTATCAAAACTAAGAGTCATCCTTTGATATAGTGTGTGAATGGATTTGTCTATTTAACCCTTTGCTAGATTTTTGTATAGGTTATCTTGCTATTCTCACATACTTATCATTAGATAGAAGGGGATGTTGGGACAATCTATGCATACACCCTACATAATTGTAAAATATAATTACTATTATTATTCACATATATATAATTGATGGTGGAGTGGCCTAGTGGGGTTTCGACCAGCATTTCTTATAGGAAATGTCATAATGGGAAAGTCCAACTTGGAAGCTAAAATAAAAACCGAGTAATCAATAATTTGTGTGGTTGTATTAAAAGTGTGTCCGAGTAGGTGGAAGGAAGGGACCTAAAAGTGACTCTTCTGCTGGAGGTTGCCCCCTTGAATAGGCAAGTGAACATTTCTATCTTTAATAAAGGCGCTCTTTCTGGTGTTATTCTGGTATTGTTCTAGCTATAATCTTGTTTTTCCATTACTGCTTGCTAAATATTTTTGTTCTGCATAATATAATTTATCTGGTATATTGCAAAGACTATCATTGGCCTCTCAACATCATAAAAAGGGATATCTTGCATATCTTGCAATATTTCCACATAAATATCACAATTTCCTTAGGACTTAAGGCCCTCCATTTCTCACGGGAATCTCTCCGGACAACAAGACACTCGCATCACTGGTTAAATTATGTTTTTTTTCCATGTCCTACAAACTTTCCTCTCATAGATGCAAGGTCCTAGGGGACCCCGATTGTTCGTCCTTATTCAAATTCACAGTTTGACAGGTTAAATAATGGCAACATCAACATATCCCAAATATTCATAGGTTTCATTTATTGATTACAAGCATTTACATTTCCCATTAAATCGAGCAATTACATATATACATCATTCACACACAATTTTAAAAAATCAAGTTATACACTTATCTGATTAGTGAAATTTCCAATACCAACTGACTGAGAGAGGATGCCTTTCCTCCCAACCATAGACCATACTGTAGAGTTCCTTCATACAATATGCCACCCCTGTTCCAGGCCATGGTTCCACAAGGGGAACGATCCAGCTGGTTTCCAATCCCAAGATGATCCATGAAGGTTACTCTCCTCCCTCCTCTGAAAACAATAGAAGTTCCCCCCTTCCCATTGAGCTCAATATCTCTATAGGTTTATTAGGTGGTTTTTCAATTGGATTTCCTCTGCACAAGGGAGTCCCTTCTCTACTAAATAGTCCCTTGGAAACCTCCCCTTACAAGTGTCAGTTTCTAGATTTCCATAATATTCATCCATCCAATCTAAGTAAATGTTGTCGAGAGGATATCATTCACAAAGAGAGGATATTAGCCACACACACTCGAGAAGAAAAAAGAACCCTCCCAATGAGGAGGTCAAGGATCCACTCTCTCCAAAAAAATTATCCATAGGTGTTGTATTATTTTTCCTCCCATTGGGTAATGAAATATTCTTTCATTTGTAATGAGTTTTCCGTTCATACTTAATTTGTATTAATGTTGTTGTTTATTTATTTTCTAAATGACGCAAGTTGTAGAGTGAATGATTTAATGTAGAGTTAGGGTTTCTATCTCTCTAGTTCATTATCTTGTCTGTTATCTAGTACAACCACAATATCTAGAGATTTTACTAACACTTATTGCATATTTCCAACAACATTTTGACAAAAACTTTTAATCAAATCAAATAGTGCAACATACCATTTTTGCAATGTTGGTGAATTATACCACTAATGTCATTCCATCACCCACCTTTCATGGAATCCAATTTCGCTATACATCTCTAGAATCTCATTTACCTTCCCCTCCCCAATCCCCCCCTTCCCCCTAACAACTGGAATAATCTCTTTACCCATTGGAAGCATAGATATGTTGGCAGCTTCAAAAACAAAAAAAAAGTTCACCCTTCTTTGGAAACAAATTCCCAAATTCGTCTATTGGGAGCTTTGGTTAGCTCGTAATCAAGTCATCTTTTGTGAGAATCTCCCCCTGATGCATAGCATCTTTGCCAAGGCTTGTGGTCTAATTTCATAAGTCTTCAGAGCCAAGAAAGTTGGTTTTGACCCCCCAGGTATCCTAGATCCAAGTGAAGAAGACTGGGTCGCTTACATTCGGGGACCTTCAAAAACCACCCTTACCACCCCCAATCAGGCCCCCAAACAACAAGATTGGCAACTTCACCTTGACGACAACAACTTCTCACAGTGGAAAAAACAACAACATTCCTCCTTTCTCTTCTTCGATGGGGTAGCAACAGGAAACCCAGGGGTGGTAGGTGCGAGGGGAGTCATCTACGATTCTGAGGGGAAAAAAATAGTTGATTACTCCTAGGTTCTGGGGAAGACAAAAAATAACAAAGCAAAGATCCTCGTTGCTTACATGGGACTGAAGCTTGCCCATGAGCTAAATGTTCAAACTCTAATTGTGTTGGGGGACTCCAAAATTATCATAAAAGAACTCTGGGGCATGTTCAAACCGACTAAAGACACGCTCAAAACCATATCCTCAGCTATCAACTCACTCAAAAAAAAAATCGCGAGCGTGGGATTCTTCCACATCTTGCGAAAGAAAAACTCAAAAGAAGATACTATGGCAAAGGCAACCAAAAACTTGGAACAGAGCCACCTTCTCACTAGCCAAATTCTTTCTAATCTGTGGCTACCTTAATCTTGCACATCTCGTCGTCCCCCCCTTAAACCATAAGTATCAGTTCTACCCCCCCCTCGTTCCCACTCCCTTTCTTCCCCCTCCCCACC
>ML780531.1:151480-240050 GCA_009831015.1 Picea engelmannii | reverse complement strand
CCCCTCCCCCTCACACGAGCCCTCTTCATTACCAGGATATTCGTAAAGCACCGGACGATCTGTGGCCTATCCCAGGCATCATCTCGACTCCCTCACCTGATGAAAATCCTCCCTAGTTCATGGGAAATGATGGATCCTCCACCATTTAATGGTATGTTGAAGCCCATCTGGATTCATGCCTTTTTTTTCAACCCACCCACCAAGCTCAGCTACCCTCTCGGCTCTGGACATTTTCCCCTACTCTCCCCTCTCGGTAGCCTCCTGCACAACCTCTGTGTACTCTTTGTGCATTGCAACACCATGCAAAGCGGACCCAAAGACCCATGTACATGCCCGATCTTTGTTATGGAAGACATGCGCAAACAATTTCAAGTCCTTTGGACTGATTGCAAATGCGTGGAGGAACGATCAGAATCGAGACACCAGGAATTACAGTAGGAAAATCGAGCAATTCAGGAAAATATGGTTGAAATTCAAAATCAAATGAGAAACTCGAAACCCAGCACAATCAAGCACTGGTCATCGTTCTCAAGGGAGTTAATCGCAACATGAGGCATATAGGAGAAATTACCCAGTGCTTG
Source organism: Picea engelmannii (assembly GCA_009831015.1). Classification (NCBI taxonomy): domain Eukaryota; kingdom Viridiplantae; phylum Streptophyta; class Pinopsida; order Pinales; family Pinaceae; genus Picea; species Picea engelmannii. The sequence continues at coordinate 239,469 of ML780531.1, read as the reverse complement.
GGCAACCCTCAGCAGCAAGCCCGGTCAGCAGGTACGGACGAATCCTGGCTTCCATCAACCTTCCATTCGACAGCCATCAATGACCAACATGTCACGATGGCTCCAGGATTCTCTGATCCTATCTAAGAAGGGGAAAATTAGGAGTAGAACCATGGGGAAGAAATCCAAGTAGAGGAAAACCAAGCAACACACTGGGATGATCCAGGCTCACCCCGTGCTTAGCGCAGGTCTTCCATGAATTGTAAATTTATGTTTTTACTGAACATTTTTATAGCCATTTTTACATGGAAAATATGTAGTTTGCACAGCACAATGACCAACTCTGATACTGGCATAGAAAGGCCCATTTGTAACCATGACATTAGAAGATGTGTAGCACCCTGTAGCCTATCTTCTTTTTGGAATTTTGGCAATTTTTTATAATATATAAAAATACCCATTTTTGTTTAAAAAAAAAAACTGGTGACTCTACAGGGAAATTTGTTCTCAATATATTTAGAACTCATAATGTTAGGATCTATATACTGGTAGAAGTAGGTGATTGAAACTGCTCAGAACATAGTTATGCAATAGGGTGAAAATGATGGTTTAAGGGAAAAGATGAGTTGGGACTTCGGGGAATAACTTGTGAAAAGTGAGATGTATGAGGGGAAATGATCCTGTATGCATAACAATCAACAAGGTTCGCAACTGAAAACACTTTTTTAGAATTTTGAGGAGAATGATTATGATATGCTCTTGAATCTCAGGATGGAGGGAAGAAAGGGATAGCAGAAACAAGGAAGAAAACAAAACCAACTATACTACAACAATATTGAAAGAAAAAATCTATTCCCTCAGTGTTTCAAAAAGAAGATGTGTCGCAGTTGTGTTTTGTTTTCATTGATCAACAATACTTATAGAATGACATCATTATGGAAAAACGGTTCCAGACTTTATTTTTGATGACCATGCAAAACAAAAAATAAAATTCAATAAACCAAAATAACATAAAATATGTAAGACAAAAAATATATATATAGCAATCATATTTACATAAAATTGAGTCGGTGATCAAGTTGGTTCCCCATAATGTTTCAAATGGGAATCATTGGTACTATCATAAAACAATTGTCCATTCATGTGCTTAAGAAGATATGAATTTGTGACGAGCTAAGTGAAGGGCTAGGTCTCGTCCCTTGATTGTCTTCGAAGTCGTGATCGTCAAATCATGCTCCTGAATTTTGGCAAGCCAATGTGCAATTTTTCCTGAAAGATATGTTTGCGAAAGCAGAAACTTGACAGCAGGAAAAGGGACTTTTACATGGGTATGTTTGCCCAAAATAAAATGGCGAAATTTTTATATAGCCTTGGCAAGAGAAAAAGCATGTTTCTCAATATAAGAATATTTGACCTCATCGTATGATAAAATTTGACTCATGTAAGCTAAAGGTTTTTCATTGTTTTGTTCATCACTTTGTAAGAGGATAGCAGAAATTGCTTCCTCGATGGCATTGGTATATATGATAAAATATTTCTCAAAATCTGGTTTCTCCAGAACTGGTGTGGAGATAATTACTTTCTTGATCCTAAGAAAATCATTCTTGACATCATATGTCCAAGAAAAAGAACGATCCTGCTTCAGAATATGATGGATTGGTTTAACCATGATAAAAAAAATTAGGAACAAATCTATGGACGAAATTCATAATGCCCATGAAAGCTTGAACTTATTTCTTGGAGGTGAGGGTAGGGAGGTTTAGAATGGCAGTAATCCTCTCAAGATCTATACTTATCCCTGAATCAGAAACAATATGACCGAGGAGCTTTCCCTTCGTGACACAAAAAATATATTTGGAAGAATTTAAAGAAATGCCAAATTTTCTGCAACACATGAGAATTTTTCTAAGATGACCAAAATGATCCAACCGGTTTTTAGAATAAACAGTCAAATCATCAAGATAAAATTGGATAATCCTACCGATTAGATCGTCAAAATCTATCTGCATAGCTCTTTGAACGGTGGAACCTGCATTAGATAAACTGAAAGTCATGCATTCATAAGCGAATGTGCCCCAGCATGTGGTAAATGTGGTTTTATACCTATCAGTCCTTTTTACCTTGATTTGATTATGCCCAGAAAAATTGTCAAGTAAGGACATCATTTGAGACCCTACAATCAGTTGTAGAAACATTTCCATATTGAGAAGTGAAAAATGGCCTTTGATACTTTCTCTATTCAATGTGCGGAAGTTGACACATAATCTGATCTGGTCAATAGTTTTTTGAACATGGAACAAATTTGAAACCCAGTTTGAATACTTAACTGGAAAGATTATATTAGCTTTCAACCATTTTTCCAATTCCTTTCTTATGGTGGCTTCGAGCGCAAGGTTGATAGGTATTTGTTTTTTCCTAACTGGTTTTACCCCTTCCTTGATATGAATGGAATGTTCTATGAGATCAAGATCAAAACCACGAAGATCCTCGTATGACCAAGCAAAAACATCTTGAAATCACGAAGTAATTCTGTGAATTTTGCTTTCTCTTCATCAAAACATTGGGCACCTAATTTAATGATCTTTGGAGATTCGGATGTCCCAATATTCAAGGAAATGGTATCACCAACTTTCCTTTTCGACTCCTCTTACTTATGTGTTTCATTGTTTCCTACATCACTTGACGAAAATGAACTTTCGAGAGGAGTAAAGCCTTTAGGAAATTTGTCATCTTCAATAGAGATGATTTCTTTGGGATTAAATGGTTCATTTTGTATGAAAGCGCAAATGCCTTCATCACTCAAGAAAACCTACCATGACTCTACGTTATCATGGATGTGAGGGAGATATAAATATTGGAAAGAACAACCAGGTCTTTGAGGTAAAAGTTGTCGGGTAGGAGATACTACAAAAAAAACTAACATATCAGCCATTGAATTAAGTTCCCTCTTAATATGAGTGATGTTAAATGATAACGGATTTGAAATCATCATCCAAACAGCTTGAGTATAATGTTTAAGTAACTTATTGCTTGGTGAATAAATTTTACGTACTAGATTCACAATAAGTTCAGAATCACCAAAAACTGTAAGGTGACCACAACCAAGGTTATATGCATTTTTTATGCCTAACAATAAGGCCTCAAACTCGATGACATTGTTTGTGCAAGAAAATTCCAACCTATAAGAGAAATTGTGGATTTTACCTATAGGAGAATATAGAATGATGTTGGCTCCATTACCTTCGTTTGAACATGAGCCATCGAAATGAATGTGCCACATGCCATCATCAAAATCAATAGGTTCAAGCATAGTGTCACCCTCATTAGAAAAGATAGAGTACACTCCCAAATATTCTTCGAGATAATTTACATTAGGTTGGGGAACCTCTCTATATATGGTGAAATCCTTCCTTCCCTGAGGACTATAATGTTCTTTATGTTCCGAGGGACGAACAAATGTGTACCATCAAGTGAAAGGTATCCATTAGTTAACTATTTCCATTCTCTTCCTAAAATAATTGAATAGTTACTCACTGGAATATCAATTACTTGGATGTTGAGGGTTGTTATTATCTCGAGATGTGCGCACAAAACTAAGGTTACATCATTGATTTCACCTATAGTTGATTGTTTCAAATTGTTATAAGAGAGTGTGCTCCTAGAATTTTTGTTAGTGCAAGATAATCCAAGATCTTCCATGATAATTTTAGACATCACACTTGGACCGGACCGCCATCAATTAGGCAACAATGAGCTATTTTATCCATGATTTTTACTAAGATATAGAAAGGGGAGGGTTTCACAAGATTCCTAAAATTATTTACACCTATCTTATTTACAGTGGAGTCCTCTTCATTTGACTCTTAAAATAGATTGGATATGGTAGAAATCTTACCTTCCATAAAGATTTTAAGATGCTTATGTTATTATGGAACGGAAACCATGTCCAAAAGAGTAGCATCATCTTTGATATTAGCCAATTGATTAAGGATATTATACTTAGAAGAGGGAAGAGGAGAAGGCACTCCTTGATTATTTGATGTTTTGACAACTTGTGTATCATCACTTTGAAAAGATGAGCTTGGGGTGGGAGAAGTGTTGGGAAGGTCATACTTTCCCTTGGCAGTTTAAGATTTATTCCTAGTATTGATTACCATAACATCTTTTGGTTCAACCCAATCTAAAACAATGATCGTGGTATCGGGCCTTTTTCCAAAGATCTTATCCCTAACATTTATCTTAACTTAGTACTCTCCTCATGATTTTCTTCGCAGAAGTTACACCAACTGCGAGCCACTATGTCCTTTGGATGAAAAGTGTTTTCATTAGTATTCCTAAGGTACTAAGGAAGAAGAAGAAACCCCAGGGGAAGAGGAAGAGTAATTTCCTTTTCACTCATAGGCTATCATCCTATAATTCATATCTTGGGCAAGTTGTAGGAGGGTAGACATGTTTGTTTGCTTGACCAAGTCTCCCTTGGGGGGGCCCGTTCTTTCCCCCCGTTATTTCGAGTTTCTCTTCATATTCTAGGCAAGTCTGAAGGGAGGAACTGAGAGTGTCAATAGCCTTCTCTTCAATTCTGTGATGATAAGAGGAAGGTAATGCATTATAATAATGCATGAGAGCAGCCTGATTTTGAGGGCAGATTAGTTCAGGGATTTGATAATATAATTCGGTGAAGAGAAGGTTAAAATATTTAATGGTTTCACCATCCTTATAGGAAATATTATTGTATTCCCTTAACTTCTCAGCTAGAATATTGGGTTGTCCATAAGTCTATTTGAACCAATAAACTAATTCTTCCCAAGTGGAAAGGATTTTGGGAGGGAGGTCAAAAAAACTTGTTTCAACTTTCCCTTCGAGAGAATTGACAAATAAACGCATCCAAGTGTCGTTATCATTAGCCCCTATGTTATGACAAGCATTAGAAAAGGCTACCAGGTGTTCGTTTGTAGTAATGGTACCACTTCCTGAAAACCTAGGTAAATGATCCTTGAATTTAGGTCATGGGTGAGTGGCTCGTGCAAAATTCAAGGGAGAAGATACATGCCATGGGGTGGTTGTAGCATCTTCCTCGAATCGAAAAAGTCCATATTTCTTTATGAATTTAGTAGGATTGGTAGTGTATTGAATAGGGACTTGATGACTTTTGATACTACCAATTATTGATGAAGCATAAGGTTGCGAGGAGGAGGCACCTACGGTGCCCCTACTATTACCTGCGGATGTCATGTTGAAATTGATATGTATGCATGATAAAGGTGAATTGGAAGAATCAGATAAGTTTCACCTAAGAGCACTTTGTTGTCGCACCCCAACTGCCAGAATCCAGTGATGTAGGAGAGCCTGAGCATCATATCAAATTACGCCAAGGAGCATGGTCACAGTTGGCCATTCACGCAGAGCATCTGGAATTGCAGTTGCGGCAGAGTCAACAAGAAGTAGAGAAACAACCTCGAAAGCTGCAAGAGCAGATGGAGAAAATAGTTCTAGAAGGCAACAATGCTCGAGCAGCACTACACAAGCACACAGTTGAGTGCACAAAGATATTCTAAGAAGTCAGGGATTGGATGGGAATATCTCTAGGAATAACCAGACTCTAGAGGACATGTGCGCGTGAATACAGTTGTTGAATGAGAAAGTTGCAGTCACTATGGGTCCGTTGGAGTAACAATAGAAGTTCGATCAAATTCAGCAAGCGGATAATGAGCTAAACGCTCTGTTTGAGGTGCAATCCATAGCCAAGAAGGAGTTGTGTGACTTTCGACCTATCGTTCAGAAAGTGTATATGCAAATGCATCAAGTGGATACTACAGCAGACTCTGAATGGAACTCTTTGGTTGCATCCAAGCCCAAAGAAAGTATCACAGATGTGACCCAACAGTTCGTCGTCGAGGCCTCACTACTTGCCAGGAAATGGCAGGATAAATTTGGGAGCTTTCAGGAAGTCAAGAAACAGACCTTAGAGTTGGTCCCAGAGTTGGGCCCTTCATTTGAAGAGGCAGAGAAATAGAAATCGCAATCAGAAGAGGAAAGTAAAGAGGAAAAGGAGGACAAGGAAAAACAAAAGTTACTCCTAGAAGTTGCGAAAGATCCAAGTACTTGACTTCAGGGCCTTAGAAGCAATCCTTAGAGTTGGTCCTAGAGTTGGACCCTTCGTTTGAAGAAGCAGAGAAAGAGAAATCACAATCATAAGAGGAAAGTAAAGAGGAAAAGGAGGACAAGGGAAAGCAACAGTTACTCCTAGAAGTTGCGAAAGAACCAAGTACTTGACTCGAGGGCGAATCAAGGATTGTGGTTGGAGCCTGTTGGGCCCTTCGTTTTTGGATTTGAAGTTGTGCAAGAAGGACTACAGTCCCCATTTGGGTTAAACATGAGTTGCACAAGCTACAGAAAGAGATGGACATTGGAGAAAGTAAAGGAACAGAAATTGGTTGCGAAAAGGGACAGCGCAACACTAGCAATGCAAAAGCAGTTACAACAGAACAAGAAAGCATGCGAGCCCAAAGCCAGAAGATCCTACTCATTTTTTATATATGAGATGTATGAGATTGTAAAAGGGTTCTTGTTGTTGGCTATTGTTGATAGGTTGGGTTTTTTTTTGTTATCCGGATGTTGTTGGGTTTAGTTGAGAAAAGGTTTTGTAATTGTAATCTATATACAGTTTTGGGTAGATAGAGCTCTGCGACATGAGTCCGGAGCCAGAAGTCTATAACAAAGTACTAACTTGTATCTCTGAGATTGTATCTGAGAAGTTATGATGTTAATATATGAAGAAGGACCTAAAATTTTGAATTATAATGTGTCATTATGTGTTTACGCTTATGCATTGTATATTTACAGTACTCCTTTATGCTTGATAAGCTCCATATGATATCTATGTGTATGAATGATTTTTGTGACTTAAGTATATTTAGTTCCTGTGTGTATGAGCTCGGATTTGTTCTATAGTTAGCCTGTCCTGCGCAAGATCATGGTGAATCTTGAAAGTTCTGGGAACCCACCCAAGTATTCTCCTTGCTCTTCCCTATCCTTTTGTCTCGGTTGCACTTCGGGTGAGACTTCTTCTCTTCGGAGGAGATGAAAATGCCAGCGCTCTAGACTACACGGTGCCTTTTGTTGGTAACCTGAGAAGGACTCTGGTCTGACCAATTCCACACCAATAAAATGGTTTTAATTGCCGGGACCTACGTTAAAAGGGAACTTGTAGGGAGAATGCTTCTATGGACTCATAGATCTAAAATCCACCAATGGTGCGAGATAAATTATGACGCCTTCACATCGAAAGAAGCAGAGTTGAGAGGAAAATATGTGAAAGAGACATGGGAGGGAGTCTTTTACTCAGAAAGATTGAGCGACCAGTATAAGATATTCAGGGTTAATTTCCTGGAAGAACTTTTCCACTGAATAGATAGGCTCCAAGAAGCTCCAGAATTCCAAGAATGAGTCAAGAGGACCTGTACTTGAGATATAGAAAATATTGCATCACTTCATCGAATGGATAGCCAGTAATGCGAGCAATTGATTTCTAAGTAAATACCACATTAGAAGGATACATTATTGAGTTTGCAACTAAGAATCACCAATATTTTTCACAAGCAGAAGCAGATTTCAAGAAAGACGCAAGGGGAATATTGTTGAGAGAAATCCCCCTTTGGATTAAGGTTTTCTTGATGGAAGAGGGGATAATGACTATGTCCCTGACTGAGATGGTAGTGTAAACACCCTCGCTTGGGGTAGGGATATTTTGGGGTGGATTCGTGACCTGAGAGAGGGGAGAGGGTTATTTGACAAACTGGGGAAATAGAAAGAAATGGACTCAAGAGACGAGCAAGCCTTGAAAAGAGCCTCCATAGTTGAGAAGCGGTGGCGCGGTAACATAAAGAAAGCAGCAAAATAGTCCGATAAGTTGCAGAAAGAAATCGGACCAGGAGAAGTAGAAGAAGGACAGATGGAAGACTTACGGAAGATGAGAAGACAGGAAAGACTGGCCAGTCAAAGATTAAGTGAGAGAGAAGCGCAAAGAGAAATAAGTCCCCAGGAGGGTGGAAAATAAAGGCGAAGTTTATAAGCAAGGGAGAAGGAAGTCGGCATGGATATTGAAAATCAAAGAGAAGAGTCATCCCCGATGCCAGGAAATATTGGGAATCTGGCTGAAGAGACCACTCTAGAGGAAGAGAACGAGACCCCCCAAATTAAAGAAACCCACCCTGAAGCCAATGGCGCCAGCCCTGAATCACCCATACCCCAAGTGACTTCTATACAAGTGGTAAATTCGATACTACCTTCTTATGCTAATTATGTTCTAGTACATCTAGTTACTCAGTCACAACCGGGAAGTGCAAGTATAGGGATAATATTGGGATCCCCTGGTAGGTCGTAACCAAGACCGTTAGGTTTTAATTTGATAGGAGCATAAGGATCACCAATGGTTGGTAATGTGGGAGGTTTGATTTCTTGATACCCAGAATTCTGGGGTAAAGGAGACGAAGATGTGGAGCAGCATTGGTTCTTGTGTGAAGCAATCTGGAGGTCCAGAGGGACTCCGGATGTGAATAAATTGGTTAAGTTTCAGACAACCTTGAGAGGTCGTGCTCTCAGATGGTACATGAAGGTTATTGATCCAAGAGTGCCAGGAATGCAGGGTCCAACATTCACACTTGACCAGGTACGGACAGGGTTCATAGTGGAGTTCAAGCTACCTCAGTTAGAACAACAAGCTTTGTCTGAGTTGTGTGAGATTCAGCAAAGGGAAGGTGAATCGGCCTGGGAATATAGCCAGAAGTTTAAATATGCTATAGGGAGGTTAGTGCATCAAATTCATGAGGAACATCAAAGAGAATGGTATATTCATGGATTGCTACCTCTGACACAGATTCAGTTAATGCAACAACGGATAGCCACTTTGACAGATGCCTTGGAGCAATCAATGAAGATTGAAGCCATGCCAGGATATCTGGGGAGCCTGAAAGTGACCAGACCCCAGCAGATGAAAATTTAGTGAAACTACAAGGGAAAATATCAGTGCTTACAGAAAATATTCAAGAATTGACGATACCTAGACCAGGATGACCGCAGGTCTGGTGTATCGGATGTTACACAGAAGGACATCTGGTGAACGAATGTCCACAAATGAGGGGAATGGGAACTCCTCAGAATCTGATGGGACCCTCACCAAGACCCACAGGGGTAGTTGCGCAAGTATCTGTGAATTTACCATTCCATAACCCCACCCCATATCATGCTTTCCCATGTAGCCAAGCAACGCCAGCAGTTGAGTATTGCAAGATTTGTCGAATCCATGGGCATGGACCGAGACAATGCCCCATTATTTAGAAGTATTCAATAGTACCAAATACTGTACATTGTGAGTTTTGTGCATCTACCACACATACTACCAATCAGTGTAGAGTGTTGGATGCACTTGCAGACAAATTGGATCAAACAACATTCAGGGTGAATGAAACCCCTTAGGGACCGGGAAGAGGTCGAGGACGTGGAGTCGGAGGAGACTTCAGAGGAGAAAGAACTGGGGGAAGAGGACCAAGTAGATGCTAAAACTGTGATGAGCAAGGCCATATGGCTAGAGATTTTCCTCATCTGAGGAGGCCATGGTTCTCTCACTGTAGAGCTAATGGGCATGCAACTGGAGACTACCCAGAACTAATTGAAAAATCGAAAGATCGGGTATGTCAACAAGGAACTAACCTCATCAATTCAAAAATCAAGAGATTTATTAGAAGACAACTGCCCAACCTTAATATCGTCACTCGAGGAGGTGCAAAAACTGGAGCTGATGCTGATAATTTACCTCATATCCAGAAAGTAGCACATAAGGAAGACATGTGATCCTCTGAAACATAAGTTGTTCTTTAAAAATTCCATAGAAGTATTTCAAAATATCCCTATCCCTAAGATGCAAGAGAAACCCCCTCAGCATATTGTTTACCCTAAGATTGTGCAAGTCCCTGCTTCACCCCCTGCACCCAGAAACCCTGAAGTCACACTGAGACAACCTGAGCAACCACAAAATGTAGTCGACCTTTGGTTTCAATTATTATCTGATATTCTACGGGATGACCAGTTAACAGAAAAGTTGTGCAATGCGTTATACTTAGTTCTAGGGAATGGAGAATCCACAAAAGTAAGAATAAGGACTAATATTCTTGAGAAGAATACTCATAGAGTGGAGAGAAGAAAAGTATGAACTGGAAAAGGATTTAGACTAGTAGCCCAGCTAGACGAGTTTGAGATTAAGGATGTTATGTTAGATATAGGATATGATGTTAACATACTGCCTAAAAAGACTTCGGAAACCATAGGGCAACCCTAGTTGACATATTCCCCAATCCAGCTAAGAATGTCCAACCAATATTGTATTTTCCCAATAGGAAGACTGGAGAATGTGGAAATAGATGTTGCGGGAGTGAAGACTGTAGTTTATTCTGAGGTGGTCGAAATCATGGGGGATAAGGACCCTTATCCTTCACTACTTGGTATTGATTGGGCCTATGAAAAATATGCAATGATTGACCTAAATAAAGATACTATGACATTTGAGGTAGATGGAGTCAAAGTAGTTCAACCCTTGGATCCGTATGTAGGCCCCTGATACACAGAGCCAATGGACAAAAATATGGAAGGAGAATACTTGGATCAATTGTACACTGTAATAGTAGGAACAAGAGAAGATTACATAAATCCTATTGTTGATGGATCAATAAGTTGGAGGAGTATACAATCAGCGGACGAAGATTCAAAACTAGCATTTGATAGTTGCCAGCAAGGTTCATACGAAATATTTTCAAGAAGATGTACAACTGTCAGGGCAATTAGATGGGTTGGAACCGAGGTCAGAGAACACCCAATATATGATGGTACCTTAGGAATTGACAGTTTTATTCTCATCATGGAAGAAAATCTAATGGAGGATCAAAGGATCTCAGTACTGGATTTAGCCCTCTAGGACACCCCGACCAGATAGTGGGCCAATCGCAAAGCCTTACTCAAAAAATGGGACGATGTGAAGCAAGCTATCAAATATAGATTTCAAGATAAGGAGCAGTTGGAATTAGATATGCGGGTGGATTTCCAAGTTGAACAACTATTCAACGAAGAGTCTAATCCTAAAGCACATATTGAACAATGTGTGACATAGTGGCAAGTTGTAGAAATACCATCTCACTTATGGGTTCAAGTATTTCCCCACTCACTAGGTCCAATCCCGAAATCTTGGTTTATGCATGAAGAAACCAGAATACAGGCCAACGATTGGAAAAAGTTGGCAGATCACTTTTGCAAGGACTTCTCATTTACAAGTAACCTGAGCTTGAATTAGTCCTGCAAGGAATCAAAGAATTTCTTTTTACAGACAATAGTAAACAGAAATCAGACCTAGTGGTATGTGCAAAGCATAGCCAAGAAGTTCAGACTAATATTCACCTAAACTCGGACAAGATACCTACATAATGCTATAAGATTGAGAAGGATTTAGAAAGCCCAGATGATTTAGAAGAATTGAGAAACTTAACCATTAAGGAAACAGAGGGGAACAAATAAATATAGAACATCATACCCAATCAAACTGATGGTTCTTATAATCACCCATTGAAGTTGTGCAAAGTCAATATAGGGACCACAGGGAAACCTAATATATCTATGGTGGGAGATTACTGGGATGAGAAAATGAGTCAAGAAATATAGAGTTTGTTGGGAGAATATGAGGATTTGTTCCCAAAGTCATTTTCAGAGTTAAAAGGGAGTAAAGGAGTTATGGGAGAGATGAAAAATGAATTAAAACCATGATTGAATCATGTGAGGCATAGACCATACTGCCTTAACCCCAAAGTGAAAGAGAAGGTTAAGAGGGAAATAGACAAGATGTTGGAAGATGGACTTATTTTTGTAGTGGAAGAAGCAGAATGGGTCAACCCAATAGTCATCCAGAGCAAGAAAGGTACAGAGGATATTAGGGTTTGTGTAGACTACAGAAGCCTTAACTCTGCCTATGTGCATGACCCTTTTTCAACACCTTTTACTGATGAGGTGTTAGAACACGTTGCAAGGAAAGAATCTTACTCATTTACAGATGGATTTTCAGGGTATCACCAAGTAAGGATTGTTGAAGAAGACCACATTCATAACAGAATGGGGGTCATTTGCATACAATGTGATGCCATTCGGCCTAAAGAACACCCCTGCAGTTTTCTCCAGGATTGTAATAGTAGCTTTCCGAGCATTTATCCACAAGTTTATAGAATTTTATATGGATGATTGGATGGTATACATTCTACTCAAGGAACATGTAGCACTACTACATTTGATGTTTGACAGATGTAGATAATTGCAGATATTGTTGAACCTCAGAAAGTGTATCTTTTGTGTGCCACATGAAAATTTGTTGGGCCACATAGTATGTCGAGAGGGAGTACTGGTAGACTCATCCAAAGTTGTGGTTATTGTGAACATGCTGCCACCTACGAGTGCTAAGAAGATGCGCTCCACGCTGGGCACACAGGGTACTATCGCAGGTTTATTAGAAGATATGCAAATATCACTGGACCTCTGGAAAATCTACTAAAAAAGGCTGAAGTTTTCCAATGGACCCCTGAATGTGATAAATCATTCAAGACCCTAAAGGAGAAGCTTGGCACAACACCTATTCTGATATTTCCAATTTGGGAAATGAATTTCGTGTCCACGTAGATGCTTCAAGTATTTCCTTGGGAGCCATCTTAGCACAACCACAAGATGGAGCCATGGATCATTGTAATATACCAAATATAAAAAGTATGCAGAACAGAAATAAAATGCTAGAAATGGCAGAATAACAGTAATATAACCAGCATAATCTCCACAATAACACAGAAATGATATAAGAACAACAATAGAAATAGCAATTTGATTCAGAAATCAATGTTCACTGGCCTCTTCGAGGGGGCAACCTCCAGTTGAGTAGCGCTCTGTTACAATAATCTCCAAGTTAGGGTTTCCATACCCTCGACCCTTATTTATACTAAATATGTCTATCAAGAGAAGCATCTAGAGCAAGATCCTTCCAGAAGCGGAAGCTTCTATTAAGTCTTCTTACATCCGCCTTATTCTATTTTATTGAAAGGCCTTATTAATATTGACCTTTATTACATCTGAATATATTGCTCTACCTATGTGCGGGTTAGGACCCTAACATGTCCACCCCCTTAAAAACAGCCTTGTCCTCAAGGCTTGAGATGTGGAAACTACTGTAGAATGGTAGTTGGTTCCCAAGTGGCATCTGTTGGAGTTGTATCTTTCCACTGAACAAGCACTTCCTTGATGGTTCTCTGATGCAGGCGACGCTCATGCTAGTCCAAAACTGCTTCTGGTTGTAGGCAAATGGATCCTTCTTCAACTAACTCAGGAAGGTTGTTTTGAATGTGGCACCTAGTTCCAATCACCTTCTTTAAGCATGAAACATGAAAAATAGGATGTAGCTTCGAATGACTGGGAAAAGCTAACTGATAGGTGACTTGTCCCACATGCTTGAGAGATGTATAAGGACCGTAAAATTTGGCCGCTAGCTTATAACAATGCTTAGCCTTGAGGGAAGTTTGCTTGTATGGTTGCAGTCACAGAAACACCTGATCCCCTTTTGAAAATTGACGTTCAGAGCGACCTTGATCTGCTTGTTGCTTCATACGATTTTGTGCCATGACCAAGTTCTCTTTGAGGGTACGGAGAATATCTGCTCGAACTGTAAGTGTTTGGTCAACCACCTGGACCTTCGAGGTACCTAGTAAGTATGAGAGAACTGAAGGTGGCTTCTGTCCATATACTGCTTCAAAAGGAGTCATGTGTGTAGTTGTATGGTAGGAAGTGTTGTACCACCATTCAGCTAGGGGTAACCATTGAGCCCACTGATTTTTCTTTTCAGAGGCAAACCACCTCAGATATGTTTCCAAACACTTATTGACAACTTACGTTTGACCATCAGTCTGGGGATGATAAGCTGTGTTGAGATGCAATTGGGTGCCTTGTAGCTTGAAAGGTTCTTGCCAAAAATTGCTTGTGAAAGTTGGGTCACGATCAGAAACAATAGAGTGCGGCATGCCATGAAGCTTGAAGACCTGGTTCATGAAACTTTGAGCCACCGTGGATGCAGTAAATGGGTATTGAAGAGCACAAAAATGAGCATACTTGGAAAGGTGATCCACAACCACCATTATGACTAATTTATTAATGGATTTGGGTAAGCCGGTAATAAAGCCCATAGAGATATCCTTCCAAATAGCAGGTGGAATCGGAAGTGGTTGTAGTGTGCTCGGAGATTTGACTGTTTCTCCCTTGTTGCATTGACACACATCACATTCAATGACAAAATTATGGATGTCCTATTTCATACCATCCCAGAAAAAAGAACGTTTGACCCTATCATAGGTTTTGGTGAACCCGGAGTGCCCCGCTATGGGTGTAGCATGAAGCTCAAAAATTACCGTGGATTTAAGCTTTGATTGTTTACTTAAATACAAACAGCCTTTGTATCGAAGCTCATCCTAGAGCCAAGAGTACCCTGGGGAAGCTGGAGCATTGGTCTGCAATTGCTGGATCAGATGCGAACTTTTGGGATCTTGTAGCCATTCCTGGCAAACAGCTTGGAGCCAATCTAGTACAATGAAGGAAAGAGAAAAAAGAGATCCTTCTTCTTCATATTTTTGGGACAGTGCATCCGCCACCACATTGTCTTTACCTTTCTTGTAAATGATCTCATAATCATATCCAAAGAGCTTAGTCACCAATTTTTGTTGCTCCGGGGAGGAAATGCATTGTTCTAGAAAGTACTTGAGGCTTTGATGGTCTATCTTAATTTGGAAACGTTGCCCCAAGAGATAAGGGTGCCACAGATCAACAGCATGCAGAATAGCCAACATTTCCTTTTCATAGATGGGTTTGCCCAGATTCCTTTCAAATAATTGCTTGCTGGTGAAGGCCAAAGGTCGACCTTCTTGCATAAGGACAGCACCAATTCCTTTCCCTAAGGCATCACATTCCAACACAAAGGTATTTTTGAAATCAGGAAGGGCCAGAACCAAAGTGGTGCACATGGCCATCTTCAAGGTTTTGAAGACTTGAGCAGCGGCTGGAGTCCAAGTGAAAGAGTTCTTTTTTAGAAGAGCAGTGAGAGGTACTACAATCTTTCCATAATTCTTAACAAACTTGCGATAATACCCTGTTAAGCCCAGAAATCCACGCAATATTTTGAGAGTCTCTGGGTGCATCCAGTCTTGCATAGCTTCAATCTTTTTCAGATCCACCCTGGCGCCATCCTTGCCAACCAGATGACCCAAGTATTCTACTTATGAGGCATCAAAAGCACATTTAGACTATTTCAGGAAAAGTTGGTGCTGAGAGAGTAGATGGAGAACTCGATCCACATGAGTAAGATGGTTTGTCCAGGTTTTTCTATAGATGAGGATATCATCAAAGAAAACTAAGACAAAATGATGGAGAACGGGATGGAAGACATGATTCATGAGGCTTTGGAAGGTGGAGGGGGCATTACACAAGCCAAAGGGCATGACCAAAAACTCATAGTGGCCCTCATGAGTTCGAAAGGCCGTCTTGGGAATGTCTGCCTCTTTCATATGTATCTGGTGATAGCCCAAGCGAAGATCAAGTTTAGTAAAGAATTGGGCTCCACTCAATTCATCCAGGAGGTCATCAATGACAGGAATGGGAAATTTGTCTTTAATGGTCAATTTGTTGAGGGCACGGAAGTCAGGACACATTCTCCAAGAACCTTCTTTCTTCAGGACCATGACTACAGGAGAATAATAAGGGCTCGTACTAGGGAGGATAACGCCTGCAGTAAGAAGTTCCTGGACCATTTTCTCAATTTCATTTTTTTGTGAAAAGGGGTGGCAATACAGATGGATATTGGGAGGAAGGCTTCCGGGTACAAAGGGAATGGAATGATCATGAACACTTCAGGAAGGAGGGTGTCCTTGGGGAGTGGAAAATACCATTTGATGTTTAGAAAGGAGGGATTGGAGGTCTTGTGGCACTGGGGGTGTCTTTGTTGCTTGTATGGCATGGAGTTGGGCAATGACACCAGAATGACCTTTTTTGAGCAGCTTTTCCATGCGATGGGAACTAATGACCTCAGGTGAACCAGCAGTGATGCATTGGAATTTATATTGGTGGCATTCCTGATCGAATTTCATGGTTAATTCCTTAAAATCCATGAGAATGGGACCCAAATTCCTTAGCCAGTATGCACCCAACACAATGTCACAACTGCCCATGTCTATAGCAAACGTATGGGATTTTAGGTGGTAGTCATCGATTTGGAGATGCACATTTTCACAACGCCCTCCACATTTCATGGAACCACCATTGGCAATCATGATTTGGAAATTGTTGATGGCATGGATGTAGCAATGAGTTTCTTGGGCAATGCGGTGATGAATAAAATTATGGGTGCTTCCACTATCAACCATAATGATGACCTTCCGATGCTTGATGTAACCGATTAACTTGAGGATTTGGGGGGCGGAGAAGCTAGTGAGAGCATTGAGGAAAATGATTGGTTCCACTTCGGTGGGGTCTGAGGGAGGGGTTATGTCAGTGATTTCAGGTGACTCGGACACAAGGGGAGTTTCAACATCCTCTTCTGAAATATCCTCAGAGATGGCCATAATAAGATTTTGTTCCTTACACTTGTGGCCCAGGAAATATTTGTTATCACAATTATAACAAAGGCCTTTGAGTTGGCATTCAGCCATTTCATCCCTGGTCAATTTTTGGATATTTAATGGGGCGGAGGGAGTAGTGGGATTTACGGGTTTAGGGCGACGGATAAAGGAGGGTTTATAGTTTTGAGAGGATACAACCTGTTGTGCTTCTTTAGCTTTTTTAGTAGCCTCCACCCAACTCGAAGGTCGAGCCATGAGGACATGGGCCAGAATCTCATCCTTGAGGCCACTGATAAAAACACTCTTGAAAGAAAGCATCAGTCATGCCCTCTGTTCAAAAATCCAGGCGCTCAAAGGCAGATATGAAGTCTTCTACTGTTCTTGATTGTTTCAACTTTTTCAAACGTCCCAAATGGTTGGTGTCAGTGTCAAAGCATTCATAAAGCTCAGTCACAAATTGGGTCCAAGAAATATACCATTGATGGGAATTTTTTCTCCATTGCCACCATTGCCAACATTCTTGATCTAGATGGAGAACATCGTACCGGAGTTTGACCAACTCATCTGTAATGTCGTAGAAAGAGAAATAATGTTCCATTTGGGTTACCCAACCAGTGGGGTCTGAGCCATCAAATTTGGTCACATCCACCCGCAGAAGGCATAGGTCACGTTGAAAGTGACGGTGCTGAAAGGTATGGGAATGGGAGGAATGTTCACCTTCAGTCTTTGGGGGTGCATCAGAGAAAGGGTCATCTATAGGGATCTTCAGTTTGGTGCAGAGTGATGTAAAGATATATTCAAGCTGGGTGGTCAGTTCTTGTTTGACTTCCTCCATTAAGGACTGCATGGTTGTATTTATGGTCGTATTGATGGATGTATCGATGGAGGCAACAGTGGCACTGAGTTGTTTCACTTCTTTTTGGGTCTCGAGGAAATCGGATTGCAAGGTGTTGAAGAGAGCTTCCAGGTCTTGGCTACGGGTATGGGCCATGAGGATGGGTGAATTGAAAAGGGGCGGGCGAGGTCAAAAATTTTGTCGAAAAATGATATTGATGAATGTGATAAGGGCGAAGAGATGGATCCAATGGAATAGGTCTCAAATAATGGTGAAAAAATTTCCAGACTTTTTTTTTTTTTTTTACCTGCGAAGTTATACTCTGGTCTGAAGAATACTACAGCGATGAAATCGTCAAATGCTTAACCAATAAGAAAAGTGTAGTGATTTGGCAATCCGAACATAGTTGCGCGACAGCAGATCTTGTCTATTTTAATTTGTTTATGTTTTTGTCCCCCAAGGGTTAGGTATTCAAGGGTTCTACAAACAAGGGTTTGCCCTGTGCTATAGCTCTCGGATATACGTGTGGGGTCCAACAATAGTACTCAGCCCAATATCTCAGGGCACTAACTAAGGAGGATAGACCGTACCCTTAGTCGTACTACCCGACTACCCAAGTACTAGAGAGTATCTTCCCGAGTGTTGTTCTCAGTGGCACTATAGTAGTTAGGCGGCTGATCGGTTTATCTAAAGAGGGCTTCAGGAAATCTAGGCCGATTCCGTACACAGGTGATGTCTGATGCGCTACCACTCGAAGGGGTACCAACAAGAGTTACAAGGGTGGCCAAAAGATGTGCGCTTAAGAACCACTTGTATTTGTTGCGTGTATGAATCCCTCAACTGCGTGTTTATGCACGTAACGACAGATCTCTATGGATTAAAGATGTCGGAATACATATCTACCCAAAAAAAATTCCCACAATTTCTGCCAAGGAAAGTGCTTTGATACCACTTGTAATATACCAGATATAAAAAGTATGCAGAATAGAAATAAAATGCTAGAAATGGCAGAATAACAGTAATATAACCAGCATAATCTCCACAATAACACAGAAATGATATAAGAACAACAACAGAAATAGCACTTTGTTTCAAAAAGCAATGTTCACGGGCCTCTTTGAGGGGGCAACCTCCAATCGAGCAGCACTCTGTTACAATAATCTCCAAGCTAGGGTTTTCATACCCTCGACCCTTATTTATACTAAATATGTATATCAAGAGAAGCATCTAGAGGAAGATCCTTCTAGAAGCGGAAGCTTCTATTAGGTCTTCTTACATCCACCTTATTCTATTTTATTAAAAGGCCTTATTAATATTGACCTTTATTACATCCAAATATATTGCTCTACCTATGTGCGGGTTAGGACCCTAACAATCATCCTATCTATTTTATGAGCAGGAAGTTGTCCCAAGATGAGCGCAACTATACAAAGACAGAAAGGGAGGGTTTAGCTATGATTTACACTTTGTATAAGTTTAGACATTATTTTTCAGGTTCTCATTTTAAGTTCTTTACTGATCATTATGCATTAAAATATCTAGTTAACAAACTTGTGTTGGAAGGGAGAATTTGTAGATGGTTGCTATTGTTTCAAGATTTGTTTTTTGAAGTGATCATTAATCCTGGAAGATGTAATGTAGGTCATGATCAATTGTTTATATTAGAGTCAGGAGAAAGTGGTAGAGAAGTTGATGATTAGCTCCCAGATACAGACCTGTTACAGGTTGAGGCCATACCAGAATACCTGGAAGACATAGCAGTCTTCTTGAGTACAGAGGCCAGCCCAGAAACATACTCCACAACCCAGAAACACCATATGGTAGCTAGAGCAGTGGAATATCAATTGATTACAGGGAAATTGTATAAATTGGGACTAGATAGTATCCTCGGGAGATGTGTCTTGGATCATGAAATACAAGATATACTGTGGGAGTGCCACAGTGGAGTTTTGGGAGGTCATGTGGGAGGAAAGACCACTGCACAGAAAGTCCTCCAAGCTAGACTATGGTGGGCTCTTCAAGGATGCAAATTCATATGCTATATCATGCGATGTTTTTCAAAGAGTGGGTAATCCATCACGACAAGATGAATTACCACTTCAACAATTTCGAGCTTTACAAGAATTTGAGAAGTGGGTGGTTGACTTCATTGGGCCGATCAACCCCACAGCTAAGCATTCAAAGGCTAGGTACATTATTACCGCAACTGGCTACCTTACACGTTGGGATGAGGTAGCAGTTGTTCAGGATTGTTCAACCGATACTGCTGCAAGGTTCATTTTTGAAAATATTGTCACTCAGTTTGGATGTCCTAGGAGTCTGACCAGTGATCAGGGAGCTCATTTTATCAATAGTACCATAGCAAAGCTTAGAGCACATTTCTTGATCCAACATCATAAAAGTATCCCCTACCATCTGCAAGAAAATGGAACAGTAGAGGCGTTTAACAAGATTATGGAGAGAGCGTTAATGAAGGTTTGTTTGCTTAAACATGGAGGATTGGGATGACAGAGTTCCATCAGTTTTATGGGCTTACAGGACAACCACAAAGAAACTCCATAAATACACTCCATTTCAGCTAGTCTAAGAGAAAGAGGTTGTGGTTCCTGCAGAATTCATTACTCCAAGTTTGTATATTGCGTAGATTACACACATATCGAAGGAAAAATGAGTTGCACAAAGGCTCGTGGAGTGACAAGAACTTGAAGAGACCATGTTTTTAGCAGACTTCCATCAGTTGGTTGAGAATGCAAGGCAAAAATCTTGGCATGCCAGACACATTAAGACTTAAGTATTTGCGCAAGGAGACAAGGTCCTACTCTATGACAGTTGGTACCAGAAGCATCCAGGTAAGTTGCGGATGCATTGGTTGGGACCATTTATAGTTGTGGAGATCCTACCTTCTGGAGCATTCAGACTTGCGCAACTGGATGGTATGTTGCAGCCAGGATGGGTGAATGGCACTCACTTGAAACCTTATATGTCTCTGAAATGAGCTAAAGGATTGTTTCTCTAGTCCGAAGGAGCATGTATAGTAGTTAGATTTGAGGTTTTCTGCATTTTTGTAAATTCAGTTAATAAAGTCGATGTGTGTAGTGTTGCACCGCGACATGCAGTTCATTTCTTTTTTTTGTCTAAGTGTTGTTTGATGCAAAACTACTTACTCAGCAGCGTAGGATCAGAAGCATCAAGAACCTATTAATGACAATCATTAATATGACTGGGACACCTTTTGTGTTCGGAGGGAGAGCAAATATGGACGCAATCTGAGTCCATGTGCCACATGAACCCAGTCCAGTCATATCCTTTACTACTACTATGGTACCCCATCTGAATTCGGCTAAGCCATAAATATGTGATACGCGAAGATGGCATCAATATTCACGTCGGGATTCTCATTCGTCAAACGATAAGGTCTGAAATTGGCCACATCCTTGACCAACTTGCCCAGTAATTTTCGAGATCACCTGAGAGATTTACCCCGTTAACCAGTCTCATCAGACAACTCAGATCCAAGTTTTTTCTATAGGGTAATGATGAATAGCATTTATTTCAAAACTTACCAGCTCAGCATGGGAAAAAGGGTCTGAGAACTCGGCGTAGGACGCATTGTTTCCCAGAACGAACTTAGAAATTTACGAATTATGAAGAGTGAGAAAACATGTGTAATCCCTCAACCATTAGTCATGATCCCCAATCCCTGTTTAGCCTGTCCAAATTGATGATAGTTCAGACTGACCATGTCGAGAGCTATAGAGATTCGAAGCATCATTTCCAAGGATGCAGTACCAAATGAGCCCTACGACCCCCGGGTCAAGGTCGTGGGTGATCTCAAGGGGAAGGTGGAGCAAGTCAAGCTCCTCGACCTCGACTTAACAGAACAAGTCATGTTCCCGCATATGAACATAGATGTTTTCTGGAGTATCGCTCTAGATGAGTTGGGAGGCATGCAATTTGTGCTGAAGCCCGAATTCATCAATTTTTTCAATTCAACCATCATGAACCTCAGGGACTTACCATTTTTTGGCACCATTGGCGAAGTTGCGAGGTGTACCAAGTTTCTGATCAGCAGGGTGCATGAAAAAAGTCTCTATTTGGATAGGAGATATCCAATCCATGCAAAAGACATCCACCAGCTTACTAGATTGTACCTCGAGGTTGAGGAAGTGTCCAAAGGTTTCCAGGGTCCCAGCAAGCATAGCAAGAAGAAGGGGGATCCCATACTATATGAGAGGTTTCATACACATACGGGGGTTGCACAGCCAATATCGACCCCATACTACTCGAGACGGTCAGGATTGGTTGCTACATCATAGCTAGCAAAGTCATGGGGTCCTACTACAAGGGAGAATGCACACTGGATACCTTATCAGTGGCGGATGTTTGTGCCAATGGCATTGTCTTCAACTGGTGCAGCTTCCTTTTGGAGGAACTCTTTGTGGCCTGCGAGGAAGCCCAGGATAAAGGTGGTACTTTCACCTATGGATACGTGTTTCCTGTGTTTGCAATGCTCAAGTGGACACCACCCATCGGAAGACAATTGGCGCTAGCAGATAAGGGGCGCTTATCGAAAAATGTTTGAGCCCTGGCATTCAAGGGAGGACCCAGAGAACACTTCGTTCAACAACACGATGTTCTCCAAGTGGTACAACGGGCTAATTCACGCAACACAGAGGTTGTGCATTCCACAGGAGTTTCTTAATTGCAATATGTGGAACATACCATTCATCATGAACTGACACCATACATTTGTGTGGCCAAGGTATGCCAATAGGGAGGAATTCCACTCGCGGATATTGTCATTCTATTTGGACAAAAAGGCCTTCAACAAGGAGGTGATGTCGTGGCCTAGATTCAAACGCAACCCATGCAAGTCAGGGAGGCACTATGTTTTGCCCTTCGAGCTGCTGAAGAAGAAAGGTCAGGAAGTAGGGGTAGGATCAAGCTCAGGCCTAGAGCTACAGAAGAAAGAAACTCTAGCACAGACAGACTCCAAAGAGGAGGAAGAGACGCAACCACTAGAGCGCAAGAAAAGAACACTATCAATGTTCCCTCAATTTTTGTAGTAAGCTATGTTAACAGGCAAGGATGTCAACTAAATCCTTAGTGTTGCATTCATCACAAAGCCTGTGGCCAAGAAAACCAAGACAGGGATCTTATCGAGCAAGGTTCTGAACCCCCAACCCATTTCATCCACCATCCCCCACACACGCTCAGCGGCTCAAGTAGCCCCTATCATACATATCCAGGAGGACCCTGAGCTTTAAACCAATCCATCCACCACCATCATTGAGCAACCTCCATCACCACCACAACCCCAGTCGCCACCTCCAGAAACCCACATTTCATCCCAAACTAGTGATCCACAACCCATGCAGCTCGATCCCCCAGAAATACCCGAGAAGAGGCTAGAACTCTCTGGTCCAAACCCAGAGATACCCGAGAAAAGACCAGAACTTCCTGGTCCAAATACAGAAGTACTTGAGCAAAGGCTACAACTGACTGGCTCGAGCCCTAAATCCTGCAACCAGCAGATCATACCTTTTGTGCCGCATAAGGACACTTTGTCTTCAATGAAGATCCAAATGGTAGAAAAGACGCAATTCTGAAGTCCCTAACACACTTCCTCAATGACCAAGGTTGAGGGTGCCATGGGAAGCGCAACTCCGGAAGCGGAGGCACATAGAGAGGCGGAGATACCAGAGGTTTAGAAGGAACTTGAGATGACTTCAGGACAAAGCGCAATGTCAGTGCAAGAACAAATGGAGCTAGTTCTCCAAAACCCTCAACAGTGCGCAGAGTTGCTACAACTCTGCCTAGCCAGAACATAAGTTCTAACACTCCTACCATCAGCATTGAGGTTGAGGCTTGTGCCAATACCATCTACAAGAGAGGAGGAGGTAGAAACTCCCTCATAGCACTCACCGGCCAATGGACTTCCATTGCAGGTCTGAACACCCAGGGATGCCACCCCTTCTTCTGCTAACCTTGCACAGTGGCTAGCAACCCAGCTAGTCGGAATTATCAGAGCCTCAACTGATCAACTGGAGCAGAGGCTCCAACAGGAAGAAATGTTTGCAGAGTTTGCAAGGGAGAAAGTTCTCCTTGCTCAAGCATGCAGAAAACAGGAGGAACATGCCAAGATACAGGTGGAGCACAAACTAGAAAGAGTTCAGGAGAGGCTTGTTGAAGCCTGGTCGGAAATATGGAAGGTCACACACCAACTGCCAAAATCCAGTGATGCAGGAGAGCCTAGGCATCAAATCGAATTACTCCAAGGAGCATGGTCACAGTTGGCCATTCGCGCAGAGCATCTGGAAGTGCAGTTGTGGCAAAGTCAGCAAGAAGCAAAGCAGCAGCCTCGGAAGTTGCAGGAGCAGATGGAGAAAATAGTTCTAGAAGCCAACAATGCTCAAGAAGCACTACACAAGCGCACAACTGAGTGCACAAATATATTGCGAGAAGTTAGCGATTGGATGGTTATTATCTCTAGGCACAACTAGACTCTAGAGGACGTGCGCACGTGAATACAATTTTTGAATGAGGAAGTTACGGTCACTATGGATCCACAAGAGCAACAATAGAAGTTCGATCAAATTCAGCAAGTGGATAATGAATTCAACGCTCTATTTGAGGCACAATCCGTAGCCAAGAAGGAGTTGTGCGACTTTCGACGTGTCGTTCAGACAGTGTATATGAAAATTTCTATTTTCGACACACTAGTTCAGTGGGACTTAACTGACTAGTTCTATTTAGACTTTCTAATTTTACCATCACTATTATGCATGCATGCATTCCTAAGCAAAGCTAACTGCTTGACTTCTTTTCTTAATATGGAATGCTTTTCCCTATATATGAGTGTATTCCACTCATTCATTATATCATATTGATCATGATCTATGTATCAATCATCAGCTCATTGGAGTAGTGTGAATATATTTTCTCATTCTTCCATATTGAATCTCTCTTCCTTTATTGATAATCTTTGTTTGTACTTGCTTTAGCTAGATCTCTTGTGCAGGTTTCCATGAAACACTGACAGTTACCATGCCAATAGAAACATCAAAATCCATATTTTTTATGAGAGGCGGTTTGCCTCTTTCCACTACTTCCCTCTTTTGATCTTTCTGTTGTGGTCTTAGGTTGATTGGAACCTTGAGGATGGATCTCGTTGATGACATGGGAGCAATTGTCTTTGATGTGAATATGGGAGGATATTGATTCAGAGGAATTTTCGGAAGATTTAGGGGAATTTGCCACTTTTTTCCCTTTATCAATCTCTAGTTCGGGCATGGTGGTTTTGAGCCTTTTGCTTTCATGTGAGAATTGGACTGGAAAAACAATACAATCGACTTGGGAATTTGGATTGAATGGCAGTGGAGGAGGAGGTAATGGCAACAATAATGTAGGCCAACCATTATGATGTGCAACATGCTAATGGATGATCTCTTGCCAACCATTATTGGCAGGTGGTTATGGCTGCATAGAAACGTGAGGGGGAACACGGATACCAGAGAAGTTTTGATGTGGCTAGAAAGGAGGACTCTCAGGTCTAGGTTGGATAATCCCTTGGCCAACTAGGTTGTAGAACCCAACTTGAAAAGTCTGATTTATTTCTTGTGGATCAACGTCAAAATGTATGGAGAATCGTGGTCCTCTATGGCCTCTTTGCCAATTGTTTCCTCTACCTCTGTTTGCACCTCTTCCATTGTTTCCCCAGCTAAAATAACTCATCCTGAAGAAATATTTCAATCAGAGTACGAAAAATTTTAACAATCCATTCACTAATACTCTACCTAAATAAAATTGAGATGTTGGCTCTATTATTCACAACAAAAGCATATGCAATCCATCCATTGATATAATCCACCAAATACTGAATTTAATAATTAATTGCAAATGAACAGGGAATTATGGGGTTATTGGGAAGATGGGGGGCTTTATAATGAATGAAAAATGATATCATGACGAGAAAAACGAGTGAATATTGTTCAAGAAAAATGGAAACCCCTTCATTTATAAAACAATGCCTTCATATTGAAACTTTCACCCAAATCATCATCCAAATCCTTTGAATGAATTTATAATAATAGAACAGGGAAGTGAATTAAATGTTGTTGGGAGAATGATGGGCACGTAATGAGAGAAAAGGTGATATAATGGACGGGAGTAAGTTGGTTATTGTTCCATTAAATAAAATAGCATTCATTAATTCTATATTTCAAAATAATATTCTTTGTTGGAACTATGTTACCCTTATTCGCCAAGCCGATTCGAATAGCAAGAACCCCTTAACCAAAACTCATTTGAGCCACAACCATTTCTTTTATAACACTTCATCATATAACATACATTAACTACAACCTTCAAACAGTTTAATATCAAATTCGAGGAATATTCCAGAACTGTCAACTTTTATTTCTTCCCAAAACCATAGATGTTTTTTTTAAATGGTAAAGCGGTCTGTAGGAGACAAATAACCCGGCATTTTGGCTTGACAATAATAATAACTAAAAATATCTTAAATAGGCATGAAAGATTGAAAGGAATCACAAGGACCCTTCAACGGTGTATCAAAAATTTCACTATAACTTCAAATCATTGGCAGTGAAACCAAAATGGCTCGAAAACCCCAGTGTGGGTTTAATAATCAACGACTCATATCAACTTTAGAAGTCGACCAAATTCATGTTGGATAAATAACACAGGGAACCCACATTTTTTATTTTTCGAATCAATTTTATGATTATAAGAAACAAGAGTTCAATTTATTTACATGTTCGAATTCAATGGGAAACAAGGCTTGAACCGAAACATAGTAGGTGTGAGATTTACAGTGCACCCATAAGCATGGTGATAATAATTCCTTCAAAATGTTTCTTGGCAAATTTCCAAGGTGAAAGCATTTACCACAAACAAATTTTCCAATATCTGGGTTTGGCTAGGGTAATATAAGAACCCTTCATTTCCCTTTTGTTTTACAAAAAAGGAGAACAGTTTAGAAATTAGTCATAGAATCCAAGCAAACACTAATTTAATTGTTGTAAAAACCTTTTCCAACAGTTCAATTGCCAACATTTGTTCCAAACGTAACTAATCCAAATAATCCAACATAGTAGAGCGTCGAACAATAATTTGGGTTCAAATCAATATTATGCCAACAAGAAAGCAAATACATCACATTTTGCACAGCCAAAATGCAAACAATACACCATATGTTTTTATCAACAGTATAAATACAACGTTTTCTCCAGGCGCAACATAATCCATACCCTAACCCAAACACAGAGTCGAGTTATAATTATGCTTGAGTTGCTCTAATGCCCAAAAGAAAAAACAAGGAAAACCCCAAATCGAAATGCTATAACTTTGGGAAAAAAATGCATTTCACATGCAAAGTCCTAGAGCCAACAAAATGATTTTAACTCGAGCAAAGTTTTTATTTAATGAATGAAGAGATAAAAGATTCATACTTGTAAGAGTAGAGCTAAAGAAACCACGAGATACAACTTCTTCAAGGCCGAAAAAATGGTGGAGTTTCTATTTACCAAAGTACCCATAACGAATACCAAAACATAGTGAAGACGGTGTCCCTGAGATAGGGTAAGAACGACGTGAAATATATTCATGTCGCTTCCCATCTCCCAATGTTAAATGTCATCAACCATAGCATAATGAAGCGTGCCAACTTCCATCAACACTTTACACATATATCCAATGTTTTGACAAGGTAACTATGCGAACCTCTAATGTCAAAAATGTCAGGTCCAAAACCACCACAAGGATCCACAACACCTACAATCTGTCGAAGAAACTCCATGCACTTAGTATCATAGTCTAGATGTAGCAAGGGCAAGAATGTCTAACGACATAAACATTTCTTTTCAAATCAAATCATAAACCAATCTTCCATAAATTGCAATTAGAACCAAAGTTTTCCTTTTGTTCCTAATTGTGTAATTATTCTTGTAATGCAATAATAAGAAAACCTTAGACATCTTAACATAAGGATTCATTTCCTTCTATTAATGTTCTACAGGGGTCCCACCTATTTAATATTAATAATATGTACGTATAAATGCATTGCAACTTATTTATAGGTAGGGATCTCATGTTGTGCCTTTTAGGCATCAACAGTCTGCACACTCACCATTAACAATGGACGAGTCCATATTTGGGAGGTTTTATTATGCTTGGTTGCATTGGGTCTACCCTATTGTCATTCACTCTGTTATGTGTTTCCCTTGCCATAACTCTCACATGTGCATGCATCCCTTATCTCTGCGATCTCATTCACCGACTACATTTAAACCACCTCTTCTCATATCTTAGCTTGGTCTTGGCCCCCCTGCAATCATGCCTCGTGGTGGTCACAAGAAATGAGGAAGAAGTCGCAAAGGGATAGTCATAGAATGTCATACACACTCCATTGTTGCACCCATTTTTTAGGCCTATGAAGCCCACACTCCACCTCGAATTCAAGCTGAAGTAGATCTTGCAGAAGCCAATGCTAGGGTGCTATGTTTCTTCGTTGACCATGCAGCAGTAGACAAGGAAATTGGTTAATGGATACTGGACCATGGCTCATACAGGGAACGTGCCACCCTTTACACTAAGAAAGTCTACCTATACTAGCTCTTAAAGACAATGATGGGGAAGGTCCTAGTAGAGTGGAACGAAGCCCACGAGGAAATATTCCTCCAAATGAATGAAATGTGGATGGAGATTCTCGACCTTGGGAAGAATATGGACCACTTGCTCAACTCCAACTCAAATGAGATTTGACCGAGCCATGGCCATGCGAATTCAACCGTTGGAGATCCCCCTGGTTCGCCCTCTTAAAAGTCTTTAGTTTTTTATGTTCTGGTTTTGGTTTCGCCACCTCAAATGGTGCCTCGACACTTATGATAGTAGCAATAGTTTTAGGGGTCAATGGTGCAATAGCAGTGACAGTCTACAACAAATCTTATTTTGTAAAGGGTATACACTTATGCTTTTTGAACTTTTAAACTTTTCTGGAACTCTCCAACTGTTATATTGTGACTAGTCGGGTTTCCCAAGTGGCCGACCAGCCACAATCTCTGTGTAACTATTTTATTTTACAGTAATGAAAATTGCGGAAGGGATCATTTACAAAAAAAAAAGATTTAAAAAAAATACAATATAGCTTACTCTTATCAACATAAACATTAAAAAATAATAATATTAAAAAGTTTTTAAAATATAAAATAAATAACATGAAAAAGTGTGTTCAAGAAAAATGCTTCAAAAATAAAGTTTTTTAGTGATTTGGGAGATTCCCATAATCGATCATGTCCCCAAACCTCACAAAAAATTGGCAGTCTTATTTCAATCTTGGGTTGAATCAAAACCAGGAGCACAACCAGTTTATTGAATTGACCCCTAGGGGAAATTCAATAAATATAGGAATGAGGGATAAGATAAAGTGGAAAATGAAGAGACGGAGGATGGAGAGTGAGAATATCTAGAGTGAGGGGGCAGTGGAAGAGGTTGGGGAAAAGGAAAACATAGTTACCAACTTGATGAGAACCCTCCAAAGTTCTCATTTTTTCATAGGTCACGTTTAGTGGCTATTTTTACCCTTATTTCGAAAAGTGGCGCTATCGGTAGCACTCTCATTTTGGGGGGTTAAAATTACCACCTTTTGCAACCATGGCCTTTACAGTGTAGTAATGTTGTCGACAAAAACATTAAAATCAACCCCTCATTTGAAAATTGGCCCTAACAAAAACACAATTTTTTTTTTATTTTCATGGTAACTACAACTTCTTTGAAGTATTTGGACTTGATGACCAGTACTGTTGCAACCAAAACCTTAAAATCAACCCTCGAATTGAAAATTGATGTTCCTAGTAGCACTCTTCTTTTTTTTCTAGGGAGAAAATTATGTATTTTGAAATTGTGGCTTTGACAACTGGAGCCATTGGAACCAAAATCTTCAAATCAACCTTCGAATTGAATCAAGGTGCTATTGGTAACATCGTCTTTTATTTTTAGCTTAAAATTGTAACAATTTAGAAACAAGGTTCAAAATCCCATTACCGTTGCAAACAAAAAAGCAAAAAATAAAAAATAAAAAGAGAAAAAAAAAAAGGAAAAAACCCATAAATAAGAAAAAAAAAAACATTTACTTTTATAAATAAAATTAATAAATAATAAATAAACATTTCACATTTAAAAAAAATAAAAGACAACATATAATTAAAAATAACTTTTTTAAGTAAAAATAATAAATAATAAATAATAAATAAACATTTAAAAATAAATAAAAGACAACATAATTAAAAATATTTTTTTTTAAATAAAAGATTTCAAAAATAGAAATTAAAAATAAATATGTATTAAAAACCATTTTAAAAAATACAAATATACTTTTTCCTATAAAAATAAACATTAAAAATTAATATAAAAAAACAAAAACACAAATTTCGAAAGATTTATTAAAAAAAATACTATATAAATTTTTTAAGCATGAATATTAACAAAAAGTAATATTAAAAAGTTTTTTTAATTAAATAAAATAAAAAAATATAATATAGTTTTGACATGGTTCCTAGGAAAACCTTTGGAATAGGTTGGAAGAGATAAAAGTGTCTCTTGAGTTAAGGGTTGTTGCAATAAAAATGTATGAGAATGTTATTGCTAAGTTTAAAAACATTGAGGGTTGGTCGAAAGAGATTAACTGCAATATTGGAGTCAAACAAGGTTGTCCCTTGTCCCCTACCCTTTTTGGCATATACATTGATAAGTTAGAACATTGCTTGGAAAAAGTAGGTTGTGTTGGTCCTACTCTCATTGGTATAGTCATCAATATTCTTCTTTATGCCGATGATATCGTTCTTATGGCAAGGAGTCCCCGTGATCTTCAAAACTAACAAAGAATCCTCAAGGATTTTTGCTCAAATATGGGTATGACTATTAATATTGATAAGAATAAGGTCGTGATTATTAAATCCAATAAGATCACTTATTATACTTTTTGTATATGACAACAAAAAACTTGGAGGAAGTGAATTCATATAAATATATTAGAATTGATATTCACCACAAACTCAATTGGAATTATAGCATTGAGAAAAGGATTATTGGGGGATGGAAAGCTTATTATGGGCTTGAAAACAATTGTAAATCAGTCGATCTTTGGATTTGGGATAAGAAGAAACGCCTCTTTGAGACTCTCGTTACACTTGTTATTATTTATGGATGTGAAGTTTGGAGTTGTAGTATCTCTCATGAATATTAGAGAAAGATAGAGAAAATACAAAAGAAATTTATAACCTATAATCTCAAAATTAAAGGAAATACACCCTATCCCATCCTCCTCTTAGAAACAAGCCTCTCCCCCATTGAGAGCATGGCTATGACTAGATACCTAATGTATAAGAACAAGTTAAACAACATGGAAGACAATAGGATTCCTAAAATTGCTTCAAAATCGAGTCGTAACCACCATCGACTCAAGCAAGGATGGCATAAAGATGTCCAGTCTTGGCTAAACTATTGGGGAATCATGGAAGACACCATTTTGTAGAATAAAGCTGCTATTAAAAATATCATCAAATCAAAATTTAAGGAGAAAATGTGGTGTGATAAAGAGTTAGAGGAAAATCAACCCTAATCTAGAAGATCAAAATTATCTATATGTTTTGACAAGTGTAAAGAAAAAAAATAAGCATTGCTAAGATAAGAACAAATTCTCACGAGCTCCATAGTGAAACTGGGGGTTGGTCAATTCCTAAAATGCCATGGGATGAAAGAGTGTGTCACCTTCGTGACACTAAGAAGGTTGAAGATGAAAAGCACTTTCTCTTATATTGTCCAGCTTATACCCAGATTAGATCTCACTTTCAAAATATTTGTCACACTACCAACCTTCTTAACCTCTTAACTCAACAAAACTATGGTGATCTTGGAAAGCTTCTCTTAATGTTTTTCGAGTACAGAAACAAAATTCTAAAGAATCACAAGTAATCACTTATCCTTTTAAGATCTAATAGACCAATTCAATCTTAGTGGACATTTATCATCATCATCATCATCATATAAAACAAAAAGAATTAAAAAATCATTTTTTTATGATTTGTGGGGAAGGTTGCTCCCATAATCGTCCCTCCCCACAAATTAAAAACAAACGACTTTCTATTTCTTTTTGTTTTATATAAAAAACTATTTTATATTTTTATTTTATGTAATTAAAAAAAAAACTTTTTAATATTAGTTTTTTTGTTAATACTCATGTTTAAAAAAATTATATAGTATTTTTTTTAATAAATCTTTTGATATTTGTGTTTTTATTTTTTTTAATTATTTTTTAATGTTTATTTTTATAAGAAAAAAGTATATTTGTATTTTTTTAATTGTTTTTAATATATATTTATTTTCAATTTCTATTTTTTAAATTTTTTCCATATAAAAAAATTATTTTACTTAAAAAAGTCTTTTAATTGTTTTTTTAATGTGAAATGTTTATTTTCTATTTTTTAATTTTTTTTAAGAAAAGTTCATGTTTTTTTTCCTATTTATGAGTTTTACCTCTTTTTTTTTCTCTCTTTTTTTTTTATTTTTTACTATTGTGTTTGCAATAGTAATGGGCTTTTGAACCTTGGTTTTTAAATTGTTACAATTTTAAGCTCGAAAAAAGAATGATGTCAATAATAGCACCTCGTTTCAATTCAAAGGTTGATTTTAAGATTTTGGTTCGAATGGCTCTGGTTAAAGCCACAATTTAAAAATACTTGCAATTTTCTCCCTAGAAAAAAAAGAAGAGTGCTACTTTAGGAACATCAATTTTCAATTCGGGGGTTGATTTTAAGGTTTTGGTTGCAACAATATCGGTTTTCCAGTCCAAAGGCTTCAAAGAAGTTGTACTTACCACAAAAATAAATAAAAAATCGGTGTTGTTGTTAGGGACACTTTTCAAATCAGGGGTTGATTCAATGTTTTTGTCGACAACATTACGACATTGTAAAGGCCATGGTTGCAAAATGTGGTAATTTTAACCCCCCAAAAAATGAGGGTGCTACCGGTAGCGCCACTTTTTGAAATAAGGGTAAAAATAGCCACTAAATTTGACCTATGAAAAAATGAGAACTTTGGAGGGTTCTAATCAAGTTGGTAACTATGTTTTCCTATTCCCCCACCTCTTCCAGCCNCCCCCCCCCCCCCCAACTCTAGATATTGTCCCTATCCATCCTTCGCCTCTTCATTTTCCACTTTCTCTTATCCCTCATTCCCTTTCTCTCTCTTCCTATTTTTCTTCCCCTCTCCTCTTCTTTTTCTTCTCACGCTCCCTCCTCTCCCACTTCCTTTTCTCTTCCTCTCCTAAAATTCTAATGAAGCAACAATGTCGTATATAGTAGATTGAGTTTTGATTTTAAAGTGTTGAATTTCCCTAAGTCTACTTTGTAGACATTTTTTTTTTTTTATTACAACTACATAACCCAATGGACAAGGAATTGGTTTGAGATTGAGTTCCAATGGTAAAGTGAATAAAATACTACTACCATGGAATCATGAATACTCATGTCACGTCATTTGAAGGATTTAACATAATTAATGGAGGTTTTCATCATGATAAATGGACCATATTAGTCTTAAAAGGCACCCTACACGTGGATCATTGACCTCCAAGTCCATCCAATGTTATTGATGGTGGTTGCTATTATGAATCCACCTCGGCAAGCCCCCTTTCCAAATAGTAATATAACTACACATCAACCGGGTGCTAAATAGAAAAACAACACTATATATGCCCTCACTCACTTCATTAGTTATTTTCATTCTCACTCATGCAAGGGAAATTGGTATGCAATATGTGATATTTTGGGCATCATAAAGGATAATGATTTGTAAACCGTGATAGATATTCCAATGGAACAATTCGTCACAACAAATCTGATAAATAAAACTAATATCTACACTGTGGAGGTTAAATTCCTTTAGATTCCAGAATATTTAGTTATTGATTATTTGCTTATGCATGAAATAGATAAAATGTAAAAAATAGGGAATAGTAAAATACCCATCCACAAAATAACACAAATATTTTCTCTAGGAAACCCTTATGGGAGAAAACCCAGCTAGAAGGTGAGGTTGCTCTGCTCTCTTTACAGTGGTATGGAAATAATGCAAGTACAAAGGAGAAGGCACTCTCTATGGAGTTACTGAGACCCATGACCTATTAGGCTGCTAATAACCCCCCTCTGTTATTCTCTCTAATTTCCCACTTCATGTTGTTCTGCTCTGCTATGGAACAAAATACAATAACATAGAAAGGAACCCCTTATCCTCCTAGTGGCCTGGTATTTCACATAGCTCAATAGCCATGTAGGGGCAGATTTTTAACTTCCTCAACCCTCAATTGTGATAGGGTTTTATACCTTCTAGAATATTCTTGAAATTACATACGTGGCTAGCCCCATATGCATGAGTAATGGGGGCTAACATGGCATCCTCTCATACCATGGTGGTCAGCACGGTAGGTCAACTTGTGGGAGGAATAAATTTTGTGTATGAGCTCTGATTGACATGATTTTTACACCGTTGGAAACATCTTGATGTGTAGAATAGTGTCACGGGGTCCTTGCTATGTTGGGGAAGTTTTAACCCTAAAAAATGTCATTTGATGCCTTAAAAAGGCTCTGCAAGGTTTCAAACCCAATTTTCCAAACTGAGACCTGCCACTAAAACGACCCTGCAAGTTGATTCCTCCAATTTTTCCCACTCTAAAAGCATCAATATAGATGACAAATAATATAATGATCAAATTCGGATCAGAGAATGAATCCTATATTATTATTCTACATGTGTAGACAAGACATGATACCAAAAAAATAAACATTGTTCTTATCCAATTAAAGGAGGATATGATCACATCAACTCGAATCTTTACACCAATGTCTAGTTGACTCTAGTTGAGTTTGGTTGAATTTGGTGACTTTGGTTGCCTTTCATTGAATAAAGAGTCTCTGCGTTTGTTGATGTTATGTGTGTATATTTTCAATGTTTATGTGAAATTATGCATATATTTATTTTATGGATTTTATGTATTTGCTTCGATAAATATTGTTGTAATGGATTTACATATCACATGGCTTGTAGCGAGGAGGGAATGTCAGACGATGATGCTAGATGCAGGGAAAGAGACAAGGAATGTCATATAAGAAAAGGTAAAGATACAATAATTGATGATGGTGGCAACAAAAACCCCAAATAAGTTGTAATTACATACTTTATTATTGTTATATAATATTGAAAAAAATGTATTTATTTTTTGAAGAGTTGTACTTATAATTTTAATCATTAACTATTATGTTGTGTTTTAAGTTTCATAAAAGCTTGATAAAAAAAATCGGATCATTGCTAAATCATTTTTTTAAGGTCTTAGATCAAGTCTCAGATGCAGTAACTATGATCACGTTAACTATATTACAATTTACCATGCATTTTTCATCAAAAAAATTTAGAGTGTAGTTGAATCTCATATACTACATTTTCATGGTACTTATTCATTCTAAGATGTGCATATTAATGATTGAGCACAATGTGCAGAGATGAAAAGGAATCTTGAGAGAAGACAAAGAAGAGGCTTTTGAGAATGGTGATTTACAAGTTGAAGGAAAATGAGATCTTTCAAAAATTGGAAGTGGAAAATTTTTTCATTATCATTTTTTTTTAACACTCTAACAAGGGTGTGGTCAAAAGAAGAAATAGTCTGGTTTTAGTCATTCGTGTTTCTAGTCCTTTACCTTTTGTATTTCATTCATTAATTGGAATATATTATATTCTTCTAGAGTGTTGATGATGAGAGTGATTTGGAAAAATTAGAGGCTATTAATAACTTTTTAACCAATATATTTTTTATTACATCTTTAACAATTTGCAAAAAAAAATCTATGGAACTCATGTTTTTTTATATTATGCTTTTATAAGTGAGGATGAGAATGGTTTAGAAAAAGATGAGGGAATTGACAACAATTCAATAAACTTTTTACATCATATTCGTTTTATTTTTTTATATGTGTAGACAGTTTTTCATGATATGTTGTATACAAAGTTGGCATTTTTCTAGGTGGCAGTGCATCACTTATTTACAAGTAGTTCAATCAACTTGTAATGTCAAATTTATTTCATTTATTCTCTTTGGCCTCAAATGTTAGGGGAGATAGCTTTAGGGGTGGTTAATCAGTGCCCCTTAGGCAAGACATCATCCCCACCCCCCTCCCCACACTGGAGGTTTTGTTATTGGGTTCTCTCTTTTTTTGTTTCATGATCTTAGACTATAGATTTTATCTAGCATAGTTTATTGCTATGTTTTTTTTCATGTTTTTATGTGCTTTATAGGTGCGGCCTTTATGCTCCCACTTTGTATACCAGATTGTTGTACTTAGCGGTCCCTTTGGCCTATTTGTGGTTAGTAGTTGGAAATTAATAAAAATATATTATCTTATAATATATTATCTTTTATTTATAGATATTTTTCACACGGTATTATATACATGGTATTTTGCTTCCATGGTATAAAATTGATTGAATGTTAATGTTGTATTTATGGATAGATGGTTTTTTCTCTCATGATTAGTATGACACAAAATATATACATACCAACCATCAATCTTATCGTTGATAAAATAATAAAAATAGGAATCACAAAAAATAATAATTATTAAATTAATACATGATTATAATTATAATAATAATTAAATAAGTAATAATTATTAAAAAAATAATAATGATAATGATATAATTTTGTAAGCATATATATGACACAAAATTGATGTTAACACAATGCTCAGATTATTTAATTTTATTGAATATGAAACATTTTCATGCAAAGTGGCGTAATTTTTGACATAGTTGTGACATTAAAATGATGCAATTTTGACACTAACATGACATAAATATGACATTAACATGGCTCAAAGTGTATGAATTAGAGGCTAATATGATGCTAACATGACACGAAAGTTTTGTATCGACACTTGTATGACTCTCATACAATGTAAATCACAACATCCAAGTGAATAATAATAATGCAAAAACTATACATGCATATGCTAATTTGATGCATAAAATGCTTGGTTGACACATAATCAACACAAACATGATGCTAAAAGTTGTTTTTTTTCTAAATTGCAATGCAAAACAAGACATAAGTTACACAAAAAGAATATATGTGACACACATTTCATCGCTACTATGACATCGATGTTGGGATATTTAGATACTTAGGAGTTAGTTAAGATCAAATTGGTCTAATGTATCTTTAGGTAAAATGTGTTTCTCTAGTATGCATTGTAATTATCTAATCCGACAGCCACAATTATGTTCTACATATAAAGTGATCCAATGGTTCATATTCTCATCGATATTAACAATTGTATTGATACGTGTCTTAATGCCTAATTGATCCATGATTGCTCTTTAAAGAGCATGAGATGTCATTTGTTGATGATCAATTGTGAGCAACTCATATGTAAATTATTTTCCTTTTGCATTAATATATTGCCTCAAGTGGTCACATTGGTTGGGGCCATAGATTTTTTCCCTCTCTAAGGGTTTTAACCACATAATACATTGGTGTATTGATCTTTG
Source organism: Picea engelmannii (assembly GCA_009831015.1). NCBI lineage: Eukaryota > Viridiplantae > Streptophyta > Pinopsida > Pinales > Pinaceae > Picea > Picea engelmannii. The sequence continues at coordinate 202,371 of ML780531.1, read as the reverse complement.
ATTTGTTTGTGTGAGCAATTGCCTTAAGGTTTCAACTTGTGTGTATATACCTTGTTTACCAAACATGATATCAAAGCCCCTATGGATACGTACTTTCGTTGTTGATCAAGATCCTAAACCTCTATCATTACATGCATCAAAGGGCTTCTGGACTATGTTGTGTTTTAGCATCTCTACACTGAGAGAACCATTCCAATTTGTTAAGAGCATTGTTTTTAGTTTGAAACTCTTTTCATTTCACCTAAAAAGGTTTTTTGTTTTTCTAAGATATAGTATTTTTTATCAAATCCAAAGGTATACAGTTTCATTACGATTTTTTAAATATTTTTCGTTCTTCGTTAATATTTCATTTCAATTTTTATGTTTTCATTTCTAGTTTACTCCCTTTTTTATCTAAATATGCTCTTTGTTATATGCCATGTGTGATCTCGATAAATCATAAGCATAGTGAAAATTAGTTCATTTCTATGTATGCTCTTTGCCTTGTGCCTTGTGCCTTGTGCGATCTTGACAAACCAAAAACAAAGAAAAAAATTGCATTTTCCAGATAAACTAATCGAGATCTAACACCAAGCTTATAAAGTCTCATATTTATTTTTCAAAAAAATTGTTTGTATTTACGTGCCAGTGTGTTGAAGTTTTTTGTACAGGTAAAAACCGAGGTTTTCAAGGTAAACACATGCTTCAAGACAAATAGTAAAAAACTAATTAATTAATTAAAAAAAGGGCCCCCATTCTCCTCCCTAACATTTGTTATATATTTTACATTGGATAACTTGATCACAAATTATTTTACTAAATTAAGGTCTTGAGTTTAAGTCTTTCTTTTTATTGTTATTTTTTGAAAAAGTTCATGCAACTTCAAATTATAACACAACTGTTTTATAAAGTGCATTTTTAAGTTATTGTTTGGATGCAACTTTACTTTATAAAGTAACTTTGTTGCAAAAATTATTCTCACTTATTTTATAAAAGTGGATCGCTTACGTTATAAAAATAACTTATTTGTAAAAGTAAGCTTTGTTACAGGAAAATCCCCCTGCGAACAGGTGGATTCCCTCTTGGACCCTAAATCTCTAAGATCAAGACAGAAAGGTGCTAACTTTGGTCACTGACATCCCTTTAAACCTAGCTAAACTAATCTATAGAGAAGAGGAAGAAGATGTAACTTTTTACGATGTTTGTCCTCACCCAGTTCCAAGTTGAGCTCTGATCCACGAGCTCTTCAATAGGTCCTGCAATACAATCAAAGACAAAGCATGCTTCCTATTCTACTACGATTAGTTTGAAACTAGATTTATCCATTAAAGACAATTTCATGTAGGTATAAAACATCTTGAAGGATATAGGACAAGCACATGTATTAATGAGAACTAAATAGAGACACTTAAAGACCTTTGATGCAGATGCAGCAGCCTCACCAAGCTCTCCTTGTCCAACCCCTTGCTCAAACGATACACAAACAAAATGACTATGCTTCACTGATTATCTCCCTTATGAGATCATAATTTTGATGCCTTCAATGTCCTCCCCTTCCTTATGAGATCATAAGTTAGGTATCTCTTAATATCTCCATCTCCCTTTCACCATGAGAAAGCCTCCATATATAAGCTTGGAGAGACCCAACCACCTTAGAGATTCTTGGGATAGGTTGAGGATCCTTCTCCATCAGTTGTGGATCTTCCCTAAGATCCATCCTTGACCTCAGATTATAATCCAACCAACTCCAGAGATGAGGGGGATTTTTCCATAATTTTCCTCAACAACCCAAGATTTCCTCAAACAACCCAGTGCTCCCCCAGAATGGGGCATAGAGTGTTGCAACGCTCCCCCAAAGGAGGGCAAGGAGTGTTGTCACTCCCTAATAGTGGGTAGGGGAGCGCTACCCAAAATTTCCTCAAAAAATCCCAGTGCTCCCCCAGAAGGGTGCACAGAGTGTTGGAACACTCCCCCAAAGAAGGTCAAGGATCGTTGACCTTCAAAATTCATTTTTAAGTGGTTTTTTTCATGGCAAAAGCTTTGTACTCTTCATCAAATGATTTCTTCTTCTTTAACCAGTCTATGAGGGTGTCTTCATCTGTTCCTTGTGATGACGTTCAAGACACGACATGGGAAAGATGACTGTATGATGTCTGTGACACTTGTGACACTTGTGACACTTGTAATGACAACAATAGGTCATCATTGAAATGAGTAATTTTGAGGTGTAACAGATTTCCCCCCAAAGTGTGAAGTTAGAATACGAAAACTGATGACTGAAGTACTTTGTAGACTTCTTCAGGCAAGGGTATGGACTCGGAGAACCTGGTCAAAGCTGCACACAACCATCAAACAAATATTAAGATATGCTTCAAACCCAAGGTAGGCATACTTATGCTTGGGTGATAAAGACTTGCAAGGTATGGCCGCCATAAAATACATTGCGGATCCATAATTGTATTAACAAAAAGGTATAGCCACCCAAGATACAATGTGGATCTATACTTCCATGACATGAACTGATTGTAGCCACAAAAAATACACAGTGGATCTACGAGACAACAAGACATAGCCACGGACCAATACAAAGTGGATCTATGTGACAGTATATGTGTCAATATTCAAGAGAAACTATGTCGCAACCTGGGAAAAGTGCATAACAGAGTGATTACTCAACCCAAGGTCTTCTTACTGATCCTGATGCAGTACGAGTCTAACCATGTGAATAGATGTCATGATGTCCAACATGGAAAAAACCACTTGATTACCGATCAATGAGGTAAATCGTTAACAAGTGCGAGGGAAATCACCATTGATGCCAATGATTCCCACGGTACCCTAGTACATTCTAGCGAATGTGAATAAATGAGCTGAAGTTGAACATCTGTGGAATCATCCGATTAGAGGTCAATGATGTAAACCCATTGTCAGAAGCAAGGAGGCATGCCATTGAGGCATGCAGGTCCCAAGGTACTAACTGGTTTCTAGGTCTAGTTCCCAGATAATGTGTTGAAGTCGATAGGAACAGACTCGTCGCAGGAGGGCCTTGATGTATCCCCCATCAATGACACGAAACTGACACAGAGATGTAAATTGGTGGATCAAATAAACAAGGACTGATACGGGTATTGAAACAGGATATTTGTGATGGCTGACTCTCGAGGCAGATACTTCCCTTGAACACTAAGGCACAACAGCAGAAACATGACATGGACCAAAACATGATGATGCAGTGGATACTGTGACTTTCGTCGGGTGACCCAAAGGACTAAAAAAACTCAGAGGATTGGTTCAGTGTAGAGGCTCAGCGGATTAAAATGTATGCAAAGACAAAGTGTCATGTTCAAGGGTGATTATAAGAGTGAGTGGTGATGTTTTCAAAAACTGCTTGGCTTGCTTCCTTCAATTTTTCCCCCATCCAGATAGACAAGTACCTCTTTTTGATTTAACGAGCTCAAGGAGGATAACACATGCTTCATATAACTCACCTTCGGTAAGTCCCTCTTCCTTTTTTTAACGAACTGGAAGAAGTAAGGGTTTGGTCCCATATGGGCCCTTCAATGTATGAATTTTTTAACGAGTCCAGAGAAGGTAAACTCGGTGATTTTTCATACTTAGAGAGTCTGAAAAGAACTTAAAGACAACTCCAGGGTTGTCCTTTTTCGTAATGTTAGTCTCATGAGGCCGAAAAAGAGATAAATTATCACTCAAAAGACGCCCTTTCAAACCTTTTAACGAGTGGGAAAGGAAGCAAGATCACTCGGCAATATTTTCATGTTTAGAGAGTCTAAAAAGAGCTTAAAGGACACTCTAGGTGGCTCCTTTTTTGTGTATCCATGTGAGTCTTAAAAAGAGACAAAAGTTTACTCGGTGCGTTCTCATGTTTTTTCGAGCGTGAGAATGAACAACGACTAAGCTCGGTATTGGTTTCATTTTTAGACAAGCTTGAAACAAATTTAAAGTATGCTTGTAAATTCCCAACATAATTTCCAAAGGTTGGGATACCTATGGATGGTTGGTACTCTGCCCCCAGCTTGAAAAGCTAGTGGTATAACTCCAGAATGATAATCAAAGGCTGGAGACATACCCCCCAAGCTTCAATTCATTCCTCGACTTTGAGGTTGTCACCAGTTTTTGTACTAGATGGAGAACAAGGATAAGGATGGATGAAATGAAAGTTCAAACACAAGACCTAACGAAAGACTCGACTCGAAGGGAGATGTGACTATTTCATTTTTTAACGAGCTTGTCACAGGAAAAGAACTATGCTCAAGGCTCCGGGTTCAATCCCCAAATCTCTATTTCATTTTTTAACGAGCTTGCTACAGAGAGAAAAAACTATGCTCGTGACCTATGTTTCATATTTTAACGAGCTTGCCACATAGAAGAGAAATTATGCTCGTGACCTCTTCTTGATCATGGCTTCCAAGAGGATAATGCTCTGGAAGGAAACCATGTCAAGGGACAAAACTCGGTCATGGCTTCCAAGATATCTTCACTGGATGGAAGAACAACGCCTTGGAAGGAACACATGTCAAGGGTCGCGTCAGGGGTAAGGAGATCATGCTCTAAAGACCCTATTGAAGAGATCACCATGTCAACTACCGAATCTAAGTCATCTTCATCATCAGCTGAAGGCATGGTAGATAACGCCACATAATTGACTTCTGGTGGGGGCGATACCATCTGCATATAAAACCCGTTTAGGAAGGTCATTGGGTTGGTAATCAAGTCAGGACCAACGGATGAAAGTTGATCAATAGCCACAATTCTTCCATCGTGCAGGAAAGATATCACCCAAAAAAGAGTGGACACAATAGCTTTCATGGCATAGACATAATCTCACCCAAGGAGTAAATCGAAATCCAAGGGGTCATGGATTACCATAACATCAATAAAGACTGTTTTCCCTCCCAATGTTACAGGAAACTGAGGAAGGAATCCTAAAGGGTGATTGGTTCATTTGTTAAAAGCGAACAGAGTCTGGGTAACCGGCACAAGCTGAGGATAACCCAAATCTTTCCAAGCAATAGAGGACAAAATACTAACGGACGAGCCTTCATCTATCAGCGCATGAGGAACGTCTCGAGCACAAACCTGTACTGTAATCTTGAATGGAATGTGAGAGGAAAGATGAGGTCCGCTTAGCACACTCCAATCAAAAAGGATGGCCTCATTACTTGGAGGGGGTTTCACACGAGAGGGAGGAATGCCCCCCAACACAGTAGATTTTGTATCAACGAGAAAAACGTGGGCAAGATCAAGTTTACTCTCTAGCGGGAGAGTAGGATCGATTGATAAGGACATCAAATCGACCACTTGGGTTTCATTCTCCAAGGAGAGAATGGGGTCGACATGTGGAAAAGGATCGACTGCTTGGGTTGCACTCTCTAACGGGAGAGCGGGATCAACCGAAGATGGGATTGAATCAACCACTTTGTCAACTGGTTCAACTGAGGATGTGACCAGATTGACGACATGATCAACCGGATTGACTGATGAAGGGACTAGAGCAACCACTTTGGCACTTGTCAGAGGAGGAGTGGGATTGACCACGTTGGCACTCTTCAAATGAAGGGTGGGACTGGATCAGTCACTGGGGTTTCACTTTTCAGATGAAAAGTGGGGTTGTCTGATGACAGAACTGGATAAGCTACTTTGGTTAGTGGTTCAACCGAGGATGAAACTAGATTGACCACCTGATCAACCGGACTGACCGGGGATGGAACCAGATTGACCATTCCATCAACTAATGATTGGTTGGGGGGAATCTTACGATAACTAGTTAGAAGTTGAAGCTTTTCCAAAAGAGAAGAAGCCTCGTCCATACGAGGACAAAGGTGAGAATAATGATCACCTTCACATAACATACAAGGAAATTTGACAGTTGTCTTCTTCTTACGAACCTTAACATCACTAGTTGACGGGGCGTCACCAGCATTAATAGCAGAGGTCGATGATGTGAAGGACCACATTTCTAAGACCTTGGGAAGACCAGGGCAATCCCTCAAAAAGTGGTCACCATTACAAAGACTGCAAGGGAATTTGGGTTTCAGATTCTTCGTTTTAATCTTGTCGACCTCATCAATGCTCCCAATACAATTAATAGTAGTTGGTTGCTTGGATCCAACATCTGATATGGTTGGAGGGTTGGTCATTTTCAGGTTCTGCTTCTTCTCTTTTCGTTTCTTCTTCTTCTTATCAACCTGGCTACTTGCTTTAAAGATTTCACTAGGCAAAGAAGGAGAAAGGGAAGGAGACTTAATGGGTGAAGAAGGCGAAAAGTTGACATGAGGTTGATGTGTGGGTGGTGTACTTACATTTGAAGCATTAGGTGCAGTTGAAGCACTGGGAAGATTCGAGATCACCGGAGTGGGGAACAACCAAACCAATAATCCGATGGTGAGTCCTAGAAGACTCAGTGTGGCAATGTTTGAAGGACCAATGTTTCCAAAAGAAGGAAAGGTGTAAGGTTCCCGAGGATAAGGGGTCCTCCATTGGTACTCCCAAGAGTTGATGCCATTAACATTAAGGTCCACTAAGTAAAACAAACAACATGCGCTATGAATTTGAGAAGCAAACAATCAAACAAAACTTCCCACAAGGAAACCACTAGTCGGTGATTAAATCCAACGTCGCGGGATCAATATAGGAAGGGGCGGGGATAGAGCGGGTGGATCAGTTACGTTGGCGACCTGCTTAACGGACTTACGCCTTGGTGCAAGCTTCCACACAGTAAATGTGGATTTACCCTCCAAGGAACCCAAGTGAGTTTGACCAACGTATGTTCCAGGTACAATGAGAGTTCCCTTCAACGTCACCTTGTGTAAGACCCTAAAGATTATGGCTACTAAGGTCACCAACTCACAGTCAGCCCCTGGGCGGGTACAGTCGACAATCCAGTTTGAACGTATGGGCAGGATAACAAGTCTGAAATCCTTCAAGAGAGCTGAGGACAAGTGGACCGGTAAAACTTCAGAGGACCCCGAACGGATTCGGAATTCACAAAGCACCGAGACCAAATGAAGACAGTTGAACCTCAAGAAGAACCCCCAATATATGATCTGACTACTACGAACGGTTGAAACACGGAGGGATAATCTATGTGACTCTCCCGAACGCGACCTCGTGTGTAACCCCTGTGTGAGAGGGGGATCCTAGTAAGCTGATACGAAAATTGGATTTTCTCTCCCTGTGGCAAGATGTTAAGTTTGTTTGACAGCTTTGGAAAGTTATCCTTTCAACCTATTCCAAATCCCTACACTTTAAGCTAATGTGGGTTTGCTAACAGAAAATGTAAAAAAGTCCGATAAATTTTAGTTTAGCACTTGATTTTAAGGTTGTTGTTTACTCATAGGTGTATGAGAGTGAAAACTGATGATATTATGACTCAATTCCCAAAACATGCATAAGAAATGATAATCAATATTTTCTTTCATTGAATGTCTATTTAAGGGAAGGAGAATGGAAATTTCCTTTCAGTGTCAAACATTAAGATGCAATAACCTCATGCAATTGTTTTTCGATCAAGAATCCAATATAATGCTAAAATGTTCAGAAATTGGTTCCAATATCCAAAAACCAAACATGAAAAAAATATTATTTTGTTTATATGTGACTGATAATCAGTTTGATGTAAAGATTCCTATGTTGATCAGACTTCGAGATCTATGAGATTTAAGCAATCGGAAGCAAACTTCACATAAGCAAAAACACACCCTCGTTTTGATCAAACAAGAAACAAAAAGTAAACCAAATTCAAATAGGAGGAAATGCTTGGAGAAGAGATATCAAAGATCAAAGTGAAATAGTCAATAGATCTTTGAATTTCCTTACAACAGCTTTCATTCAGTCAGATAAATGACAAGAAAACAGTAGATCAACTCCAAATCTCAGGGAAGAAGAGTGACTCAAAGCAAGGACAATAGATGTTAAAAATCCAAACAAAACATCATTAATCCTTAGAAATCAAATAGTTGGAGGCTAAACAAGGACACACTGAGATGGTAATAACCCTGAGCAAATGAAAGAGCAAAAACTAGACTCAAAGATCAACTCCCAAAAAGGTTTTTAGCAGAAAAATACCAGAGCTTTGGTGTCAAGGGTACTAGAGCGTTGCAACGCTCTGTGGGAGCCTGCAAGGGAGTTCCAACGCTCTAGTGGTAGAGGCATGGGAGCGTTGGGCTCTCAGAAGAACAAAATATTTCCCAGAACTCAAAAAACTCAGGAAAATCCAGAAATTGAGTGTGTATGGAATGAATCCAAGAGCCAACAACACATCTAAGAATCATAAACACAACATGAATAAGATCTAAAGGTGAGCAAAGGCCAAAAACAATACCAAGGAAGGGAACCAAAATTGAAAGCTTCGCTCCCCAGTGGAGTCGCCAATTTTTGTTACAGGAAAATCCCCATGCAGACAGGTGGATTCCCTCTTTGACCCTAAATATCTAAGATCAAGACAGAAAGGTGCTAACTTTGGTCACTGACATCCCTTTAAACCTAGCTAAACTAATCTATAGAGAAGAGGAAGAAGGTGTACCTTTTTACGATGTTTGTCCTTGCCCAGTTCCAAGCTAAGCTCGGATCCACAAGCTCTTCAACAGGTCCTGCAATCCAATCAAAGACAAAGCGTGCTTCATATTCTACTACGATTAGTTTGAAACTAGATCTATCCATTAAAGACAAGTTCACGTAGGTATACACAATCTTGAACGAAACAGGCCAAGCACATGTATTAATGAGAACTAAATAGAGATACTTACAAACCTTTGATGCAGGTGCAACAACCTCACCAAGCTCTCCTTTTCCAACCCCTTGCTCAAATGATCCACAAACAAAATGACTATGTTTCATTGATTATCTCCCTTATGAGATCATAAGTTCAATGCCTTCAATGTCCTCCCCTTCCTTATGAGATCATAAGTTAGGTATCTCTTAATATCTCCATTTCCCTTTCACCATGAGAAGGCCTCCATATATAAGCTTGGAGAGACCCAACCACCTTAGAGATTCTTGGGATAGGTTGAGGATCCTTCTCCATCAGTTGTGGATCTTCCATAAGATCCAGCCTTGACCTCAGATTCGAATCCAACCAACTCCAGAAATGAGGGGGATTTTTCCCTGATTTTCCTCAACAACCCAAGATTTCCTCAACCAACCCAGCGATCCCCCAGAATGGGCCACAAAGTGTTGCAACGCTCCCCCAAAGGAGGGCAAGGAACGTTGGCACTCCCTGATAGTGGGTAGGGGAGCGCTGCCCAAAATTTGCTCAAAAAATCACAGCGCTCCCCTAAAAGGGTGCACAGAGTGCTGGAACACTCCCCCAAAGAAGGTCAAGGAGCATTGGCACTCCCTGATAGTGGGTAGGGGAGCACTGGCCTTCAAAATTCATTTTTAAGTGGTTTTTTTCATGGCAAAAGCTTTGTACTCTTCATCAAATGATTTCTTCTTCTTTAACCAGTCTCTGAGGGTGTCTTCAAGCGTTCCTTGTGATGTCGTTCGAGACACGACATGGGCAAGATGACTGTATGATGTTTGCGACTCTTGTGACACTTATAATGACGACAATAGGTCATCATTGAAATGAGTAATTTTGATGTGTAACAAGCTTATAGAGAAAGTTAGAGAAGGAAGGACTTTTTTTTACTCAACAACTTCATTGTGCACCCCTCTCCATGTTGATCTACCTCAACTTGCCACATTGAACCTTAGATCTTTTTTATGCCTTTCTTCAAAACGGTATAACTTTGACATTTGGACTCCATGTTTAGTGCCATTTTTTTAAACTACCTATTTTTTCGAGAGATTTCTATTTGGACAACTAGTTTCTACTTTTAAACTCATCTTATTTGCATATCATAATATGATTAATCCAAGTGTTATATTGCTTACCAGTTGAAAATACTTCTCACAGAAATCTCGTATGGAGGATATGCTTCTAAGTAGGGGACTTTACCGAAATACCTTAGGATTAGAAATTGTTTCTCTTAATGCATTAAAGAGAGCCACATGGGATAATAAAAATGAGATATCACTTGGATTAATCAAAATGTCCATCTTTAGTGATCTTCGATTTCACCTTTAAGGAGTTGAGACCCCAGATGCAACATGGCAAAAGCTGAAAATCGTGTTTGGTAAACACAGTGAAATTTGAGTCCACTAGCTCAAAAATCAATTGATTACTTTAAATACTATTGATTTCTCTTGCATTGAAGATTTATAATCAAAGTTCAAAACACTTAGACTTTTACTTACATAATGTAAAATAATCAAGACAAATCACCAACCTATATATGTTATTCTTTCTAAGCTTGGCACTACCTATTTTGTTTTTGTATGTGCTCTTCACTCCACTAGAAAAGCTCTTGTATGTGCTCTTCACTCCACTAGAGAAGCTCTTTTTAGTCAAGGGAATACTTACAAAATGCCCTTTTTTGAAGTTTTTTTTTTTAATTCTTTGATGAAAGAATAAGATAAGTTATTGCATCTTGTAGTGATCAACATTGCAAGTACATTTAATAAAGCCTTAATGGAAAAACAAAAGGATAAAGACAAGAATTTAAAGAAGTAACATCCTTGCAACAACAAGTGCGGGGGGGATTATTCATGATCCTAGAGGAAATATGGTGATGTTTTATGCTTGGGGACTTGGTAACATCTCGAATAATTTGCAGAAGCATGTGCTTTTTGGATAGGTCTCAGACTTTCCAAGGATTTGGGGCTCTCTAAGATCTACAATCTGAGGGACTTCATGATGGTGGTTAGATCCATTATTAATAGGAAAACCATTGATAATAGCATTATCTCTTACATCATTCCCCACTCTATAGCTCTTTTACAAGAATGTGATGACCATTCTATCCACCACATCAAGTGAGAACTCAATTCTCAAGTTGATTTTTGGGTGAAAGAAGGAACTCTCATGGAGGAAGGGATAGCAATCATAAATAAAGAAAGAAGGGTACTCCCACTCCCCTAATTAGCATGAATACAATTGCAGATTATTTGATCAAGGGGGGTGAGGGGTATTTGGCACCCCATAGTGGATGCATAAGTTTCCATATATTTGTGGAATTAATAACAAGTTCGGCGACATTAACTCATATTTGTTTGATAATAAAAGTCTCCATATGGATCCCCTCTCGAATTCGTGTGATATACTGTTGAGAGATTTAATGGAGAAGACCCAAGTTTTTATCATTGGATATGGTCGATTTTCCCATCTCATTTTCCTTGTTTATGTTGTGACCTCCTATAGTGGGCGCTTGGCGAGCTTCCAATTTTTGACTCACGCAAAGATCTCTCTAACGACTTTGAGGTTCTCTCCTCTCAATTCCAGTCACTATATGAACAATTTCCATGTCCCCTTTCATTACATTTCGACTATTATTGACTCTTTTTTATTAAGGAAAAGGGTTCTAATTAGCATAAATTATGAAGGGTATGGCTACAGTCAGTTAGTTTTGAAAGAAAATTATGATTCTAGTCAAGTTTATGAGTCAAACTTCTACAAAACTCACAATTTCCAGAGACTGGGCTCTGGTCCAGTTGCCCTCCTTTTGGGGTTTTTGAATGGTAATGAGGGTGCAAATCATTCTTGTAATTTAGGCCACATTTGGAACAAACTCCCCATCCCCTCTCATTTCTTATCGCCTTTTGTTGATTTTGTCTTTATAAGAAACGAGGTTTTATTTTATGATGGGTCTAAAGCGTCTAGTTATAGTTATTTTGATTTGCAAAGCAATTATGAACCTAGTCGGGTATATGAGTCATATTTTTGTAGAACTCACAACTTCCATAGTTTGGGCAATGGCACAATTGTCCTTTGTAACCAACATAAATATATATATAATATATAAATATAAATAATAACCAATAATTAATGGTTAATTACTAATGAAGAGACACCTCATAATGAAGGTCATGTCTCTTCACGAAAGGGCACCCCTGCGTGAGTCTATATACAACCCTTGTTCTCATTGTAATCATCATAATATTCACATTCTCATTTATTATTCAATATCTATTTATCTTGAATGGATTTCTTCATATTCCAAGTATTTGGGTATTTCGTGTATGAACCGAATTGGTTCACCACATTGGTATCAGAGCCTTGTTTTTTATCCTGGCTTTTGGCCACCAGAACTTTGGTCAATATATGTTTCCTTGACAACCTAACCGAAGGCCTTTGGCCATTCAAATTTCAAAGTTCTTGGAACTTTGAGTCTTTGACCACACTTGGGAATTTTTCCATCTAAAAATCATAAATTGTTGTTGGAGAAATAATCGTTTTGCTGCAAGATTGAAGAACCGGGAATCAAGGGAAAAATTAAAAAAAAAAATGAATTAATTTCAAAACTAATAAAAAAGTACAGTGGTTGATATCTATTTGTACAGACACAAATTTTGTCGTCATACAAATCAATCTAAGTCGTCATACCATCCATAGTCTTCCATATTGGTCGTGGAAATATACCTTGGAGTTGTCGAAAAGTCGTTGGAAAATTACATAGAGTCAACACGCATATAAATCCAAGGAGGCACACAATGTAACAACCGCCAAAATTCTAGATCCATAAAAAAGTTGCCACCGTATATGTTGTTTTAGTGCAATTAAAATCCGTACACATGCAATTAAAATTTTCCATATAGTTAATTGTTATTATTTTTTTCCCTGGAAATACAGCACGGGAAACCCTTGAGTACTTCCCCACATTTCGTGGATGGTAAGCGGAGTAAACCGTTCGGCCTGATTACAGGCCTAACCTGGTGGGGACATCAAGTGAGGTCCTAAACAGGCTCATGGCCAGAGATTTGACCCCAAAACCTCATTTGAGCAAACAATGACACTCATCCACTTGAGCAAACCCACCGAGCTCCATGCAATTAATTATTTATGAATAGAAACATAAAATTAAAAAAAAAAATTAAATTGACATACAAATTCTATACATAACCGTTGCACACCTATTGTTTTTATATCTGGCATACCCCTTTGTACCTACGCTCCTACAATCTGTACCACCTCCGTACAATCCATACAACCTACGTGTCATCCGTACAAATCTATGTCACGTGTGCCCTCTCGTACGGTCACGACTCAACCCATCAATTAGTAAACAAGGCATTATGATTATTAAAAACCAATTAAGTGCAAGGTATTAAACTAGATAAATTATACTTGTGATCCATATAACCATCTTGGTAAAAAATAAACAAGGGATATTTAAATTATTAAAGTAGCTTTTAAAGAGGTTATACATAAGAAGTACAATTACAAGGTATAAGTTATTAAAAAATAAATAAAAATTAAAAAATTAACAAGGTAAAAAGAAGAGAATAAAAATAGAAAAAGATACAAGTTAATATATATATATATATTCAAAATTCTTGAAGGGTATAATTAATAGTATTTCAAGGCTGTAAAAAAATAAATATATCTTAAGTTTTTACATTTAATATCTTAATTATCATCGAAGAAGAGGACAAAGTAATTCTAAGAACATAGAAAGGGTTGTAAGAAGATATCGAACGTTGGTTATATATATATATCAAGACGAATTATACGAAGTGAAGAATTATAAGAAGTGAAAGCAAGAGAAGTGTACCATTTATTATTGAAAGAGTGGGACCTTATCAATTAGTAAAGAAATATAAAAAGTTCAATATGAATTAAGAAAGGGATATATAAACAAGATATTATTTATCGTAAATTATCGATGAAATCAAATGGATCCTAATAACAAGGGAAAATGAAGATTTTCTTATGAAAGTTGTTATATTTCATGTTACGGGTTTTCTACATTAAAGGGGAGTATTCAAGGAAGAGAGATTAACATCGTTATCAGCTTAGGCCATAATGAAAATTACATTAATTTTGATTTGAAAAATCAATTATTAATTTCAGAGCCGAATATAATTGAAAAGGAAGATATTTTTCAAATTAAGGAGTTACAAGTGACAATTGATGAATATGAGTATAAATCTCAATTCTATGTTACAACTATGTATAAAAAAGAAATTGACATCATTCTCAGACTAGCATAGTTTAAAAATCTAGGTACATTCATCTTAAACGTGGAGAAAAAGTTTGTGGTGTTTCCCTATAAGAAGAAGATGGTGACATTTCAAGACACTACTATGAGGTCAAAACCGATAATACCTTCATCAAAATACTTTAAACATATCTCAAAGGTGACCCTTCAAGAAAATCAAAAGTCAATATCAAGGGTGCAAAAAGAATTTCACGACATTATCACAGATAAAAACAAAGAAATTTATCGCTTAAAAGACCATAGTCAAAAACTACTTACGCAAATCAAGAAGTCAAAGGATAGAAAACAATGCGTTCAAAAGTTGGAACAAGAGAATCAAGATCTCGAGAAGAACCTATCAGAAAAAAAATGAAGAAAATTTTCATTTGAAGAACCTTAATCAAGAACTACTGGAACAAATCAAAAAGTTGAAAGAAGAGAAACTTGAAAATCCAGACATTAAAGATATCGACAAATCAGATAATGAAGAAAATTCACGTCTAAAAAATCATAATCAAAACCTACTGATGTAAATTAAAAATCTTAAGAATGGGCTCCTATAATAACGATCTGACCCGCTGAAGACCTAGCCTCCGGCTCAGCACTGCGCCCCTGGCCGCAGGCCAGCGCCTTCTTCGCTGCTCCAGAAGATATCTCAGACGAAGCCCTGTCAGAACGGAGATCTTGGACTTTTGGGAGCAAGTCTGCGCAGCCCCGTGGATGTAGAGCTCCAGCAGAGACTCTCCAATGGAATCCAGCGGGGGCTCTGCCCCTCCTCTCAGCCCGCCTCCGGAGATCTCTGCATTCAAAGCATTGATTGCCGCCAGCTCAAAGCGCCCTCTCACGGCTAGCCAGCAAAAGTTCGTCAAGAAATTAGATTCGATCCCCACGGTAGCTCTTCCTGAAGAAGAAACATGCAAAGTTGCTCTGAATCTCGCTGAGAGAGGGTTAATAGGCCAGTTCATGGGCCTCTGGCCGTCCCCAAAATCGGTAGAGGACTGGACACAAAGAAATTGGACACCCTTGATTAAAGAGGGGGTCAAGAGTTATTTTGTGGGCAAGGGGTAATTCATATTTGTCTTCGAAAACCTGGATGACAGAAGCCTAATCTTCAGAAACGGTCCTTATTTCATGGGACCACAAGGCCTGTACTTAAACAAATGGTCTCCTGACTTTGATCCCTCTCAGGATGTACCTTCTGCTATCCCGGTGTGGGTTCGTCTCCCTCATCTGCCTCTTCACTGTTGGAACCAAAAAACCTTCCAGATCATTGGCAATGCGCTCGGAAAATACATAGATCAAGCAGCAAGGAAAGATCAGTTCTCATGCGCTCGAATCTGCGTAGAAGTCGACCTAGAAGAGGGTTTGCCTGAAGCAATCAAGCTCACCGTTGTTGGGTAGAATCACATCCAGGAACTGGATTACGAGCAGCTTCCTTTCAAATGCAGACACTGCCATGGTCATGGTCACTTCGCAAAGCACTGCAAGAAAAAAGCAGAGGAGCAAGCAGACAATACAAACGAGGATCAATGGACAGTAGTACAAAAGAACGCCCATCAAAAAAAGGGAAATGGAAAAAGGCATACCTCAGGAGCTCCAGGCAACTCCAAGAACAACCAAGAAAAGGACGCAACCCCGAAGGAATTAGGAAACACTCAGAACAACCTAGCAGGAATGACTCAGGAAAACCAGGTACAAACAGAAGCCCCTCCACTCAACAAAGAAGGGGGAGCAGCTATACATGTAGAGGCCTCACAAGGTATCCCTCCCAATCCTTCTTATGCTGAAATAACAAGGAAAAAACAAGTGGATAGCTCGGGTTCTTCAGAGGATGAAACCTTTGAGCGTCCCTCCAAAAGAGCAGGCAGGAAATCTCGCAAAGAATTAAGGGAAGAGGAGGCAGAGAGACTCAAAGTACAAGAAACTCAGTCCACCATAGAAATGTCCATCAGCAGAAACACCAGATCAAGGCCTACAAAGGGAGGCCCTTCTCCCCCCTCTTAAGTAAATCATGAAGCTCGCCTCTTGGAATTGCAGAGGACTAGGGAACGCCTCCAAAGCTGAAGCAGTCATGGACCTCCAGAAAATAGAACCTTCAAACATCCTCATGCTCCAAGAGACAAAGATAGAAGACCGAATGCTTCTAGACATCAGCAAATCAAAGTGGAAGAAGAGTGTTGGCAAAGCAGTAAGTTCAAGGGGCTCTTCCAGAGGGCTGGCAACTCTTTGGACAGAAGATGCATTTTTTCTTAACAAATCTCATGAAACCCAACATTGGATATTCACGGAGCTGACACATTGTGCAAGTAAGCTGACTATCTCCTTATTTAATCTTTATGTCCCTGTCACTTACTCCAAAAAACGAGAATGTTGGGCCTATCTTTCAGCATTTTTAGATCAGCATAACCCAAGCAACATTATCCTAGCAGGTGACCTCAATATAGTTCTGAAACCAAAAGAGAAAAGGGGCGGCTCCAACAGTAGAGACCCGATGCTGACCTTTGTGGAAGAACTTCAGCAACAATGGGATCTTTTAGACTTCAGTCCCATTCGCGGCCTCTACACTTGGTCCAATAATAGATCTAGGACAGAGCATATTTCTGCACGTCTCGATAGATTTCTGGTTCAAGGCTCCCTCATTATGGACAAAAAGATAATCAAAACAAAATTTTTACCCAAGTTGACTTCTGACCACAAGCCGATCCAGCTGCTCCTTGAGGATGAAGAAGATCTAGGGCCCCTACCTTTCCGTTTCAGCCCCTTATGGATAGAGAGAGAAGGATTTTACGAAACTGTAAAAGAAGCCTGGGCCAAATCATTCTCAGGATCCTCAAGCTTCGTGTGGGAACAAAAATTGAAGACCACAAAACAAGATCTGAAGGAGTGGATAAAGAACCCAGCCCCTACTCCAATCAACACAAGGAAAGAAGCAGTGTACACTTTGGAGACCTTGCAAACAGAAATGGAAAGCAAAGAGATTACAACGGATCTTTTGGAACAAGAAATAAAAGCCCAATCCTCAACATACCGATCCTTCCGAAAAGAGGAATAATATTGGAGAATCAAATCCAGGAGCCTGTGGTTAAAGGCAGGGGATCGGAACACCTCCTTCTTCCACAGACAATATAGAGCCCGGCTGTCAAGGAATCACATCTCAGAAATAAAGACAACAGAGGGCCAGGTCAGCAAAGGCTTCACCCAAATCAAAGTTGCAGCGAATAGCCACTTTAGAAACCTGTTTAGTGAGGGAACCCAGGCCTCCGAAGGAGAAATCGCAGAATTCCTCGCGAATATTCCTCACCTAGTCAGACCTGAAGACAACGTTGTCCTCACCAGCGAGGTAACAGAGGAGGAAATCATCAAAGTCATCTGGTCCATGGGCTCAGATAAGGCACCGGGCCCAGACGGATTCACGATACATTTCTATAAAGTCTGCTGGAACATTATCAAAAGAGACCTTCAAAAAATGATAAAGGGGTTTATGAGAAAAGCTAAGATCAGTGGAGGAATCAACTCTACTTACCTAGCATTAATCCCCAAGGATTCCAATCCAGAAACATTTGCCAGATTCAGACCCATTTCACTTTGTAATGCATCCTATAAAATTTTGGCCAAATTGTTAGCAAGCAGGATCAAGCCTATGCTCAAGAGGTTGATTTCCATTCCCCAAGGAGGCTTCATGGAAGGCAGAAACATTCTCGACAATGTCATTCAAGTACAGGAGACAATCCACTCCAGCAAAAAGCGAAAAGAGAAAGGTATGTTGATTAAATTAGATATGGCAAACGCGTTTGATAGAGTCAATCGTTCTTTTCTCATCAAGGTCCTCCTTTCCTTCGACTTCTCGCCTCATTTTGTTCATCTTATAAATTCTTGCATCGATAATCCATGGATTTCCCCCCTTATCAATGGTCGTCCCTCTAACTTTTTCCAAGCCCGGAGAGGCATCAGGCAGGGTTTCCCCCTCTCTCCCTTCCTGTATATCTTAATGGTAGACACCCTCAACAGAAAACTCTCAGTGGAAAGAATAGTTGGCTCTCTTCCTGGTCTAAAATCCTCCTCAGGTGTCGTTCCTCTGAATCATGCTCTCTTTGCAGATGACTCACTACTTCTCGGAGGTGCATCCCCTAGAATAGCCAAAGTCTTTGATTCGTTCCTAAAAAGCTATTGCAGAGTCTCTGGCGCCCTTATCAATGAGAGAAAGAGTGAAATCTACAGTTGGAACACAGGACAACAAGAGCTCAAGAATATCATTAACATCCTGGGATTCAGAGGACATGTCAGCTGGGATCGGATTAAATACCTCGGCCTCCCTATAACAAATGGAGACAATAGAAGGTCACTATGGTTGGACATCATTTGCAAAATCAAAAAAAAGATTGCAGCATTGGGCGGCTATTGGTTAACCAAAGCAGGAAAAGTCATTTTAATTAAGTCACAGTTGGCCGCGCTCCCAATCTATCAATCTGCATTTTTATTTGCTCCCAGAAACGTTATGGATCAGATTTCAAAAATATTACGGGATTTTTTAGGGCAAGGTGGGAAAGGAAATGAAAATAAGATGCATTTAGCAAACTGGGACCTGGTCCGGCATCCGATAGCAGAGGGGGGCCTCCAAATTCGAGATCCCTCCCTGGTTAATCTAGCGATGGGTGGAAAATTACTCTGGAAAATGGCTCATGAGCCCAAACATCCGACCAGCAACACTCTACTGTCCAAATATGCCCGAAACTCGTCCTATCGAAATCTGCAATTCGATCCCTCAGTCAACAGGACGCAAGTATGGAAACTATGTTGCAAAAGTAGCACGTTTTTCAACAAATCTCTGTACAGAGTGTCGGGTAATGGTAAGCGCATTTACATGTGGCAGGACATAATAATGGGGAGCGAACCATTGGAAGGGAATCAAGACATAGCCGACATCAGAGAATGGCTAACTCGCGCAGGCAAAAATAGACTTTATGATCTCTCGATGTGGGACTGTCGGGGAGATTGGGCCGGTTGGGACCTCAACGGCATTCCAGACTGGCTAACACCTCAAAAAAAATTCCTTGTTGAATTGTTGGAAAGCGCCACACCTGAAAAACGCCATATGAGAGACAGCTGGGCCTGGGGACTGTCAGGCACTTACACCACAACAGCTAGATACAAAGCACTTCAGAATTCAAAGGACAGCAGTCACTCTCCGGCCTTCTGGAAGTTAGTTTGGGACAATCTAGCTCTCCCCAAAGTGAATTTCTTTTTCTGGACGTTGGTGCAAAATAAACTACTTACAGGAGACAATCTAGAGAAAAGGAATATTGCAGGGCCTCATAGGTGCGAGCTATGCAGAAGCAACCCTGAAACAGCCCAACACTTATTTCTGGAGTGCAATTTCGCCAAGGAAGCATGGATACTTTCTCTTCTGGACCTGCAGATTCCAGCCTTCCCTCAGAGCACTGTTGTTGCATTGTTCGCCTCTTGGAACAATATCTATCCTCATGGCATCCCCACCAAATCCTTTTGGCGAAAAATTTGGACAGCAGTCCCCAAATTTGTTTGCTGGCAGTTATGGTTGGCTCGTAATGACCAAATTTTTAATGGAAATAGACGCTCCCCCCTTCAGGTTGCAGTCAAAGCTAAAGATCTCCTCTTGGAAACAGCCCAACAACAATACTTCAACGAAGATCCTCTGCTCCGTCCTGAAGAAAGGAGATGGCTTAGCCCGCTGGAGCCCTCTCCTCGCAAGCTTCTCCTCACTCCTCACACAACAAATCCGGAGTGGAGAATAAGAGAACCCAAGGATGGTTTCACAAACTGGTGGAAATCCAAAAACCTCACCACAATTTTTTTTGACGGGGCCTCCAAAGGAAATCTCGGGAACGCTGGCGCTGGAGGGGTCATTTACTCTTCGGATGGGATCTTAAGAGACTGCTTCTGCTGGGGTCTAGGCCAGAAGACCAACAACCAGGCAGAGATTCTTGGCCTTCTCAAAGCTTTCCTAATAGCAAGAGAAAAGGGAGATAAAGACCTCCAAGTCTTTGGAGATTCAAAGCTTCTTATAAAAAAATTAAATACGGAGGACCTCTTCAACAATGCTAGCCTCAATAAAATTCTGGGCAAATTGAAAAGAGCCCTTCAATATTTCACCTCCTACAAGTTCTACCATATTCTTAGAAACCTGAATGGAGAAGCGGACCAGATGGCAAACAAAGGATGCACTCTCACGAAAGGGCAGATTCTTATCAATGACGAAAACAACTATCAAATTCCTTGAAAATATTGTAACGCTGAAGCTGAATACGTTGGCTATCTTCTTTGTAAATGGGGCTGCCTAGGCAAAGACCCCTCCTATCTTTTTCAAATAAATAAAATTCATAATCGTTACAGTTAAAAAAAAAAAAAAATCTTAAGAATGATAAGAGGTTGTTGGAAAACAAGTTAGAAAAAATCCAGAAGGAAGCATCAAAGTCCTTAGGAGTAAAAATCCAAGTTGTGGAAAAATGAACAAATACAGATCCAATCCACATCACAGCCGAAGAGGATGTCGATCCAATTGAAGTAAAATATATTTGGAAATTCCAAGTGAAGATCTAATGACCAACCAAACAACATCGTTGCGTGAAGAAAATCATATACCAAAATTAATCCAAGAAAACACTACAAGCATGATAAGGGAAAACCGTGTCACACAAACTCCTTATCAACATCCAAATCATAAAAGGAGATATCTTAAACAGTCAGAGTATCAATATCACTCAGGTCGGGAACAACTAACTTGTTACCCAAAAAATATTGATATCGGCGCAATTAAGTCCCATGATAACCATTCATTGTGAAAGTGCAATGTTCCGCAAAAGATTGAATTAGGATGGTCTGACCCTTTGACAATTCGACAGTTTTGGTCAACTCTTCGTCACTCATATCACACACACACACACACACACACATATATAAAAATGAATAACTGGTAATTAATAATTAATTACTAATGAAGAGACACCTCATAATGAAGGTTATGTCTCTTCACAAAAGGGCACCCCTGCGTGGGTATATACACAACCCTCATTCTCATTGTAATCATCATACTATTCACATTCTCATTTATTATTCAATATATATTTATCATGAATGGGTTTCTTCATATTCCAAGTATTTTGGGTATTTTGCGTATGAAGAACATTGGTTCACCACATCCTTCAATTGGGGATATTGAATGGTAAAAAGGAAGCAAGTTGTTCTTGTGAGCAAAACCCATGTACTTGTTGCAATATTAGGATTCAAGACATTTTGGGTGAATGTCTGTCATTTGGAGAAATTGTGATAAGGCCTTCATCGTGTCCTTGGGTTCAGGCATTTTGTATTAGTAGTCCCTTGGTTTACTTTTCTTTCATCAAGCTTGAGATCTCTGTACAAAAAGGATCCGAAGATAGTGAATATTGTTGGCCCTTCAACTTTGAGTTTACACTTGTTGGCGATTTGGCAGAAGGTGATTTTGTAGGAGGTTCATTTCTTGGGGACTCCTCTTGCTAGTGGTGGTTCTATTGGGTGACCAAATCAGTAATCATGGACCCCACATGGAGTGACATCAACAGAATTCTTAGAAGGCATGAGGAGATAGTGGATGAAAACAACTCTGGAGTTCAACAGGTCTCTCACATATTGGGCGAATTAGAACTACTTGTTGTCACTCTTCTCTGGCACATTGAATTTCTGGAGGTAAAATGTCAATATTTAATATCCTTGGTTTTGCCCCAAAGTCTTAACTTGCTTCAAACAATCAACTATCAACAATTTATCAACAAGGGACTTGAGGAGAGGAGTAGAGAGTTAAAGAAACAATACCAATGGACATTGAAGGAAACAAATCAACTCACAAGGAAATACCAAAGGTCCCGAATGATGAATATGTACATCATCAATGTTTTTGGGAGTACTATTTTTGGGAGGACAAATTGTAAAGGACTTTTGCAACAAGACTGCATGGAATCACTCTAGAACATTTTATGTAATTTTGATCTTATTAGTTGTAGATATTTTCTTTGATAGTAAGCTAATTTTGAAATTTTATAAGACTTCTCTTGTTGATTCACCAAGGCACAACATATTTTTAATATAAATATCCAATCCCAGTTAAAAGAAAAAACATCCTCACAACAACAAACAAAACAAAACAAGGGTCCCAAACCCTCTCAACCAACTCCTACTCCCAATGGTTATAAATCAACTAAATCAAAAGGCAAGAAGACTAAGAGACATTGTAATTTTTGTGGGTGAGATGGTCATTTGGATTATAAATGTTTCAAGCCTATGGAAGCCTTAGAAGCAACAATGAAGAAGCACAACACAATCTTGATTTTTCTTCTTTTAACTCTTCTTCTCATGGACATGCACTTTTTACTTATGGTTTTTCCTTCAATGTAACATCTACTTTTTCTTCTAATGAGTGGCCTATTGATTCTAGAGCATATTATCATATAGCTAAGGATAAAACCATCTTTTTCTCTCTCAATGAATGTATCAATAAACAAATATTTGTTGGTGATGATAAATCACTTAATATTGTAGGGTATGGAACAGTTCAATTAGATGTTGCTCATTTTAATGGTGTATTATGTGTTCCAAGTCTTTCCTACAACCTTGTATTAGTGTATCAAATCACTCATTCAAGTGAAGGTAAAAAAATAGAATTTTCACCTCACCAAGTTGTAGTCAAGGATTTAAAATATCCTAAGCAGGTCCTAACAACTTGAACTTTTGATTATATTACTAGGTTGTATAGTTTTGACAACTTTGGATCATCCTCTCTTCCATTGAATTTTATTCCTCATAGTGATGACTTGAACAAACTTTGGCATGAGTGGTTTGGTCATCTAAATCATCGTTCATTACAACAACTATGTAATTCAAATATGGTGATTGATCTTACTCTTTCTTGCAAAGATGGTGTTTGTTCTGGCTATGTTCTCGACGAACATCGTCAAGATAGTTTTGATAAATATGCCTCTTTGCTTGCCTCGACCCCCTTTCAACTTGGTCACGGTGATTTATGTGGTTTTCTTCCTTCTACTTGTTTCTCTAGGTTCAAGTACTTCTTAACTTTCATTGATGACTTCTTCAAATGCACTTGAATTTATTTCTTAAAACTTGAGAGTGGAGTTTTTGACGTGTTTTTGGGATACAAGCCCCTTGTAGAAAAACAATATGGATATCAACTTTAGAAGTTAATAATAAATAATGGAGACATATATGTTAACAATAAATTTACAATGTACTACACTTCTCAAAGCATTCATATGCAACATATTGTGTCATATACACCATAAAAAAATGGTGTTATTGAGAGAGAATCATATATTAAACGAAATGGTGAATTGCATGATCCAATCTAAGGGATTAAGTCCTCATTTTTGGATGGAAGACATTAATCATGCCAATTACATAGTTAATTGCACTCCCATGAAGGCTTTAAAAGATATAATATTGTAAGAAACATGGAGTAAAATTAAATGAGATGTAAGCCATTTTTGTGTGTTTGGTAGTGAAACATGGGCTCACGTTCCCAATGAGATTACAACCTAAGAGTGATAAGTGCATTTTTGTTAGATATTTTGAAGATGCAAAAGGTTATAGACTTCTTCAACCCATTCCAATGAAATTATTATTAGGAGATATGTTTAAGTTTGATGAAGGTCTTTTGACCTACAAGCTAATTTGGTCATTGTGACATCTTCAACCTGCAAGACTTTTTTAACAATTGTGACAATTTCTCTTCCCAAATTTTCTACTAGTGCTCCTATTTTTATTTATTTTTCAAATGTTGACAGAAAGGATGAAAATCCACCTCCACTTGCTCACCTTCCTCCAGTTGGGTCCATTGAATATGAACTTGCACCAACACCATATCTTCCTAGATGGGTCTATACAACACAAGAAGTGGTTGGTGATCTTTTTGATGATGCTTTAGATCGCCATCATACATGTTCACAACTCCAATGAGCCTCCTCTCTTTTCGCTCAAGTTTCAGAGACTCATGATCCAAAAACATTTGTAGAAGCTTCTAGCCATCAAGATTGGAACACAATAATTAATGAAGAATAACATTCCTTAATGGAAAATTATATTTGGGATCTTGTACCTTTTTATAAATGAAGAAAATTTGATAGATGTAAATGGGTGTATAGAACTGATTGTGCATCAGATGGAAGTGTTGAAAGACATAAGACCCAATTAGTTGTCAAAGGATTTTCTGGAGTAGAAGGGATTGACTATAATGAAATCTTTTCAATTGTAGCCAAAAATGAATTCCATTCACCTTTTTCTAGCCCCCGCAACTTAATATAAATGGGATTTCCATCAAATGGATGTTAAATCTATCTTCTTACATGGGGATTTGAAAGAATATATTTACATGGAACAACCTTTTTTCCATATTAAAAATGACTTCGACCTTGTTTGCCACCTTAAGAAGTCTCCCTATGGACTTAAGGAAGCTCCTTAGGCTCGATATGCTAAAATGAATAACTTTCTTCTTGAAACCAACTTTTCTACATGCCATTTTGACCCTGATAGTAGATAGTCATCTCATAATATTTTTTCCTTATGTTCATGACCTTGTACTTACTAGTAGTGACCCCAATCATTTAATCTATGTCAAATCTAGCCTTAATAAGAAATTTTAAATGATAGACTTCAGAGATTATTTTCTTGGCCTCCAAGTATTGCAAACCAAGGAAGGAATTCCCCCCCAATCTAAATATGCATGTGTTGCTTCTTCGTTGCTTTCACATGGAATATTGTAAACCAACCCCATCTCCCTTCTAGTCTTGAGTCAAACTTGATGATCCATGTGGAAATTGAAGGCCACCCATCTATTCCACTGGATCAAAGCACAATTTTCCATTTTGGCAATTTTTCTACACTTTTTCGGGTCCTGAACTTTCGGGGCCACTTTCAGGCCTTAAACAACATTTTTTGGGCACGACAGTGCCCAGATATTGTCTAGAGGCATATTCTAGGCTGAACATAATGTGTATTCCTCAACTAGACCTTTCTGATGAGGTATTGAGCGCCCCAAACAGAGATTGTATGCAAAACTTATGCCCTCGAAAAGTTGATGTATCAACTAACCCCATCGGGGCCCACAAACCTTTTGGTGTTTCATCTCCCGGGGTTAGGGTTTTGGATGTTTAGGGTTTTCTCAATTATTATTTATGATAAAAGTTCCTTGGGAGCCTCATTGTAATCATCTTCTTGTGAATGAGCGTAGCCGACACATATCTTCTCAGAGATAAGCTACCACCATTCTAGCTAGCTTATCTATGATAAGAGATGTGTCGGCTACGCTCATTTGCAAGAAGTTGATTACAATGAGGCTCCCAAGGCCTTTTTTGCATAAAGCATAATTGAGAAAACCCTAAACATACAAAACCCTAATCTCGGGAGATGAAATGTCAAAAGGTATGTGGGCCCTGATGGGGGTAGTTGATACGTCAACTATCCAAGGGCGTAACTTTTGCATATGATCTCTCTTTGGGGTGCTCTATACCTCATCAGAAAGGTATAGTTGAGGAGTACACATTCCGTTCATCCCAAACTATGCCTCTAATTATCGTTTGGGCATTGTCGTGCCCAAAACACATTGTTTGAGGCCTCAAAATGGCCCTAGAAGTTTGGGTCCCGAAAAGGTGTAGAAAAACTGCCAAAATGGAAAAATGTGCTTTGAGATAGTAGAATAGGTGGGTGGCCACCAATGTCCACTTGGATCACTTGATACCATCTATACTACACCTGAAGTAGATGCCACTTTATATCGTCAATTATTTCATGTCCTTTTGTATTTGACTCATAGCCATCCTGACATTTCCTTTATTATTGGTCTTATTACCTTGTATATGCAAACACCCCATGAGAGTCTTGTCGTTTCGACATATCCTTTCATATTTTGGATTCCAACAACAACATTTGACCACACTCTTGTGTGATAATCAGAGTGTCATTTAGCTCGCCAAAGATCCAATTTAGCATCAACACCATAAACAAATTTAGATACACGTGCACTTCATCAGAAGGCTTCTTTAGGATCATGTTCTTGAAGTGCTCTATTGCCTTACATATGATCAAGTTGCAACCATTTTCATAAAATATATTATAGAAGCAAAGTTTTCCGAACTTTGATCTATATTAGGAGTTCAAGAAGTTGTCATTAAGGGGGTATAGGCTCTAATGCCTCATTCCTTCTGCTAACATGTTACATTTTTAAATCCTTCATTCATATCCCAAGTTGTTCTTGATGGACAATGTTATGATATTTAGAAACTTATGAGTTAGCTAAGATCAATTTGATCTAATGTGTATTTGGGTAAATTGTGTTTCTTTAGTATGCATTGTAATTATCTAATCGAATGGTCATGATTATATTCTACATAAAATGATTTGATGGTTCATCTTCTCCACATTAACAATTATATTGATCCATTGGTCCATGGTCTCTATTTAAAGAGCATGGAGGGTCATTTGTTGATGATTGATCGTGAGAAACTCATATGAAAATTATTTTCTTTTTGCATTAATATATTGCCTCAAGTGGTTGTGTTGGCTAGGGTTGTGGATTGTTTCCCTCTCTAAGAATTTTAACCATCTAATACATTGATATATTGATTTTTTATTTATTTGTGTAAGCAATTGTCTTAAAGTGTTCAACATGTGTGGATATACTATGTTTATCGAACAACTAAAAAGGGTGTGATTCAGAAAATATGATGCTAAAAAGGGATGGTATGATGCAAAAGTGATGCAAAACACAGAACCCCCTATTATGTCGCATTTAAGGTATTCTAAACTTTTTTTTAACAAAAGCTTACACTACAATATGACACTACAACCTCATATCATAATAATGAGGCATATATTGCACCTTATGAACCATATGGGGTCCTTTCAAGCCTTGCATGTTGGATAATTCAATCTAGTGGGACTTCCTTTAGGAAAGCTTAGCCAACCAAGGGATGGTACTGAAACTCAAGTTATGCAAGATACATCTGCTGGTCATTTAGGGAGTTTTCAAAGAACAAATATGTGTACAATGAATTATTTGTGCATAAACCCACCACAAAACAGACCCTAGAGCTCACATATAGAAGTTGGGATGGATGGATAAACATTGGAAGGTTGTCCCAGTAGGTAAGCGATGGGGGGGAGAACATATAGTCCACTTAGTCCTCAATCCCCAACAATGATGCATGCACCAAAAATGAGAAAGGGTGGGGGGCCTACAAGGATTGATGAGTAGGTAGTACCTATTCAAAACCTAGGGCCTAGGGATGTGTTCCTCGCCTCAAGTATCTGTCAATGCCTCCCAATCCATGCTTCCAAATGAGAAAAGATTTAGGTGTGCACTACACCTTATGAACCATATGGATCCTTTCAATCATTGCATGTGGGTAGGCACATATTCAAAATCTTAAGCGTTAGGAATGTGTTCCCCACCTCAAGTGTTTGCGAGTGCCTCCCAAGGCATGCTTCTAGATGAGCTAAGATTAAGGTGTATGTTGTACCTTATGAACCATATATGATCCTTTTAATAATTGCATGTGGGATTATCCAATGTAGCGGTACTTCCTTTAAGAAGGATAACATATCAAGTACTAGTCTTGAACTTAGGCTATCAAGCTTACACTAGTTAATTGACTAGACAATTTGAAAGAATTGTGTGCACATTTTGTTAATTACACATAGACCCACCCATGAAATATATATCTAGAACTCACAACTTAAAAGCAAGGCTCATGAGTAAGCAATAGGAGGTGCCCTATTATAGCAAGATTTGCCTCACCCCATGCAATCTTGCACAGAAGGCATTTTTCCATTTCCCTATGCAGACTTGAAGTCCCCTTTTGCAAATCCCAAAGCTAAAAATACATTTTTTTCCACATCTACGCACCTTGCCTACTATACAACATGTGCATATGCAGGTTGCACCACTACAACTCGGGTGCATCAGGAAATGTGCCCAAAAATGAGAAATGGTGTCAAGTTTCCATGTCACGTCACGAGATCAATGATCCTTGGCTTTCCATATACTGGAAACGTTCTGACTCAACCCTTCAGTTCCACTTGAAGGCTATAAATGGGCCAAATCCAAGCTATGGAAAAGGGGAGAAACAATTCAAATTTGAGAGCAAAGTTACTCTGGAGGAATTATTCACTTCACATTGAGTCTACATCCCTTTATCCTTTAAGTTTGAACACGTTGTTCAACCCCCAAGATCTTCCCTTACTGATTGAGAACTCCATTGTCTCTCTTACATGAGCTTGCCTTTGGTGGAGGATTGAAGTGGTGGAGGCCTAGCTGGAAGGAAATTAGTTTCTTGGTTCTGAACCGTGCCAACACATAAGTCTGTAACTTATTCACTTGTGTTGATTACATCTTAATAGAAATACTCTTTTCTCGTCAAATTTATATCTTGCAAATATTTGAATTATTATTCCATGGGCATATTTGTTATGAATGTTGATGGGTTATGCTATTGAATATGCTAACATCATATATTATCACCATATGCTTGTGTTGCTTGGTTGTTGAGGACTAGTTGCAGGTATATTGCTTTGGGTCAAGTGCTCAATGGTGGACTTCATCGAACGTCTGGACGAGGTAGGACTTTTATCTTTTCTTGCTAGCATATTTGTTTATATATAATACTTGAGAGTATAATTGATTTCTGAAGTCATTTTCGTCTGTTGTGGTTTACCCCTAGCCATAGAGAGATTTTCCTCGTAATAGAATTGGCGACCATACTGGGGATTGAATCTTATTTTCAGGGTTTGGAGTGTTTTTCTCCTTAGATTGCTCTCGTTCATATTGAGTTTCTTGTCGCATGATTGCTTGACAACCTCCGTTCACTCTAGGTCTGAGTCTTTCAACCTTCTCCTTAGCTTAGTTGTGTTTTAACACACATACGCGGGTTTTTACTTGACAGTCGTGTACATACATGTGTTGTCCTTCTGTAAGTTGCATACATACGCGCTTTTACCTTGAACAGTCGCATACATCAACCTTTGTTGCTTGTTTGCTGGGTTTGGTTGTTGCTGGGTAGGTTTTAATGATTGTTGAGTCTTCTTGGGTCTCTATAGTGACTGTTAAGTGTCTGTGGAATGACAGGAAACTTGTCTTTGGTTGAATTTTTAGGTAGTGCCTTTCTCATCATCTTTTCATTTCGATTGTCCTTGCACCTTGGGCTGGGTGTTTTTCTCCTTGATATCCTACTTGGGTTGTCTGTGTCTATACACAGTAGAGTCTTTATATGAAGTTGTTGTTCAATCCTTGCATTTTCATTTTTCTTATATTGAAAATACAAAAAAAATTAGGCATTTTACATTGATTAACTTTTTGATCTATTGAGTCTTTGTCATTTATC
This sequence comes from Picea engelmannii, assembly GCA_009831015.1. Taxonomy (NCBI): domain Eukaryota; kingdom Viridiplantae; phylum Streptophyta; class Pinopsida; order Pinales; family Pinaceae; genus Picea; species Picea engelmannii. Next base: position 172,961 of record ML780531.1, on the reverse strand, counting down.
TTAGTGCATGTAAAAAAAGATTGCATTTTTATCTAAGAATTGCATAATTGAATTGAAAATTGCATTTTTAGGAAGCAAATCATTCATTGGAAATTGAAGTTAGGACTTTTCATTGTATTCATATTCATTTATTTTACTTATTGAGTCATAGCATCACTAGTTTCACGACTGCACCTTTTGAGTAAGCAAGGCCATTAAAAGTAATGCTATAATTTAAAATTGATTAGTAGCGATTTTATTTTCTAGGGTACACAAACTAGCTTAAGATTTAGTGCCTTGGAATAGGATTTTGTGAGTAAACTTCTCCAAGGCTATTAAATCAACATATGTGTCTGACTAAGGGAATCGAGAAATCCATTATATAATCGGTAATATCAGGAGGCTCCGCTTACACCGGAGTTAAGCATGAGGTCGCGTGAGGTCGGTTGAAGGGATATCCCCCCGATACCTTCTTAGCATCAGAGATATTTCTGGGGATCTTGCTAGTTCCCTTACCTCCGTCAGAGGCGGTGCTTTCAAGGTTTCGGGCTTTGCCACCTTGCCCATACGGTCGACCTGACTTACGACTGTTCGCATGCGCATCAGTTATATTGTGGTTGATTAGTTGCTTGACTTATGTACCACATAGGTTACTTGCACGGGTTATTTTGCAGGTACCCTGGGTCATATAAGGGTCAGACAACACATAGCCTTTATGGAGGATTACCTCTCCGGGGGGATTTGACCGACTGGTTGTTAAGCCCACGAGAGCCCTTATAACTGATTATGATACCTCTGATCTTTGGCAGGGAGTCTCAGGCCCCTCTTGAGCGAGGCATACCTACTTTAGGGAGGGAGGCCCCTTTAAACCACTTTATCTTGTTTGTCTGCATATTGACCGTTTGATTATTTTTTGTGTGCTCTTTGATTACAAGTTGGCCTTAGGGTTTGTTTTTTATATTTTGAGTCTTAAGTCATCGTGGGGTCGGACCAGCTTCCTCGTCGGTCTCGCCGCTTTTTACAGTTACCACCACATTTCGAGTCTTTGCCTTCTAAAAGGTGTAGAGTTATTAAACGTGGTACACACACCTCCATTTATCAGACTTGTGATTCTACAAGGATGAGTACTGAACCGAGTCATCAAGATATTGGGAGCCCTTCGACTCCCACACCTACTATAGTCAATGGTACTCCTTCAACTCCTTCAACCATGATGCCTGTAGTGTTAGGGGCACCTATCATCATCATTGCCCGTCCTATAGTAAACACTCAACCTATTTCCACGAATCCATTTGGGTCTCTTGGTCACTCACCGGGCTATAATGTTCAGTCCATCTCGATGGCCTCTAGTTCTTTTTCCTATGGTATGCCGAATTTTACTTCGCAGTTTTCAAACTCCATCCCGATTGCTGGTCCTAATGCTAGCATTGGAATTGGGGGCACAACTCCTCCTTATACTCCGTTCTCATTTGGTGACTCTCAAGTCCCTCAAACGACTCCTACTGTAGGAGGCATTCCTTCTTTTAACCCCAGGTTTAACCCTGTTACCTCTAGATGGAGTAAGCAACCTAATGGACAAGTTATTGCTTATGGTCCGTCATTTACACCCACCTCCTCTGTGTCGATTCCGAACAACACATTTGGCATGAAGAATCCACCTTTATCCTCTGGATTCACACCCGGAGGAGGTCAGTTTCACACCTTGAGCAACCCGCAACCTGGAGCCACTTCGGCTGGGGGTAGTTTTTATAACCCCCATTAGAACGTTCCTACCGGAATCGTGCCCAACCAACCTTTTATGAATTATCCTGGAGGGGGGTCTTACAATCCCAGACAGGGCCATGGTGCTTACCAAAACCTCGGATGGGTTGTGATTCCCCAAACACATTCTTTCCAGGGAGCTTGGGGCCAGATGTCGCAACCCCGTCTCCCTTTTTTGGCCACGATCAACCTGCCAGATTTTTCTAAGTTCATTAACGACCCTATGTGTTATGATCCTACATGGCCCCCCGTTCCCACCAATCTTCCTTCGGATATTCCAAAATTCAAAGGCAAGAATGACGAGGACCCTGATGATCACGTTACCACTTTTCACTTATGGTGTTCTTCGAATTCCCTTAACGACGATTCCATTCGGTTAAGATTATTTCAATGCACCCTCATAGGGGTTGCTGTGAAATGGTATATCAAGCTACCTAAGGGGGCATACGGGACCTTTAGTCAGATGGTGCTAGTCTTCCTTAACCACTTCCAATTGTCGATTCGTTATGATGCTAGCCTAGAACTTTTGTCGACCTTACGCCAGGACAAAGCCACTCATATCTCGGATCACATCCAGGAGTAGCGTAGACGGAAGAGGTTGATCAAGACCTGCATCCCCCCAAACTTCATGTTAGAGTGGTTCCTTAAGTCTTTACAACCTCCTATTTCAAAGGATGTTGCTACATCTGGGGTTACATATGAGGAAGAAGCAATCTTCAAAGCCCAGGAATTAGATCTTATATATGCTTAGTCTAGAATGTTATACGAGATTCTTCCAGACGCACCGAGGTCAAATTATGACCCTAGACAAAAGCTCGGACCTCATGCCAATGGAATTATAGGCTCCGCCTTTGTGAAATCCGCAAACTCAGTGACAAGTCATTTGAAAGAGTTGTCTCTAAACCAGTCTACAGGAGGGCCAACTTCATATGTGTCTTCCAACCCCACTCAGTCGATGGATATACATTCTGTGAAATCGTCGACCAGCCCAAATGGTAGCCAACAACCAGACGAGAATAAGAAGAAAGGATGTAATAATAATCATAAGAGTGGGAAGAATAACAATAAACCAAAGGACAATGGTAATAATAAGAGGACGAATAACAATGCTGGTGAGGGCAAGAAAGAAAGGCGTAAGGTGAAATTTCCCTGTAAGCTTTGTACAGGTGATCATCTTACTCATTTATGCCCCAAACTTGCGGAAGATACGAGGCTCTTATCTCTACCACCTGTCGTGCTGACGATTCCTTTTCCACATAATCAACACATGGCCTCGAGCTCCTCAAATGCTGAAAATGTGGTCGGTGGGAGTCAAAACCCACCGACACAAAACAATGATCGTTTGTGCATCAATATGGTCAATTCTCATGTTACTGTAGCCACCTAGTCTCACAATTACAGTTCTCCACAAACTGTACCTGGTCTAGAATCTCCTCCTCCTCCGAAGATGCCATTGCAGATCGAAAAACCAAAGCCACTGCCTTAAGGAGTACTCAAGCGCTCTACCCACAATGCAAATCCTAGAGTCGCCCAGAATTACTCTATTCTTGAGGACCTGGGTCAAACCTCTTGTGCAATGTCGACCCTAGAGGTACTCCAGACGTGTCCTTCACAGAGGAATGCCTTGTTATCTGTGTTAGGAGCTCTAGGCCCCAGTGGCTCGAAAGTTATCAAGTTTGACATCTCGGATGTGAAGCCTTGGTTGCCTTACCATGTGGCATTCCAAATCCACGTGGGTTACTTAAAGTATACCATCAAGCATGCGGTTGTTGATGAAGGCGCTGCAACATGTGTGATGTCCCTGATCTATTTGAAAGCTCTCGGCTCTCCAACTCTTTCTCACTCAGTCTCCGACCATGTTGACTGCTTTTGACAGTCGTTCCTTCCACCCTCAAGGTATTCTTCCTGCCTTTTCGGTCCAGTTAGGTGGGAAGATGGTAGAGGTGGATGTCGAGGTGGTTGATGCACCCCTCGTTTACAAATTGTTACTAGGATGCAATTGGACTTATGTTATGAATTTCTTCGTATCGTCTGTCTTCTGCACTCTCTGTTTCCCTCACGATGGGATGATCGTGATGGTCGACCAGTTATCCTTTGCGTATTCTAGCCCCAATGCATCTGTTGGACGTCGATCCACGTGGTCGACAATTCTTAGTTGGCAACTGAGAATATCAGTGTCGAAATGTATTCATTCCTTATGGGTACCTTTGACTTCATGGCACAGATTCACCATGTTTACGCCATGTCCAATAGGCCTGTTTCGTCAGAGAGGTCTGTTCCTTTCCGCACTTTCTATTTTAGTGATCCTTGGACCCTACCTTCCTCGACTGCGTCTTGTGAAGGTCATTCACATGTTAGAATGGCCATGCCACTATTGACAGCGAAGATAGCGTATCAAGTTGTCCTTGACTCTTACGTCGATCTCGATCCTATTACCTCGTAGACGGACGAGGAGGATCATGTTCTTAAGCATGTATGGGCCACTTTGTCATCTTGTTCACATGACTGGCTCGATCAGACTTTTCCCTCAGATGAAGCTATCATCGAAGCCATGAATGGTTCTGAAAAACCTTGGGATGATATGCACCATCGCTCTTACTTTCTCCCAGAGCTTCCTAGAATCGAACAAGATGACTTTCGATCTACTCTGAGCGAGATGGTCGGTCACATCGTAGTTCCACTTGATACACACGACATTTATGCCGAAGGAAATATGGTGAGTATCTCTCCTACCATCGCGATCGACATCTCTTGTACCCCTGGAAATATTGAAAATGTACACTTCGGTGCGAATTGTTCGCTAGAAGAAATCATGATCTACACCGAGCTCTTCAAGGAATTTCAAGATGTATTTCCTTGGTCATATGAAGAGATGCCAGGAATCGACCCTCGAATTGTTGAACATGAGATTAAAACTTGGATGCTAAGCCTGTTCGACAACGTCTTAGAGCTGTCAATCCCCAGAAGGCCCTTGCTATTGAGGCATAGGTACAGAAATTGCTTAATGTTGGCTTTATCTACCCAGTTCCCTTGACTGAATGGGTATCCAATCATGTTCTTGTGAATAAGAAGCAAGGAACCATCCGTGTATGCATGGACTTTCATGACTTGAACAAATCCTATCCTAAAGACAACATTCCGACACCTTTCATCGATCAGATTCTCGACGAGTGTGCGGGAAGCGAAGTTTTATCTTTCATGGATAGATTTTCAGGGTATAACCAAATTCAAATTAAACCCGAGGATCAACATAAGACGACATTTATTTGTCCTTGGGGTACTTTTGCATACCGCAAGATGCCTTTCGGCCTTAAAAATGTCGAAGCAACCTTCCAACGTGTTATGACCTTCGCATTCCACGATCTTAACCACATAGTCGAAGCTTATCTTGATGATCTTGATGCTCACTCTCGTAAGAGAGTGGATCACCCTAAGCACCTTCGGCTAGTTTTTGAAAGATGTCGTCATTATAGAATCTAGTTGAACCCTCATAAATGTATCTTTTGCGTTAGGACTGGACATCTTCTGGGATTTTTAGTCTTTGAGACCGGGATCATCGTAGATCTGTTAAAGGTTGAGGCAATACTTTGATTGCCTCCCCCATGCAGTATTCGACAAATTCAAGGTTTACAGGGGAAAGCTAAAATTTTACGTCGATTTATAGTAAACTATGCCAATATTAATAAGGGTTTCATGCGTTTTTTTAAGAAGGACACCCCTTTTATCTAGGATGAGTGGGCCCAGGAATCCTTTGATGCTTTGAAGAAAGCCTTGGTATCGATGCCTTTGCTTAAGTCTCCCGACTGTAGTAGGGATTACTTGCTAGAGACATTGTTCTCTATCTTCAAACTTTGAAGTTCCCTCAACATCTCTCGCGAGATGACCAACGACGTGTACGATACCAATCTAAGAATTACCTTATCATCGATGACACTCTGTATCATCGAGGAATAGACAATATCTTGTGTCATTTTTTAACTCACGAAGAAGCCGAGTCAGTTCTAAATGATTGCCATAGTGGGGCTTGTGGTGGTCATCTATCCGGGCTTGCGACAGCCCAAAATTTTTTGCGAGCCGGTTAATTTTGGCCGTCTATCTTTACAGATTACATTGAACATGTTAAGAAGTGTCACCCCTGCCAGGTGTTCACTCGAAAAATGCACTCGCATCCAACCCATCTCCATCCATTCATTACCATCAGTCCCTTCACCAAGTGGGGAGTGGACTTTGTGGATTGCAACCCATCTTCGACTGGGGGAATCAACACATTATTGTGGTCATAGACTACTTTACTAAGTGGGTCGAGGCCATGCCTACAGTTAAATCCAACGGGAAGACCGTCGCCTTCTTTGTATTCAATCAAATTATCGCCAGGTTTGGAATTCCGAGTGAGATTGTCACTGATTATGGCAGTCACTTTCAGAACGAAATGATGGAAGAGCTAGCATCCAAGCTGAGGTCTAAGCATGGTCATTCTTCCCCGTACTACCCCCGATAAAATGGACACGTAGAGGTCGTCAACAAGTCTCTCAAGACCATTTTGTAGAAAGTTGCCAGCCCGAACAAATCTGACTGGAATATTATGCTATATCCCGCACTCTGGGCATATCGAACCTCGATCAAGACTGCCACCGGGTTTTCTCCTTTCCAGTTAGTACACAGTGTGGATTTGATCTTACCTATTGAATGTGAAATCCCTTCTCTTATATTGGCAGTCGTGCTCCTCCCTGACACTTCCGATCTCGAGCAATGCCTCGTACACCTAGAGAGCCTTGATGAGCAACGTCGAGATGCCTCTACGCCTATCGAAGCGAATAAAAGACGCATCAAGGTACAATACGATAAGTTTGTCTTTCCTCAGTTGTATGTTGAGGGTGACTTGGTCCTTTTATATGATCATGCTAAAGAACCGCTAGGGACAGGCAAGTTCAAACCCATGTGGCATGGTCCCTATATCATGCGAGGTGTCTTACAAAAAGGAGCCTTATGAATTAGAAGATTATGAAGGGAACAAATTGGCCAAGCCCAGGAATGGGCTCTACTTGAAAATATATTACGCTTGAGCCCCAAGCTTGGGCGTAACTCTTTGTATACTAATGTAATTTAATGTATATATCTTTTCCCTTTGTTTTTGTCTTCGGCTTGCTTATCGAGTTTTCCTTTGGTTGGTAGATGTCAACAGAGTCTTCGGTCTACTTAGGATTCACAGACGGAGCCAATTGTCATACATGGAACTTGGCTTTCGCCACTTGGCTGGTTTACTCACCCGAGGGTATACTGGTGTCTTCAGGTGGTGTATGCCTAGGGCCATCCACGAATAATGTTGCCGAATATATCATCGTTATAGAACTTTTGCATGATGCCATTTCACATGGTATTCTCTCTTTGGAGGTTCGCCTAGATTCCCAATTACTAGTATTTCATTTGAATAGCAGTTATCGTGTGTGCGATCCTACTTTACTCCGGCGATTCCTACGGGTACGCCTTTTAGAGCGAAAGTTTGATTTTATTACTTATCATCACATACCTAGGACTTCTAATTATGTATCTGATGCTTATGCTAATTTCATTTTATATTGGAATTTTTCACATAATTAAAGCAAATAAAACATTCTCATCAATGTACACATTGTAATATAAGTAAAGCCGAAGAACAATGTTTTATATATATATTCCAAAAACAAATATGATGTTTATAGTACAAAATTGCAGCCAACACCCTCAACACACATATACAACCGATCATACAAAATCCATGACATCTACGCCTATGGCGCCGGATGTGTGTCATGATAACAAACTACGATGTTTGTAAGAAGCCGAAAGAGTCGCACCCAAGCTCTGGGCACACCAGCCACCTACCGCTGCATGGCCACCGACAGATCCTCTACCTGAACCATCAGAATCCTATGTGTCAAACGAGACAGGTTTCCCTGTACATTTTGAAGGACTCTCTCTGCTTCTCCTCCCACCGCCTCATCTTTTCAATGCCTTCGACGATGTCGTGGAAGCCCGTTCGACCATCCCGGACCTACGTCTGCATCACACATGTGTCTAGTTAGTACTTAAACGTCATCCAAAAATATTTTTGTTTTACTATACAAAAATAAATAAATAAATAAATATTTAAAAACTTTGACATACCTATGTCCCCGTAGGTTGTCCCTGGTGGCAATGGCATGTCAGGGTCCCCTCTGAAGTCGATCCCTGCATACGGGTAGTCATCTAGAGAAATGACCTATCGTCTCCACCAGTAAAAGAAATCATCATTATAGGGTGTGGGCACCCTACCTCCCCCCTGTTGTCTCATCACCTCGGTCCATCGTGCCATGGTTGGATCGTGAGGTCCTTGAGGAATGATCTCAACTCTAGGTCCCAAACCTGGAACCCGCTCGAAGAAAAACTACACAAGATAGATGCAAACCCAAAGTTCCTCTTCTCACCTTGTTTTCATTCTATCAACTGGCTCTTCAATTTATCCAGAATTGAGGTGCACCAATCGTACACTGTGGGTCTCAAACACTCTACGGAGTAGAACATAAGTGACCTCGATGCCTAGTGCAATGAAGTCGATCCTGTGATCTAGGTCAAAACGAGGACAACAATCTTGAGGCTTAGATTGTTTATCACTCAGATGGGGACTTGACTCTTGACCTTCTCAGTCCCTGCTATACAATGAGCGTTTATGTACTCTTCTATCTTCATACCGCTCCCAGCTCCCCGGACTTTGAGGTTCACCACCTCACCCCAACGCGACAACCCTGTCAAGAAATATATATCCTCGACTTCAATCCTTAATGGTTGACCATCGAGGTTGAAGCTATCACTGTATGGATCCCAGAAATCCACGAGCAACTGTAGCAACCTCATTTGGGCCTTCATCCCTTTGAGTGCCCAAAACTTGTACAACTCACATATTTTCAAGGCCATTTGGGCCCCCTGATCTCTTTCCACAACAACATCTACCTCCTCATGTTCCCTTTCCATCCATTCTAGCACCATCCTGCCAAAGAAACATCACTTTTTGAGATAGAAACCATCAAAAACCTTGTTTACGAACATATACGCGGGCTGTAGCATTCACAGTCGTGTATAGGGTTGAGTATACGCAAGTTGTCTTTTAGACAGCCGCGTATAACTATGCGTATATGTGATCCGATGAATGGTAGCCCGCGTACACCTAAATACCTAATTTGCACCTTAAATAACTTAAAATTTGAAACCTAAATACAAAATCTAATCCACTAGAAAGGAAGAGGAGGGGAAGAGGAATTACCTGGTCCAGACGATTTCTGATTCATTTACTCGACGCTCCCACAATCACAAATTGAATATTGGAGGTAATTTGGTCCAAAATTCACTATTTGGGTAAAAAAGTCAAATGACATAGTAAAATTTGGTTTTTGTTATTATTTATAGCAATTTTTACCCACTTTACATAGTCTCGGATCGTATTTTCGCCTAATCGACTAATACAATAGTGGATTGAGTTGGTTTTTATAGTTTTTGCTAGGGATTCTTGCGGTTTTTAGCGTTATGTTGACCGTTCATAACTACGGACATGTATTTTCGCTACCCATCATATAGGATAAGTATCCATTCCATCATACACACTTGCATTATCCTATAACTATCAATCATATAACTTAGGTACGAACCCATTTCTAAGCGACATAGAACCCTCCATCTGCTACAAGACGTGTCGTTATCAAATGGTAGAGACTTACCAAACATGGGTACCCTAATTAGATCCTCTGCTCCATTTGGTGCCCATGCCGAGAATTTTTCCGTAGGACTGGGAATCCCTTATAGATAATACACGACTTTATGTTGAGCCTCATTTCTCACTCATAAACATGCTGACCTATACCTAGAGGACTCTCGGTCGAGTCTGATTTAAGCTTTTTTCCGACTCGTTTTCAAAAAGCGAAAAGATTGCCAAGTGAACTTGTCTCTTTCACACTCGTAAATTGGATTTGAAAGGACGTCTATTTGGTACAAGTTTATCCCTTTTTCACACCAAGTAGACTAAGATTATGAAAAAGGATAATTTTTGGTGTTAAGTTGTGATTGCATCTCATGACCTTGCTTGCAGTATTGAGCCTATAGCTGGTTCTCGTTTTGCGTTATAAACTGTTTTCCTCGACAGTTTTTCATCTTCAACCAAGCAGAGCCTCATTTATATCCTTTGCAACTTGACACCCTATACCTAGGAGGGAACATTCCCCTGAGTGTCCATCTCCCGCATGCACCTCCCTGCATTGAGCATAGGTATGTTTCACTGCTAGAACTAGTTTTGCTTACTTGCAACACTCGTTTCCTCCTCTGTATCATAGCATTCATTTGACTATGAAAAAACAAAAAAGATGGGCGGGACGGGAGTATTATCTTATATTGGCAGTAGTTGTGTCACCTTTGAACAGAGCACAAAATTGTTGAGTCCACTTGTCATCATAATTTTGGGTTTAGCATGGCCTTAGGAAGCTGAGCTCGTTACAGAGAGTTTTCTCCCTCGACTGGTTACTCTTCCAGTCCCTATGGAGAATTTGATTGATGCCTCCTGCATCTCATGGTTTCATCATTAAGTCTGTGATGCCAGAGTCTTCCATATGTCTCATGCTCTTATTCAAAGGATGTCTATCATCTTGTGTCATCCATGCCTAAGAACTCTTGACTTTGCATGTTGGCCATACCCTCAGTTTGTCTCAGAATCGCATGAATTTGTAGGCATATTACGCACCCTAGTCCTACTTTCCTCATTGGTAGGTAACCTTGAACCCAACAATCGACATTTCATCATTGGTCGTTGACTGGGTGGTTTTCCTTGTGTTCGACGGCAATACATCTATTCACACATTGGGATTCATGCAGTATCTTGGATGCCATTAGCCTTATTGGTGGTTTCCTCACCTTTGTCAGCAATTTTCCTCATTGGTTGTTATTCAAAGGGTCTTTTTAATGTACCGCTTGCAGTTGGCACACGCAAAAGACACACAAAGTCATGGGTTCGTGAACATGTTCTTCACCCGATTTCCTCCAAATCATCAAACTCTTGCTTTGAACCTCGTGCTGAATGACGAGAGATGCCTTAATGCTCTCCTTTCAGCGGGTCTCCTTCCATCGACTTCATCTCATCTATTCTGGAAACGAGGCCTAGAGTCCTATGAGTACCTAGAGGCTTGCAGTCATTAGTGGCAGGCTCTCTCGCCATCGACATTTGGGAATACATCAATGTCTCCTAATCGATGGATTCTTCAAGTCTTTGACCCCGACTCCTTTATTCACACTTGTAAGAATGTACTCGGTGCCTTGATACCTACTTTCATCATCGGTAGGTTGTCTCGTGTTTGTTAGCGGTATACGTCAATGACCGGTAATCAAACGAAGTCTCATTGTTTTTTAGCTCAACTCCTTTATTCATATGATGTAGACTTGCACCTTTGGCGGATTGTGTAGACGACTTGAAGACTTCAGTATGTAGCTGCAGCTTTCCTGAGTTGTTGTTACCTTTTCATTGGACCAGTACCTGTGTGACTTCAGTGATCATGGGAGATTAGATTGTACTCCATTGTATAGATATATCTCCAGATTGATTTTGAGACTGGTTTTATTGGGCCTTGCTCATGACTATGACTGCCTGTGGCATGTAACCGCATTTGTATTCACCTATTCATGGCCATGGACAATTTCTTGGTATATTTTCACATGGATCTGTAGTGTAATTCAAATTGGTAGCCATGTATGCAAAGTCAGTACAAATTGTAATGAGGAACTAGCTCTTCCAACTGGGTCCCCATTACTCCACTTCTGGGTTTTTTATAATGTATTTCGGCCATCACAGATACTCCTCTAACCTCACACATTAGGGGGCATCTGTTATAGCAAGATTTTCCTTACCCCATGCAATCTTGCACAAAAGGCCTTTTTCCATTTCCCTATGCAGACTTGAAGTCCCCTTTTGCAAATCCCAGAGCTAAAAATACATTTTTTTCCACATATACGCACCTTGCCTACTATACAACATGCATATACGCAGGTTGCACCACTACAACGCATGCACATTGGGAAATGTGCCCAAAAACGAAAAATGGTGTCAGGTTTCCATGTCACGTTACGAGATCAATGATCCTTGGCCTTCCATGTACTGGAAACATTCTGACTCAGCCCTTCAGTTCCACTTGAAGGCTATAAATGGGCCAAATACAAGCTATGGAAAAGGGGAGAAAGAATTCAACTTTGAGAGCAAATTTACTCTGGAGGAATTATTCACTTCACATTGAGTATGCATCCCTTTATCCTTTAAGTTTGAACACGTTGCTCAGCCCCCAATCTCTTCCCTTGCTGATTGAGAACTCCATTGTTTCTCTTACATGAGCTTGCCTTTGGTGGAGGATTGAAGTGGTGGAGGCCCAACTGGAAGGAACTTAGTTTCTCGGTTCTGAACCGTGCCGACATAGAAGTCTGTAACTTATTCACTTATGTTGATTATGTATTAATAGAAATACTCTTTTATCGTCCAATTGATATCTTGCAAATATTTGAATTATTATTCCATGGGCATATTTGTTATCAATGTTGATGGGTTATGCTATTGAATATGATAACATCATATATTATTGTTGTATTCTTGCGTTGCTTGGTTGTTGAGGACTAGTTGCAGGTATATTGCTTTGGGTCAAGTGCTCAATGGTGGACATCATCGAACGTCTGGACGAGGTAGGCCTTTTATCTTGTCTTGCTAGAATATTTGTTTATATAGCATACTTGAGAGTAGAGTTGATTTCTGCAGTCATTTCCATCTGTTGTGGTTTACCCCTAGCCATAGAGAGATTTTCCTTGTAGCATGCCCCCCATGTGTAAGAAACAAGAGGCAACCACATAAAGTCCACCTAAAGCTCAATGCTCGATAATGATGCAAACATAAGCGAGGAAAGACGGTGTGGGGTCCATAAGGACTGATGAGTAGGCTCTAAGATTGTGTCACCTCAAACCTCCACCCAACACCTCCCTAGGGGCATTGCACCTCCCAATGCATGCTTCCAAATTAGGAGAGATTGTCCATGTTCAACTTTATGAGCTACATGGGATCATTTCAATCATTAAATTTGAATGTAGAGTGAGCTTCCTTAGGAAGGCTTAACAAACCAAGTACTAGACCTAAAACTTAGGTTATGCAATGATCATAATCTGGACCAAGGGTCAAATTTTAGCTCAAAAATCAACGTTCTCGGAATTGCCTCAAAACAAATGAGAGCGTAGCCCTTATCATCACGAACCCAATGCAACTCGTTTCGTCTCAAACAGACATCGGGAGTGAGAGACATCACGATCTGTTTGAATCGTCAAACAGGGAAAAAAAAAAGGATGCCGACTGTGCAGTCCGTACAGGCTGACGTGGCAGAGACTGTACGACCTTACACTGATGTGGCATGTGATGACATGTCAGTTGTTGATTGGTAGATGTGGTCGAATTGGAATGTGACATGTGGCATCATTTTTGGTCAATGGTATGGTGCCACGTGGCCCAGTCATGGGCTGCCACGTGGCACCCCGTTTTTGGCTATGGTTTGTTAATCAAAATTTTATGGAGTCCGTGGGGGTCGAACCCCGGACCTCCCCTTTTGGCGTCGCGCTTTGGTAGTGTGTGGGCTACCACTAGCCCACACGGTGGTGCTTGTTTATACAATGGGTTTAATTACATTTGAATTTCATTGGAATAAGATTTGGGGCGCGTCCGGGCTGGGGCATAGCCCCAGCCCCGATCGCATGTATTGATATATGACCACCACTTTACACATAGAGCGCGCAGAGCTATGGCAGGAATTTGTAATTTTTTTAACGGTTAGCCCGTGGACGTATTACATGTGACCATGCCATTCGCGCGGGAGTTTTGTGTTTTGAATGGACCCCCGGTCGCATGCTTTTATACATGTGACCACCACATTGTATACGGAGTGTGTATTGCAAACAACCCTTTGTTTATTGCGCACGGTCTTATGTACTATGCCATGTGACCACACAAAGCGCGCGGGGGATTAAGTTTGGTTTTCAAATGGTTTAACATCCGCCCGCCACATGTCACGCCCAGGTTTAACCTTGGAACGGGTGCCTAATTTTGCGTTGGGACGTGGCCATATGGCCCCCATGCGCCCAACACCTCCAATTTTGGGGGCTCTAATTCCGTTAACCGTTCGACAAATTGGCGCATTTTGTGGAGATGCACGCGGGTGCTGGGTTTAGGCACGAAAAACGCCCAGAAGCCAGGTGACTCAAACACAGGTGCGTTTTGGCGAACCAGAGACAGCAAGCTTGAAGGAAGAAAATGGCAGGAGGCCTATCTTCTTCATTTTTTGGCCAAATGAGGTGTTGTAAAAGCCCAACTAGGGGTTTTTGGACGTTTTGAATCCATTGGCACTGTTTTCACGGCCATTTGAAGACTTATTTTGCAGGTTTTTAACCATTGAAGTTTCAGGAAGCTCCAGGGAGCTTGAAGCCCTCATTGTTTGAGGTCTTGCTCAACTGAGTCTATGTTTGTTTTCTGTGAATGAATAATAATTTTTGGCTAATTAATATGATCTGAACATTTTGGGATAGGTTTCAGATCCATTTGAGGACTTTTACAGGTGTTTTTTCCAAAGAGAAGCTCAGGGAAGCTTAAGGCCACATGTAGAAGAGGTCATGCCCAAATGAGCCATGATCAGTTTTCAGAGTTTTATTAGTCATTTTTGGGGTTTTTATGTATTTTGAACCCAATGGTACAGTCAGTATTTCCATTGGAGTTGAGCAACAACTTGTAAAATAATATTTGTCAAACTAATCCCAGAGAGCCAAGTCCATTGATGGAGGCTCAATGAGATGTAGCCTAGAGAGGGGTGAACTCCTTTATCATCTTGTTATTGTTGTGAGTTTGATGGGTTATTTGATGCAAGTGATGTTGCTGTGTATTTGTTTAAAGCACATATTTAACCTTTTAAAATAACATTTCCTCACACATGAACATTGAAAAGAAGAAGCATGAACTTAACACATAAATCATCTTGCATATTTTAACACATGAAGCAAGGTCCTGTAAAGTTTATTTTAATGAAGTAGAGGGTGCTTGCATAGCATTACAAGTCAGCCTTCTATTTTCAGATCATGCAACATACACAAACTAATAATTTAGGGATTTTCAAGAGAATTTTCTGCATGATGTGTTGAGATAAAACACTAGAGCTCCCAAGTTGGAGGTGGGGTCAATGGGTAAGTAGTGGGAGGTGGGCCCCATGAGTAACACATGAGAGCCACGTGTAGGCTACTTAGAAATCAATGCACACCCTTGAGAAGAGAGACTTTTAGTGCTCACTAGGGTTGATGAGTAGGTGCATCATTGGAGCCTTAGGCCCTAAGAACGTGTTCCTCACCTCAAGCTTGCACTAACAACTCCCTAGGAACATTTCACTCTCCAGGTGCACTTCACTTCCTAAGCCATGCATCCTTATTAGAAAAGCTTAAGGCATAAGTTGCATCTTATGAACCACATGTGACCCTTTCAAGTATTGCATGTGGGATAATTCAACACAATGGGACTTCCTTGATGAAGGTTTAGTCAAATAAGTGTTAGTCTTAAAACTTAGGCCATGTAATGTGCACATGTGAATTGATTATATATATTTTTAAATAATTATGTGTGCAATGTGGTAGTGTGCACAAGGACACCACAAAATAGACAAGTAGAACCTATACTCAAATAGAAAGCTTCAAGGAATGACACATTATATGCAAGTAAAATGTTTTAGGTGAATATTTTTGTGTGATAAAATCATACATGTAGATAATGTATAGGAATGTTTAATAAAAAACTTAAATTTTACTATTAATCATTGTAAATTTGGTGAATAATGATCCAGATTAGATCATTATATTATTTGTCATCTATCTCGATGCTTTATAGTGGAAAAAATTGGAGGAATAAGCTTATAGGGTCAATTTAATGGTAGGTCCCAGTTTGGAAAATTAGGGTTTTAAACCTTTAAGATCCATTCTACACATCAAGACCTTTCCAACGGTGCAAAAATCACGTCAATCGGAGCTCGTATGCAAATGTTATGTCTCCCACAAGTTGACCTACCGTATTGACCACCATGGTATGAGTGAATGCCAGGTCAACCCCCATTACTCACGCATATGGGGCTAGCCATGTATGGACTATAAAGAAGATTCACCTTATCACAATTGAGGGATGAGGAAGTCAAAACCCTACCTCTGGATGGCTATCAGGTGATGTTAAATACTGGGTCTCTAGGAGAAGAAGGGGTTCCATTCTTTTGCATTGTATCTTGTTCCATAGCTTAGTAAAACATCTGAGAATGGTATTTTGTGAGCATAATAGAGGAGGAGGAGGATTTTGTAGCAACTGTTCATACCATAATGTCAAAAGGTAACTCAATAGTGAGTTCCCATACCTTTGTATGTGCATTTTATAACTGAAGCAAAGAGAGTAGAGAGTAGGCCTCACCTTCTAGTCGGGTTATCTCCCGTATTGTGTTTCCCGGATCAAATATTGTGTGGATGGTGTTTATTTTGTGCTCGTTCCGTAATTTTTATAAACCAGTCATTTCTGAAGTTCAGACCATAATCTAGAGATAATAAATATGAAATCTAAGGAAAGCAATCACATAAATCTAAGATTTCATAATATTATAAGATATGTTGTGACAAACTATTCCATTGGAATATCCACAAGAATTTACAAGTCATATTGGTATTAGAGAAAGTTTATTTGGGGTATTTGTGGGAAGTTGAAGGGATCAAGGAACCGATTTAAGAAGAAAGTCACAAAATCATAGCCATGGCTGATGAGTATGTTCATAGCAACCCTCGAGATCCAATAGAGGAGAGATTTGCAAGGCTGGAAGAGAAAGTCGTTGACATATCTTGCAATATGTCCCTCCTCATGGCAACTCTAACAAGTAAGCTTGGATTGTTTGGAGAGGTTGGAGGCTCTAGCTCTGAGATCATATTAGAAGGGAATTGGGAGATAATGAAGACCCAAAAAAGGATTCATGAAAAGAACCTGAGAAAGAGTAGTCGATTTCCAGTGCCATAAACCCTTCATAGTCCCTATTCAAGATGGAAGTGAAAGTGGACATAAATCCATACCAATGTGAGATTGATGCATTAAAATTGAATCATTGGTTGCAACATCTAGAAGTTTATTTCAACATTCACCATATATATAAGGATTATAAGATATCACTTTCCATACTGAAGTTAGAGGGTTGTGCTTTAACCTGGCGGGAAAGTCACATGGAGAGACTTAGGTTGGAGGGTGATCCACCGATAACTAAGTAGGAGGATTTCAAAACCCTCATTAACTCCTAGTTTTGTCCTATTGGGTATATAGAGGACCAATGGATTCGTTGGCATTACTTCAGGAAAAGGCACGGGCATAGTGTACAAGAGTAAAACACCAAGATTAGAAATATGGCCATTATGTTGGGTATCTCTCCCAAGAACCCAGATTTACTCCTTAAGTATCTGGGGGGTTTGCATAGCCATGTATGAAAGCAAGTGATGATTTTCAAGCCAAGGATAGTGGACGAGGCATGTGTATAAGCACAATATCTAGAAAACATAAGCCACAAGAAAGGGAAACCAAGCAAGAAGAGCACCAGGAAGCTTCCAAGGAAGGAAATAAGAAGTGGAAAGGGGGAGAGGATAAGAAGACAAATACCACTACACATCAGTGCAAAGGATCTTAACAACCATTGTAACCATTTCAATATTGATCCAAAATGGATCCAGGAAGGCCTAAAAATAAAATTTCTCATAATCAAACGAAACCAACACCATTGCATCTGGCTCGTCGCGCTGATTCCAACCATATAAGTTTTTTTGCAAATGGACGTCGTATGTGAAAGATATTGCGTTATGACTGATTTCCCAAACATGCAAAAAGTCAAACTGGTCAAAGTCAACAGGTCATACTGCTGACGTCATCATGCTGACATGGCATCACCGAAAGGTGACACATGTCACTCAAATTTGGCATTTTTCGGGTTGAGTTGGACCAGTATAGATTTGACACATGGCACTATACAGATGACACATGGCAGTCTGTACATGACGTGGCCCAATGATAGGCTGACATGTGGTAGTACAAACGACATGTGGTTGTACAAAAGCTGACGTGGCAGGGTGATTGGGCTTTATGAAAGATGACATGGCAGGGTGACTGAGTTGTACGGATGTAGACGTGGCAACTGACTGGACAGGTGACTGGGTTGTATGGCGGTGAGGTGGCAACTGACTGTACCCTAATTGTATGGTACAAACAAATCATGGGGCGACACGTGGCCCAATCAAAGGGCACCATGTGGCCCCCCAGATTTAGCCAATGTTGGTTGGGTCAAAAATTTTGTTACCCATAAGATTCGAACCCCCAACCTCCGTGGGCACCAACAGACTAACCTCTCGGGCTAATCGGATGAGCGAATGGTGGGACTTGTTACTGATGTGGAAAACATTGTATTTAAAGTGGTTATGGCGGGATTTGTGGGGATAGCGCCCGGTCGACAGGGCTAGCCCTACCAACTAAGGCACGTGACCAACGTTGTAGACGAGGGGCTATGCTAGCAAGTGGAGCGCATGGGAGCATAAGGGGCAGGACACATGACCATACGACCAGAGCTAGCGCAAACCAAGGGCTTAAGACCAGCGCGCCAACCTAGCTCGAGGCCATATGGTAGTCTCCATGTGACCAAGAGCCCGGGAGAAGGGGGTTGCGCCCTGTATTATTTCAAATTTTGGGTTTTTTACCTTATAATAAAGATTTTATGTTGTTTTAACCTATTTTTAATGGATTTTAGCCATCATTGGGAGATCTGGAGCCCAATTTGAGGCCAGATCTTGGGAGGAAGTTGGGAGGTTGATGCTAACTCCAAATCTATATAAACCAGTGGTTCTTAGCAACACTAGATATATTCAAAACATGAGAAATGTTGAGGAATTTGAAAGCCAAAGTCATTTTTAATGCAGGGAAGCCATTGAGGAGGGCAACTTTGTGGGCCAATTCTGGGAGCTATTCTCAGCCTTTTTCAGTGTCGTCAGTTGTGTTAGATTCTTAAGGTCGAGAAGAACACATCCATACCAGTTTGTAATCCTTTTGACACTTTTCTAATGTACTTTTGAAGCATTGAATAGAAATAAGAAAGCCTCACCCACTGAGACAAAGGCTCAGAGACGTAGGCAATATTGTCGAACTCCGTTAACAAATTTGTTGTTATGGTTTGTTGTTCTATGTGCTTACATTTTGATCTGCATTTCTTATTATGGTTGCTATATTATCTCATTAATTTCTTCTTCTTCATCAATTTCTAAGCAAGTCGGAAGTAGCTCTGATGTGGATGAGAATATTTTTTGCACATTAGTGCATAAGGAGGTGAATCTAAGTAGCCTTCATTGCCAAGAAGAGAAGGAGATGACCAAAATCTTCCACATCAAGATTCAGATCAAGAAGACGAAGATAGATGCTATGTTCGACTTTGATTCACATGCTAATATCATAACAACGGATCTGGTCAACAAGCTTGGATTGGAGGTTTGCGATCATCTTAGCCTCTATCTATTGGTTTAGGTAAATAAGGATGCATAGATGAAGGTACCAAAACATGATAAGATTAAATTTGTTGTAAGTGCAGGCTTTATTAATGAAGTGGTGTTGGGTGTAGTACCCTTGGACATGTGTCGTGTAGTGTTTGGGAGACCCTACATGTATACGAGGGATACAATATTCATGCGGAGAACCAACCGATGCCACTTGATCAAGAATATGAATTCCTACATAATCAACACACGCAAAGGTAAATCGATGATCTCACTAGTAAGTGCCAACCAAGCCAAGAAGTTGATAAGTTCTGGTAAGAAATACGTTTTACTTTTCTTAAGAGAAAAACAATTTGATGATGAGTCGATAAGAGTAAAGACATCCCTGGAGGGGTGTACTAAAGAGAAAAACCATTAGTTGGAGGAGTTGTTAAAGACATACAAAGGAGTGTTCTAGGAGCCTAAAGGGATACCACTCAAGAGGGAAGTGGAGCACAAAATACAATTATTGCTAGACTCCACATTGTTGAATATTGGGTTATATAGATTGTTTGTTCTGGAAGAAAATGAAGTGAAGAAGCAGTTGCAACAATTATTGGAGCAAGGTGTGATTCAACCAAGCACCTCACCTTGTGGATCAACTATCATAATTGTACCAAAAAAGGACGATACTTGATGAATGTGTATCAACTACAGAGCATTGAACAAGATTACACTAAAAATTTGATACCCTCTTCCCATGATTTCCCAGGATCGATGATCTGTTAGATCAATTGCAACACACATAATATTTCACCAGGTTGGATCTCAAATTGGGATACCACCAAGTACGTGTCAAGGAAGAAGACACCTAGAATACTACCTTCAAGACAAGGCAAGGTTTGTATGAAATGGTTTGCCATGCCATTTGGTTTATGTAATGCACCAATGACATTTATGAGACCGATGAATGATGTATTACACCCATATCTAGATTCATTTGTTGTAGTCTATTTGGATGATATATTGGTTTATAATGCTACCTAGGAGGAGCACATCTCACATCTCATGTAGGTGTTAGAGACTCTGAAGAAGCGCCACTGTTGGCTAACCTCAATAAATATGAGTTTTCTCAACAATGTTTGTTGTATTTGAGGTATGTGATCAGTGGAGGGGAGCTCAAGATAGATCCTACAAAGATGGAGGCCATCATGAAATGGCAAGTTCCTACAAATGTCATTGAAGTTAGGAGATTTTTTGATGCAACACAATACTTGCAGGAGTTCATAGCTTCATTTTCAGTGGTAGTTGCACCATTCCACACCATAACAATGAGTGGTAAGAGTTTCTAGTGGGGGAAGAATCATAAGAAGGATTTCGACGAGATGAAAAGAAAGATTAGTCAAGCACCAATTTTCACATTACCAAACTTGCAAAATCCATTCGAAGTGGAGACAGATGCAAGTGGGTATGCCATGGGAACAATTTTGATACAAGGAGGAATGCATGTATGCTATCATTATGAAATATTTCATGGGGAAGTTCTCAATTACCCTACCTATGACAAAGAACTCTATGCCCTGGTTTAAGCTGTCAAGAAGTGAAAACACTATCTAATGGGAAAGGAGACCATCATCTGCATGGATCACTAGCTACTATAGTATTTGTAGGCCCAAAGTAAGCTACAACAAACTAGACATTACAAGTGGATAGGGTTTTTACAACAATTTCATTTGGTCATCAAGTATAAGAAGGGCAACACAAATAGGTTGACAAACATGCTTTCAAGGCCACCCACACCCAATATTATAGCTTTGGGAAGTCTGAAGCACATGGAGCCTTTTACCTATGATGCATATGGAGAGGAATACATAGAAGATGGGGACTTCAAGGAGGTGTTTCGACAACTACAGGGCCAAATTCACATAGAAGAAGGTGACAACAAGGATGACTATCATTTTCAGAATGGGTTACTCTACAAGCTCGACAAGCTCTATGTCCCTAAAGGTGAATGAATGTTAAGCCCTGATATCGGCTCATTACCCCTTAATTGGGGCATATTATATTACTAATGTTATTTTATTTATGTCGTCTTTAGGCCATTAGTTGTAATTATACCTCCTAGTCTCCTATATATACCAAGGAGACATTTTCATTTTGAATCATCTTGTACTTG
>ML780531.1:95263-137453 GCA_009831015.1 Picea engelmannii | reverse complement strand
CCCAAAGTGGGGACATTACAAATTTCAAGTAAAAAATGCGTATTTCCCTTCTTATTATTTTGAGAGGTTGGAAAAGGACCAATTTGTAGAGCATTTAGATTACAACCTAAAAAATACCCTAACCTAGAGGCAGGAGGCAAAGCCCATGAGGTGGGCTCCATGAGTAAGCAATGGATGTCAACCACATATAGTCAATTCCCTCTTTTCATTGAATTACTCATCGTCATTGCTATTCTTCCCAAAGTAATGCCTCATTCTCCTCATGTTGATTAACCCTACAAAAAGTGATTGCATTGAGAGGCACATTCTATATCCCGCCGTGGGAGAGACATGTCACATTGAATATAACATTGACGCCACATCCATGTTTCACCTATTAAAAAAACTATGCTATAACAATAACAATATTAAATTTACCATTCAAAGTGTTAATAAATATACAAAACACCAGTGTAGATGCATCTTAATTATAGATTTATCAAATGTAGAGAAATCAAATTATTCAAAGTGCAAACATTTTTTCTAGTTTTTGCACCATTAAAAAAATTTTCACCTAAAAAAATTGATGTTATCTCTAGATGATTAATAAAATCCAAGATTAAAATATATCTTAGTTCATCTATTTTTATAATGAGCTAATAACCTAACAAGTGATGATTTGATCATGAGCTTGTCAAAATGGAAGAGAAGGGCTTTTGGTAAGTAGAATATAGAATGGATTCCACCTATAACTCATCGGATTGGATTCCTAAGCTTCCTTTGTTCCTGAGTTCAGTTTAGGTGGTTGCGAGTTCAAACCCACTTGTAAGCACTCTAGGTACTTTACATATGGTCAAAGACATGGATTTCCAAAGACAAAAAAAAAATCGTTAGTGCATACAACACTTCAATTCAAACTAAATATAACCTTCCCCTTTAATCCCCTCTAAGTAAAGGGGTTGCCAGTAGGCTTGATGCCTTGCCTAGCCGAGATCAAACGTACCAATTACAGATTCCCATGGTTTTAAAAAAACACTTGCAAACCGCGTGCCAAATCGATCGACCTGCTTCCGCTCCATGTTCAAAATCGGTTGGCCTCGCTCCTTCTTAATGATTCAAATATACTATTAAGTATTGCTCGCCAATAGCCGTACCGTTCTTCTCTAACCCATCATATACTTCTTGAAGATTGATTGATTATGTTACAAACACTAAATATCTCCTCTCCCTGTGTTTACGAAAAATTCAACAGTTGTTCTTGCCCCAGATCATTTCGGTAATTTCTTATTATGCCCGGCTAAAGCGTACATTTTGCTTCTTCTTCTTTTCTGACCCGGTTGAGAAATGGGTACCCGGAAAAGTATATTCCTGTACGCATTTAATTGCATTAGGGGCTCCTGGATTTGAAATAATCTCACCTCACTGGTGGAGGATATGGTTAAAAGAAAAACAACCCCCGCGAGAAAGAGAAGTGGCAGTGGCAATGCTGCTTCTGCATCTGGCGCAGGAGTGCCAACTCCGGGTAAATAAATACATATTTTTGAGCAATATAGATTGTTCTTTATTGCTTTTTTTTGTTATACAACAATAAATAAATTAGAACGCATTGAGATTGATTAGTTTAAATGGGGTGTGATTTAAGGTTCAGAAGGAGGGGGGGGCGAGCACAGAGGCTCCGCGAGGCGCACAACTGCACCCGAAGGCGCTGATAACCCACGGACACCTTCTACAAGGAAACCCTTTCGTTATAGACCTGGAACTGTCGCTCTCAGGGAGATCAAGCGCTACCAGAAAAGCTTTGAGCTCCTTATCCCATCCCTGCCATTTGCTAGAAATGTGAGTTCTCTGTAGTCTTTTTAAATATGTTTTACATCTCTTCTCTTTATGGATAGGTAAAATAGGTTGAATTGTTTTCTTCCTCGCCTCCACCTTTTTTTTCAATATATAATGATCAATTTTTAAAAGTGATGTTCTCTTTTATCTTTCATTTTCATCCTTTTACTTAAATTTCTAACATTACCATTAATTGTTTCAGGATGTTTGAGAGTGGTTTAAACCTCATTGGACTTCATATGGAGAAAGTAGAATTTTAGGTCTCATTCAAAATCCAGCAGACTTTAACAGTTTTTAGGATTTCAAGTTGGCAGGATTGCAACGTTTCCACTGGATTCTATCATGTGTGAGAGTATGGAACTGACATTTAATCAAGAGCACCAAGCCCTCTATGTACCTCGATGTTGGTGGCTGTTATCGCAAAATTTGTACTTGTCCAAGCCCAAGACAAGTAAATCAAATCTTGCATAACGTTTTAAGATAGCAAGGATGTGGTCAAGCTTAGAGCACCCTTTCACTGGTTACCTAAGTCAAAAGGTCTATGGCGGTGAAATTGAGGCAAAAGAAGAGTTTTGTGTATCTCTTTGGAACAAGAACAACATAGCATATACATATAACAATTTCTAAGTACCAATATGATAAAATACCTCAATAGACAATAGACAATAGACAACATAGATATATGATGGCTGAAGTAAAATTGCAGCAAGACGACGGTTTATAACAGCCAATAGATTTTGTAACAACCACAAAAAATTCAACTCAGAATTACAAGAGAATGCAGTAAAAACTTAGCATTTATCAAGTAGATCATTTAACACTTATCCCAAGAAATTTCTGATTATGTTAGCTAGTAATTAGAGTGAGTTATGCAGCAAATTACAACAGTTAGGATGGCTGTAGCAGTGTTTTGCAACAACAGCAATAAAGTTAGCGAATTTAGCTAAGCTAGGGTTAGAAAAAGTTAGTAAAAGCTTTAGGGAACAAAATATGAAAGTTTGTTTGATCAAATTCCTTCACAAGAGTAATGAGGTTAGTGCCTTTTGGGCTATGGAATCTTTTACAACAACACTATAAACAATTGGAGAAATGATGATAATAATGTCTAAGGACAATGAGATGAAGTTGAGGAGCTAGCACCTTAGGGCCTCTCCAAGCCTCAAAAGATGAATTTGCTAGAGAGCAAGCACCTTTGGGCTCTAGCAAATTATTCTCTCCTTAGATTCTTGAAATATATATATTGCAACAAGCCTCTAGAACCACACTCATAAAGTGCTAGCACCTTAGGGCTTTAGGAGTTGACTCTAGACAATTTTCTTGACAATTTAAAGGGTGGAAAGATCTAGAGAGAAGAGGAAACACCTTATGCTCTTCTCCTAGGGTTTTAGACAAGCAATATCACAATCTTCAATATGAACAAGTAAAATTTACCATAACCATTCAATGAATGAAATGAAATTGCAGATTTTACTTATTCACCAAGAATAATCAAGCATAAAACCCTAGTTGCAGAAATTTTCCACCAAAATAAGCCAGAAGACATCCAAAGCAAGTCCTCCAAGAGATAGCGCACTAGTAAAATCAACCAATGTTGGCAATAGGGTGAAAATTTCAGTTCCAATCCTCTTGTGTGAGGAAGAGTTGTGTTCAAATGAAAGGCAAGGTTTCTTTATTTATAAGAGACCTTGCAACTTAATTTTTAAAATGTCAATGTAAAAATAGGAGGGCTGACCTCAAAATTGTCCTCATAAAGTCTTAAAAATTAAATTTTGCACAAGATAAACACTAGAAAGGACGACGTCATCCCCTTTTTGGGTGACTTTGAGCTCCAAAGCATGATGTCATGGTTGTTATTGCAAAGTGTTGGGCCTCCAAAGGCCATAGATCATGCCACATATGCCAAAGTATCATGCCATAACTTTCTTCCATCAAGGTGTCACCATCAAACCCTAGCCCTCTCCAAGGTGATGTCATGAGCTAGGTGGGTGACGTCCAAGCCTCCAAAGGCCAGCTTCTAGGTGGAAAGAGGTGGGAGCTCGTCTCCTAGGCATGCCAAAGCGCCTCCAAAGGCAATGATCTCCTTCTTCAAGGTGCAAATGGTCATCACAAGGTTGCCCCAGATGTGGGGTCTAACATCCATCCTTGGGCTCCAAATCCCTCATGAAGATTCGAACACAGTCATCTCCTCATGAATACCTGTCCATCGGGCAAGGTCCTGCAAAGGCAAATAGATGCGCCCTCCAAGGGTCCATAAGTCGCAAGAATCATGCCAAGTAAGCCACATCTAATAATGGAACCACCCGAACATGTGCATCAAACCCCCCTTTTCAAACTAAACAAATGCTCAAAGACCTTATACAATTTGTCAAATTTAGGTGTGGGAGGGATGTCAAGGCATCCTATTGGGTCGGTTAATCCCCAAGTCAAAGGTGTTTCCCAAGGGAAACCTATCGAAGTCATGTGTGAGTATGAGGTGGAGTGGGGTAAGACTTTTGGGTATAGGGTTTCATGACATTCAAGGGCTCGTATTGTCTCATTTATGGGTGCCTTTGTGATGCAGGGATTTTTCGAGGGTCATAACTTTTGACGATTTTTCGAGGGTCATAACTTTTGACTCGGTTATCCGTTTGGGCTGAAATTTTATAGGGAGTTGCGTCTCGAAGAGTTCACTACCATGTTGATTTGATTCTTCAGATCGTAGTCTTGGACATCATTTCAACAGTTTTCCGGGGCCAAATTCCTTCATATAAGGCCTCAAATTGGGGTTTTAGTGTTTTTACGGGAATTTTTAAATTTTAATTATCAGTTATTTCTTAGTTTATGAATTTAATTAGAAGAATGAGTTGACAAATAATGTTTCTCTAGATAGCTCTTAGTTATTGGTCAGATTTGGAGTCATGCGAGAATTTCCTAAAATTAGTTGTTTTTCTAAGATTAGCTGTTTTTCTAAAATTAGTTGTTTTTCTAAGATTAGTTGTTTTTCTAAAATTAGTTGTTTTCGAAAATCTCATATAGTAGCTATAAGGTGTTGAACTTCCATTGTAATAGTTAGGATGGAGAAGGAATAAAAGAGAGTTATTTCCATTCTCGTGTGTTTGTATGGTTTTTAGATCTTGTGAATGAATCCAAGTTTATTGGTTACATCATCTGGTATTAAAATAGGAAGATGAATGGGAGAGGAAGAGAAAGAGCAGGGTATCTTGCTCAGATGCGTAGAGATGTGCAAAACCTCTAAAGGCAAGTAGAAGATCTTACAAATGTGTTGGCTAGTCACATAATAATACAAAGAGAAGTGTCTGATTTGGTAGCATCGACAATCATTCTCCAATGAGAGGCCATATGGGCCACCTTGAGGCTAGCCAGGGAGATTTGGAGAATCAACCAGTCTTGTGAGGTATTGACAAAAGCCAGGGGGAACGTACAACCTCTGTGAGTCAAACCAAAAGTCAGGACAAACGAGATGCTATGTAAGTCTAATGCAAAAGTCAGGGGGAACGTACAACCTCTGTGAGCATAGACAATCTAGTGCAAAAGTCAGGGGGAACGTACAACCTCTGTGAGCATGGTCAGACTAGTGCAAAAGTCAGGGGGAACGTACAACCTCTGTGAACCTAGACAAGACTTGTGAGCAATGAGAAAAATTTAAGGCATCTAGCAAAAGTTAGGTTGAATATAAAATTCCTATGAGCTAGAAACAAACAATATTCCTAATATTGCAAATGATATAAATGTTTTGATCTAGTGCGTTGGCACGTGTAACATTATCCATCACGAAGAGAAATTCGAATTGCCTTGTAAAAAAGTTGAGTTGTAACTGAAGTCTCAAGTCTAGTTCTATTTTCAAACTAAAGTGTAATGCTGAGTTGTAACTGAAGTCTCAAGTCTAGTTCTATTTTCGAACTAAAGTGTAATGCTGAGTTGTAACTGAAGTCTCAAGTCTAGTTCTATTTTCGAACTAAAGTGTAATGCTGAGTTAAGTCAAGCATGCTTTCACACCTCTATTTCGAGCCCTCTCCACTTCTCCTCCATTCCTTTATAAGCAGAGGTCGACCCCTCTCTTCAACACAGTTCGTATGCAGGTTAAGGGTGAAACTAGAAGTGCATATCAATGAGATAGAGGCAACATATAGAGGCAACAAATAGTGCTGTAAAGGAAGCATATAGAGGCAACAAACAATGCTGTAAAGGCAACATATAGAGGCAACAAACAGTGCTATAAAGGCAACATACAGAGGCATCAAACAGTGTTGTAGATCAGCTGAACAGAGGCACATATCAGTCCTCTAGTGACAACAATACAAGTGCTGAACATAGGCGTATATCAATCCACTAGTGACAACAATATAAGCGCGAAATAGAGGCACATATCAGTTCACTAGTGGCAGCAATTCAAGCGCTATACAGAGGCACATAACAACACCATAAAGACAACTGTACCAGTGCTAAATAGAGGCATGTATCAGTCAATCAGAGGCAACAACAACAACCCATATTGGAGCTGATATATTAGTTCATAAGAGGTAGTGTATCTCAGTCTTTGAAGGCAACTTGGATACATCTATATCAACAAGGTCTCTTAGGTCTCTGTCAGGTCAGAGTCAACTTGGCAAGCTCTTTAAGAGAAAAGTTTTCATGGTGGATGTTTGTAAGTGATCTTACATTATTAATGGAATAAAGGAATATCGTTTGCTGGGGTTTTTCTCCCTGTACAGGGTTTCCCCAGGGTATATTTGTTGTTGATGTGCATGCTTACGTATCTACATGATTATTTCTATTCAGTTATGATTCTATGTATTAAGCTGGAATCAAAGTGTTGAAGATTTTAAAGAAATATTCCGCATAAGAAATCAAGCTCAAAATTTAACATGATATCAAAGCTTAGGATGTGTTAAGCTTGTTGAAGTGCAACAACAGGTACACACAGATCCAATCAAGCTTGATTAAGTTTCCAGTGTGAGGTTCATGGCATCCTCCATTTCAGTTAGGGTCGAGGATAGGCTTGAAGGAGCTACCAAATTCAATGTGTGGAAGCTCCGGATAACAAATATTTTGCAGGAGCATGATCTTGAGCAGTATGTGACCACAGTGGTGGAGGAACTCACTATTAATGCAGGAAGAGTGACTTTCAGGAAGAGTCAAGCAAAGGCTAAGAGAATCATCTTTGACTCTGTCAAAGACAGTATAATGCCAGCGATGACTTCGTTAATGATTGCCAAGGACTGTATGGATACCTTGGTGAATCTGTATGAGAAACAGGCTCCAAGTCAGGCGAGGACACTTAAGCATAAGCTTAAGTATTTGAAGATGGAGAAAGGTGAATCAGTAGCATCTTTCTGTTCCAGGATAGCCCAGATCAGAGATCAACTTTTGGTCACAGGGGTCACAGTGGATGATGATGACTTAGTGCATGCCATATTTGATGGTCTTCCTTCTTCATGGGAGACCTTCTTATCCAATGTAAGTGGGAGAGAGATTCAACCCACGTTTGAGAGGTTATGGCATGCTTGCCTCCAAGAGGAGAGTTGCACTGCTATTAGGAGCGAGCCAACCAAAGAAGAGCATTCATCATTAGCTTCAAGATTCAAGGGAAAGAAGAAAGGCACTTTCCAAAAAGGCTCTCAGAGGAAGTCAAACACCAAAGGTATGTTCAAAGGTAAAAGTATTGATACATCTAAGATTAAATGCTTTAGTTGTAATAAGTTGGGTCATTTTGCTAAAGACTGTTGGTTTAGAAAGAAAAATCCAAGGAAAGGGAAACATCATGCCTCAACTGCTGAGGATGATGAAGCCAAACGAAACAGAAAAGTCCTACTAATGAGAGAGAAAATAGAAAATAATATTATCTGGTTTCTGCCTTATCTAGTTCAGTTTTCACGGGGCCGAAAACTTGGTTAGTAGACAGTGGTGCATCAAAGCACATGACAGGGTACAAGGAGATCCTCTCAGATTTCAAGACAAAATCTTTTGCAGAACGGGTTGAGGTTGGGGATGACAAATGTTACAAGATAGGGGGAGTAGGCTCTATCTTTTTCAGATTGGAATCTGGGGATAGACTTCATGTTGATGAAGTATTATATGTTCCAGGGCTCAAGAAGAATCTTCTATCAGTTGCAACTTGCAACCCTCGAGGACAAGGGATATTGGGTGATCTTTAAGGATAGGAAGGCACTATTGTGGGCTAAAGGTAGCCACTTGAGTACAACAAAACCCATTGGGACTCGCAGAGGTGGAATGTATGTTGTGACAGGACAGTCAGTTCAGGCATTGGCTCATGATGCGACTAGCTCCAGTGAATTGTGGCACATAAGACTTGGACATCTTCATTACAAAGCACTTCCAGATCTACAGAACATGGTATGTGGCATGCCCTCTATTTCTCTTAGTAAAAATGAAATTTGTAAAGGATGCATGCTAGGTAAAAATATAAAGAAAACATTTCCTAGTAGTGACAACAGAGCTCAGGGCATCTTAGATCTGGTTCATTCTGATGTGTGTGGTCCCATGTCATCTCCGTCACTCAGTGGTTGTTTGTATTATGTCATTTTTATTGATGATTACTCAAGAAAATGTTGGATCTATTTCCTTAAAGCTAAAAGTGACACATTTGATAAATTTCAAGAGTATAAAGCCTTTATTGAAAGGCAAACATGGAAACACATCAAAACCCTTATCACAGACAATGGAGGAGAGCTTGAATCTCTCCAGTTTGAGGATTTCTGCAAGGAAGCAGGAATCAAGAGACAGTTGGCCGTGCCATATAACACTCAGCAAAATGGAGTTGCTGAGAGGAAAAACAGGACAATTTGTGAGGCAACGAAAGCCATGATGTTTGACCAGGATTTGCCAAATTCCTTATGGGCAGAAGCTACCTCCACTGCCGTGTATATTCAGAATAGGTGTCCACATGCTATCTTGAACGACAAGACTCCTGAAGAGGTCTTCTCAGGGATCAAACCTGAAGTAGGGCATCTAAGGATATTTGGGTGTCCAATGTATATTCATGTCCCTAAGGAAAAGAGGACAAAGTTGGAACCCTCAGGAAAGAAAGGGGTTTTTGTGGGGTACAGTGAGAACTCCAAGGCTTACATGATATATGTACCAGGTCAGAGACATATAGAGGTAAGCAGAGATGTGACTTTCCATGAGGAAGCTGCATTCAAGAAATCTAGAGAGCTTCAATAGGAATCAAAAGCAGTTCAACTAGCTTCACCCTCTTCTGAAAATTAAGAGTCAGATGATTAGAGGGAGGAACCTCATGAAGGGCCAAGTAATGAGCCCCTAGAACCTGCTGAAGAGTTAGAAAGAACTCTTGAAGAACCTCCAGCCAAAAGGAAGCCAGGGTGGCTTAAAGAAACAATGCAGGAAGCAAAAAGGATAGCTGCTCCTAAAGGAACTTTCAGGGAAAGTAAGAGGCCTCACAGGTTTGGAGGCTATGTTGCATTGATGAACAACATCAATGATGTCGAACCTTCTTCATTTGAAGAAGCAAATAAATTACAAGTATGGAAGGATTCCATGCTTGAGGAATACAGGTCAATTCTAAAGAACAATGTCTAGGACATTGTGCCGAGGCCAAAGGACAAATCAATGGTCTCTTCCAAATGGATCTATAAGATCAAACATGCAGCTGATGGGAGTGTGGAAAAGTTCAAAGCAATATTTGTAGCCAGAGGCTTCACTCAGAAAGAGGGAATCGACTAGGAAGAGCCTTTTGCCCCTGTAGCTAGGTATGCCTCCATTCGAACTATTATTGCATTAGCTTCAGTTCTTGGTTGGAAGCTACATCAGATGGGTGTAAAAAGAACATTTTTGAATGGAAAGATTGAACAGGAGGTCTTTGTGGAACAACCGGATGGTTTTGTACTGCATAACAAAGGCACTCATGTATGCAAGCTAAGGAAGGCCTTGTATGGTCTTAAGCAGGCTCCTAGAGTTTGGTATGACAGGATTGATGACTTTCTTAAAAGCCCGGGCTTTTGGAAAAGTGATGCTGATGCAAATCTGTACTTCAAGGTAAGAGGTAACCAACCTGTTATACTAATCCTGTATGTTGATGATCTCTTTCTAACAGGAGATGAAGGGCTAATAGCCTGGTGTAAGAGGGAGCTAACCTCAGAATTCGAGATGAAAGACTTAGCTTGATGCATTACTTCCTAGGATTGTAAGTGTGGCAAAGACAGGGCGAGATATTTCTGGCACAAGGAAAATACACAGTGGATGTACTAAAGAGGTTTGGTATGATGGATTGCAAATCCATGTCTACTCCGATGGTTACCAACCTGAGGAAGCTGCATGATTCTGATACAGGTTCATATTTGGTGGATCCCACCATGTATAGGCAGCTAATTGGATCATCGATGTACATGATACACACCATGCTAGATATATGCTATGCAGTGATTGCAATGAGTCAATTCATGACTGAATCGAGATAGAGACACTAGGTGGCAACAAAGCACATCTTGAGATATCTCATAGGGACCATTACCTATGGTCTGAGATATACATCCAGTGGTGGTTTATTTTTGCATGGGTATGCAGATGCTGACTCGGTAGGAAGCCCAGTGGATCGAAAGAGTACTTTCGGATACTGCTTCAGTTTAGGATCCGCTATGATCTCTTGGTCAAGTAGGAAGCATGGGTCCATTGCACATAGTACAATAGAGGTTGGATACATTGCAACAAGTGATGCTAGCAAGGAAGCAATATGGCTCAAAAAATTGGTTTCTGGGTTGTTTGGTGACAAGCTTGAGACGGCGGTGGTTCACTGTGACAATCAAAGTTGCATAAAACTGACAGAGAACCCGATATTTCACGATAGGTCAAAACATATTGACATGAAGTACCACTACATCCGAGACTTGGTCCAGAGAAAAACTGTAAAGTTACAGTACATAGCCACGAGCGAGCAGGTAGCTGATATCCTGACCAAGCCTCTGACCTCGAGACAGTTTGTGCAGCTAAGTGGCAAGCTTGGTGTGGCTAAGAATGACTCCCTCATTGAGAGGGAGTGTTAAATTTGGTAGCATCGACAATCATTCTCCAATGAGAGGCCATATGGGCCACCCCGAGGCTAGCCAGGGAGATTTGGAGAATCAACCAGTCTTGTGAGGTATTGACAAAAGCCAGGGGGAACGTACAACCTCTGTGAGTCAAACCAAAAGTCAGGACAAACAAGATGCTATGTAAGTCTAATGCAAAATTCAGGGGGAACGTACAACCTCTGTGAGCATAGACAATCTAGTGCAAAAGTTAGGGGGAACATACAACCTCTGTGAGCATAGACAAACTAGTGCAAAAGTCAGGGGGAACGTACAACCTCTGTGAGCATAGTCAGACTAGTGCAAAAGTCAGGGGGAACTTACAACCTCTGTGAGCATAGACAAACTAGTGAAAAAGTCAGGGGGAATGTACAACCTCTGTGAGCATAGTCAGACTAGTGCAAAAGTCAGGGGGAACGTACAACCTCTGTGAGCCTAGTCAAGCCTTGTGAGCTATGAGCAAAAGTCAAGGCATCTAGCAAAAGTTAGGTTGAATATAAAATTCCTATGAGCTAGAAACAAACGATATTCCTAATATTGCAAATGATATAAATGTATTGATCTAGTGCGTTGGCACGTGTAACATCATCCACCATAAAGAGAAATTCGACTTGCCTTGTAAAAAAGTCGAGTTGTAACCGAAGTTTCAAGTCTAGTTCTATTTTCAAACTAAAGTAAAATGCTGAGTCGTAACTGAAGTCTCAAGTCTAGTTCTATTTTCGAACTAAAGTGTAATGCTGAGTTGTAACTGAAGTCTCAAGTCTAGCTCTATTTTGGAACTAAAGTATAATGCTGAGTTAAGTCAAGCATGCTTTCACACCTCTATTTCGATCCCTCTACACTTCTCCTCCATTCCTTTATAAGAAGAGGTCGACCCCTCTCTTCAACACAGTTTGTATGCAGGTTAAGGGTGAAGCTAGAAGCGCATATCAGTGAAATAGAGGCAGCAAATAGTGCTGTAAAGGCAATATATAGAGGCAACAAGTAGTGCTGTAAAGGCAGCATACAGAGGCAACAAACAATGTTGTAGATCAGCTGAACATAGGCACATATCAGTCCTCCAATGACAACAATACAAGTGTTGAATAGAGGCGTATATCAGTCCACTAGTGACAACAATATAAGCGCTAAGCAAAGGCGCATATCAGTCCACTAGTGGCAACAATTCAAGCGCTATACAGAGGCACATATCAACACCATAAAGGCAGTTGTACCGGTGCTAAATAGAGGCACGTATCAGTCAATCAGAGGCAGAAACAACAACCCATAATAGAGCTGATATATCAGTTCATAAGAGGCAGTGTATCTCAGTCTTTGAAGACAACTCGGATACATCTATATCAGCAAGGTCTCTTAGGTCTATGTCAGGTCAGAGTCAACTTGGCAAGCTCTTTAAGAGAAAAGTTTTCATGGTTGATGTTTGTAAGTGATCTTACATTATTAATGCAATAAAGGAATATCGTTTGCTGGGGTTTTTCTCCCTGTACAGGGTTTCCCTAGGGTATATGTGTTGTTGATGTGCATGCTTATGTATCTACATGATTATTGCTATTCAATTATGATTCTATGTATTAAGCTGGAATCAAAGTGTTGAAGATTTTAAAGAAATATTCCGAAGAAGAACATGAAGAAGAACAATTAGAGTGCATGACTTTTGAAGAAAGGATGCTTAGGGCTCTAGAAGGGAGAAATGATAAGATCAAGATGGAAGTTTCAAAATATGCAGGGAATCTTAAACTAGAGGAGTTAATAGTTTGGTTGAACGCCATGGAATTTGTTTTTGAATGAAAGCCTATGCCAGAGGAAAATAAGGTGAAATTTGCATGCACTAAGTTGAAGGGTCATGCCATGATCTGGTGGGATCATGTGCAGAAAGATGGAGCAAAGAAAGGAAAAGACAAAATTAGGACCTAGAGCAAGATGGAAAAAAATTGCGAGATTTTTTTTTTTCTTTTGGATTATGCCCAGACCCTTTTTCGTAGATTTCAGAACATGGGGCAAAACCTGTCCACCGTGGAGGAACTTAGAAACGAGTTTTATCAGTTGTCCATTTGCGTGGATCACCAGGAAATTGATGAGCAACTAGCTGCAAGGTATGTTAATTGTTTAAAATTTTCTAGTCAAGATGAACTGAGCATGCATAGGGTTGCAGCGTGGAAGAAGCATACCAATTAGCCTTAAAGTCGAGGAAAAGAAAAAACTGACAATTTGCTCAAAGGAATAGAGGAGCAAGGAGGGGTACATCGTCTACCTCACGGGGTGGTTTTTACTATGGCAGAGGTGAATCATCCCAAGGAGTTGAGAAAGCAGAAGATACTCGACAAGGTAACCTGAATTAGCCACGAGGAAGAGGATTTCAAAGGGGTAGAGGTTACGGTGGTGGCAGAGGAGGACCTTATTTGTGTTTGAGGTGTGGTGTAGAGGGTCATCGAGCATTTGAATACCCAAATTATAACATGCAAGAGCTGAAGCAAGGACAACAACCTAGTTTGAACTTGGTCCAAGTTGAGAATGAAGAAGAAGGAGCTGAATCTGAAGTCCTTCTTGATATGGGGGAGAGTCTCATGATACAGAGGTCCATGGTGATTCCCGAAAAAGTGCAAAGGCAGAGTAGCGACAATGAAGATTCTTGGCTTCTGACAAATATTTTTCGAATTAGATGCACTTCCGGGTGAAAGGTATGTCAAGTTATTGTTGATAGTGGCAGTTGTGAGAATATGGTTTCCAAAGAGATGGTAGATAAGTTGAAATTACGCTGTGGAACACATCCCCATCCTACCGAATTGCATGGTTCAAAAAGGGGAATGAAGTAGCCATTAATAAAAGATGTTTGATCAAGTTTTCCATCGGTAAGACTTATAAAGATGAAGTATGGTGTGATGTCATTCCGATGGATGCATGTCATATGCTATTTGGGAGGCCTTGGCAATATGACAAAAAAGTCATGCATGATGGAGGAAAGAATACCTACACCTTTTGGAAGGATTGATCGAAAGTCGTCTTATTGCCCCTTAAGGATGAGGGAAAAACTGAGAATATGTTGTTAGAAAGATAGTTTGTTAAGGAAACGAAAGCAACAAGATTCTGCTATACCTTAATAGTGCAAAAAGGAGCCATTGAAGACGTACCGATTCCTACTGAAGTGGCCAAGTTACTAGAAGAATATGTTGATGTTATCCCTAATGAACTACTTGACGATCTTCCACCAAAGAGGGATATTCAACATCACATTGATATAATCCCATGATCATATTTACCTAATCAGGCAGCCTATAGGATGAGTCCTACACAACATGCAAAGCTCAATCGACAAGTGACAAAACTTATAAAGAAAGGTTTGGTAAGAGAAAGCACGAGTCCCTGTGCTGTACCAGCATTGTTGACTCCCAAAAAGGATAATACTTGGAGGATGTGCACATATAGTAGAGCAATCAATAAAATTACCATCAAATATCGGTTTCCTATATCGCACTTGGACAGCATGATGGATGTGCTAGCTGGAGCTAAATATTTTAGTAAGATTGAGTTGCGAAGTGGATACCACTAGATCCAGATTCGCGAAGGGGATAAATGGAAAACTACCTTCAAGACCAGGGATGGACTATACGAATGGATGGTGATGCCATTTAGGCTATCCAATGCACCTAGTACTTTCATGCAGTTGATGAATATTGTGCTTTGACCTTATATTGGTAAGTTTGTTGTCGTTTATTTTGATGACATCCTAGTTTTCAGTAACAACAAAGAAGATTACTTGCAACATTTAAAAATTATATTAGATGCATTGAGAAAACATCAACTTTTTGCAAACCTAAAGAAATGTAGGTTCCTGCAAGAAAGTTTGGTATTTCTGGGTTTTGTCATCTCGTCAAAAGGAGTCAAGATGGATTTAGAGAAGGTTAGAGCAATTTTGGAGTAGCCTAGTCCTAGGAGCATAACACAGGTAAGAAGTTTTCATGGGCTGGCTACCTTTTACCGAAAATTTATTTGAAATTTTAGCAATATTGTAGCACCCATAACAGATTGCACCAAAGGCAAGATATTCATGTGGACCAATGAAGCTGAGTAAAGTTTTAAGTTTCTGAAGAAGAAGGTAACTGAGGCACCCATATAAGCCTTACTGGATTTTGATAAAGTGTTTGAGGTAGACTGTGATGCTTCACATGTAGGCATTGGAGCTATACTTAGCCAAGTAGGTAGACTAATTGCATTCTTTAGTGAAAATTTGAATGAGGTAAGAAAGAACTACTCCATGAATTTTATGCAATTGTGCAAGCATTGCAACAGTGGAGGCATTATTTAGTGCCGAAAGAGTTTGTGTTATTTACCGATCACATTACATTAAAATATGTAAACACCCAAAAGGAATTGAACAATAGACATGCAAAATGGGTCTCTTTCTTACAAGGCTACACCTTTGATCTAAAGCACAAATCAGGACGGCAAAATCAAGTTGCAGATGCTTTGAGTCGGCGCATTGTTCTTTTGACAACCATGGAAAATCAAGTAATTGGGTTTGCTGCATTAAAGGATCTTTATGCGTCTGATAATGATTTTCGGGAGATTGTGGAACAGTTGAAGAATCCAGTCGCTGGGAACATGGATCTTAATCGGGGTGAATATTTTATGCAAGATGGCTACCTATTCAAAGGAAAGCAACTATGCATTCCAATGGGTTCAATGAGGGAAAATATTATCAGAGACCTTCATAGTAGTGGTTTAGCAGGACATTTTGGAAAGGATAAGACGTTAGCCTTAATCGAAGATAAGTATTACTGGTCGAAGATGAAAAAGGATATAACCAGGTATGTGGCACAGTGTAGGATTTTCCAAATGGCTAAAGGACACTCACAAAACATAGGGTTGTATATGCCATTACTAGTGCCCACAGGCCCATGGATAGATCTGAGCATGGATTTTGTGTTGGGGCTCCCAAACACACAACGAGGTAATGATTCTATTTTTGTGGTTGTTGATAGGTTCTCTAAAATGGCTCATTTCATTGCTTGTAAGAAAACTAGTGATGCATCGAGGGTGGTAGAATTGTTTTTTTTCAGAAGTTGTTAGATTGCATGGGATTCCAAAAACAATTACCTCTGATAGAGATACTCGGTTCGTGGGTCTTTTTTGGAGGACTTTATGGAAGAAAATGGGGACTAATTACAGTTCAGCAGTGGCTATCACCCCCAAACAGATGGGAAAACCGAGGTAATAAATCAGAGTTTGGGAAGCTTGTTACAGAGCATTGTTGGAGAGAAGCCCAAGCAGTGGGATTTGGTTTTACCTCAAGCATAATTTGCTTACAATAGTTCAGTGAATAGATCTACAAGTAAATTTCCATTTCAGGTTGTTTACGGTAGAAATCCTATGGGTGTCCTAGATTTGGTGCAACTACCACTTGGGGATAGGATCAACGATGATGGGGAACCATTGCAGAACACATTCAACAATTGCAGGAACAAGTGATACAAAACTGCAGGCCAGTAATGAACATAACAAAATTATAAAAGATTCTCACCGACGATACCATGTATTCAATAAAGGTGATTTGGTGATGGTTTATTTACGGAAAGAACGGTTTCCTAGAGAACCCTACCACAAATTGGAGTATAAGAAAATTGGTCCTTGCAAGATTCTCAAGAAAATCAATGATAATGCTTATAAGGTTGATTTACTAGTTGATCTCGATATCTCCCCTGTGTTTAACGTTTCTGATTTGTATATCTTCCATGGGGACGATCTAGGTGATGACAGTGAGACAGAGGTGGATTGGCAACATGCCATTCCGAGCAAGAAAAAGGAAAAGATTGCACATATTTTAGATAAGAAGACCCTTCATACTCGACAAGGCCAATACAACCAATATCTGGTCCAGTGGGAAGGTGTAGCACCAACAGAGAGTACATGGATTACAGAGGGGGACTTGCTGAACCTAGATCCCGGTAAGTGGCTACAGTTTGAAGATAGTAACTTGCAGGAGCTGTGTTCTTTTCAACTAGAGGAGAATGATGCAGGGATTTTTTGAGGGTCATAACTTTTGACGATTTTCCGAGGGTCATAACTTTTGTCTTGGTTATTCGTTTGGGCCGAAATTTTACAGGGAGTTGCGTCTCGAAGAGTTCACTTCCATGCCGATCTAATCCTTGAGATCGAACATCGTTTAGACACTTTCTGGGGCCAAATTCCTTCATATAAGGCCTCAAATTGGGGTTTTAGTGTTTTTACAGGAATTTTTAAAATTTTAATTATCAATTATCTCTTAGTTTATGAACTTAATCAGAAAAGCGAGTTGACAAATAGTGTCGCTCTAGTTAGCTCTTAGTTATTGGTCAGTTTTAGATTCATGCGAGAATTTCCTAAAATTATCAATTTTTTTAAAATCAGTTGTTTTCGAAAATTTCATATTGTAGTTATAAGGGGTTGAACTTCCACTGTAATAGTTAGGATGGAGAAGGAATAAAAGAGAGTTATTTCCATTCTTGTGTGCTTGCATGGTTTTTAGCAAAGTTACAAAAATCATATTGGCGAAAAAATCGCCGGGGGTCCAGAAAACATCGTTTCGTATTTATCGCGAAAACATCGACAATATATCGACAAACTTAAAAAAAAACAAAAATAATCATTTTTAATTTTTTTTTGAAACATTTAAAGCAACAATAACATCAAATAGACAATTTTCCACATGAATATGGAAATAAAATTGATATATAAGATATATAATATGTCTAGTGATACATCACACATAAAAAATGAATCATGTCCTAAATCCTGATTCTCGAGTCATCAAAAAATATAATAAGTGTATCTCATGATCATCATGACTCATCATGACTCATGAGTCATCTACAATGAAATCAAATAAACTATCGATTCCCTCTGGCTCTACCCCTTTTAAGGGCAAAGGTAATCGCTGCAGAAAGTGCTTTTCCTCTAGCACTAGGAGTAGGTGCCCTTGAGGCATGTGCGCCTCGTACTGGAGTCGAACGTCCTCTAGAAGAACTAAAAGACCCTCGAGACCGATGTCCTCTAGAAGAAGGTAGAGGAGGTAGATTGCTAATGCCACCACTGGGTCTATCTCCCTCTGACTGTGATTGTGGCTCTGTTGGTGGCACACTCGCAGACTTGGTGTGAAACTAAATATCCTTTGGAACATCTTGATCCAGCTCCTCAAAGATACAATGATCATCATCACTATCCTCTTGTTGAGATTATGTACCTTGGGAGGTGTTCCCCATGTGTTTCTGCTCTCCTAAACACATGTGGGAAGTACTATGTACTTTGTGTCTAATTTCACTTTGACTTAGGAGATTTAAGTCAAAAGTGAAATTTTGTCATTTATGCCTAAAATGATTATTAATTCACTTTGTGGGTGAATTAGAGACATCAAGTGAACTTAGGGAACTTAACCCAAAGTGGGTTATTGAGTGAGATTCTTTTGGAGAGATCTCGACCTTTGATTAGATGGGAGATGGGATGATCTCAACCATTGATTTCTTAGGTTTCCTTATAGAGGTTCAAGACGGGCGCAAAGGGCAAAGGAGAGCTCATTCACTCATTTACTCACTTGGAGAGATTGAGAGAGAGCTTGGAGATGAGGTTTGAAGCATGAGGTGAGGCTAGCTTGAGTGCATACTTTCATGGAAAGAGGCATCTAGCTTGGAGCCTGGTTTATTTACCGAGGAGCTTCTAGTGTTGTGGAGGGTGCACTTGTTGAGGAGGGCACATCAGCAGTGGGGAGGTCTTACACCTGTCAGATTGCAGTGGGATCAATTTCAGAGGGAGGCCACACACTAGGGCTTGATTACTGTGGAGGGGTTTTCCATTCAAAGCTCACAGTTTGCATCTGCAACAGTTTTGGTGGATTTGAGAGCATTTATGAGGGGCACACCTTCCTAGGGCGCACCTGGTTCATTTGGACTTGTATTTAAGCTTGGATCAAGCTGCTATTGTATTAGGTTCATCTATATTTTGTACTTGCTGTATTCCACCATCTCTTTTCCTCATATATAGACATATATCCCAAACTGGTTTTCCCCGGGGGGGTTTTTATCCAGGGTCATGTTGACCAAAAATACCTGTGTACAAAATGATGTGTGTTAGTCTTTTAGATCTGCTTATTTTCAGCTGTAAAGATCTTTAGGTGTATTGTATTTATTTTAGTATGCATGTGCTAACTTTTTGTTAGTAAAACTACATGCTAGAGCACCTAAAATTGCAAGTACAACCGTAACAAATCAACAAGAAGTTCCTGAACTGTTGGCTGTTCTAAAACAACAACAAAACCTTTACATAATAGTTGAAACTTAGAGCCAATCTATGGTCAATGACAAACCCAGTTGGCAGCTTGATAGGACTTGGAAAATCTTCATGGTATCAGAGTTGAGGTGGCTGATTTTTGAGTAGTTTGGATAGCACATGTGTTGGCTGTCATATACATCTTCTTGGCAGATTTTTGTGGACAACCATTGATTCTTTCAGTTGTTGTTAGTGGGCAGATTTTTGTAGAGGACAGTTGGGCAGTGGTGACAGTTTGTCGTCAGTCTCTTTTCACACCTATGAAGTAGGAGTGAGGCTGATTTGACTCGACCTCTTTTCACACCTATTTTGCTAGGAGTGAGGTCGGAGTTCGCTTTCCTCTTTTCACACCTGTGTTGACAGGAGTGAGGCAACGTTCCTTTGTAGTTTGAGCATTAGTTGGAGTGCAGTTTGGCAGACATGTCAACATCTTAGTTGCATGTTGAGGACAGGCTAGCTGGGGCTAGCAATTGGTTGCCTTGGAAGGCGAGGATGGTCTTTGTCTTAGAGGACCTCGAACTATGGGACATAGTTGAGGCAACTGTTCCAGTCATTCCTGTCACTGCTCCTGTCTTGGTGGCAGAGTTCAGGAAAAGGAACAACAAGGCAAAGAGGACCATTTGTGATCATATCATACCCCATTTGACTGGGAAGACCTACGCATACGAGATGTGGTCATCTCTATGTAAGTTGTATGAGAGCTCCTATGAGAATCGGAATATGGTTCTCCATGACCGACTCAGGAGCATTCGCATGCTCAAGGATGAGTCGGTGATTTCATTCCTTGGTCGCTACACTCAGATCAGAGACGAGCTTGGAGCCGTCGGAGAGGTGGTGGACCCTAACTCTTTGGTGAGGCAAGCTATGAATAGCTTCACCAAACCGTGGGGTCCATTCGTCCGTGGCATTGTTGCTAGGGAGGCCATGCCTACATGGGAGAGGATGTGGGATGACTTCGTTCAGGAGGAGATTAGGCTTGTAGCAGAGGCCTTTGGACAACGACAGCAACAGTCTGGTCAAGGTGATGAGGATCTTGCTCTTTGGACAAAGGGCAAGAAGAAGGCCGATCGTGGGGGTCGGCAGGGTCCCAAGTTTGAGGCCCCACCACAGGGCAGTGGAGGAGAGAGCAACAGTGGTCAGAACAGTGGTCAGAAGAGAGATATGAGCAAAGTGAAGTGCTTTGTTTGTAAGAAGTTCGGGCACTATGCTGGACAGTGCCCCAATAGGAAGAAGAGGGGTAGTACCGTAGCTACAGCAGAGGAGGCAGAGTTTCAGACACAGTTTCAGAGAAAATGTGCTTTCCTCATATGCTGCACTTCAGTTGAGACGACAACCAATATCTGGTATATTGACAGCGGGGCTTCGAGCCATATGACTGGAGTCAGAGAGCACTTGACTGATCTTAGAGACACCGAGGTCAGGATAGAGATTATTCTTGGAGATGACACATTGGTCAAAGTTGTTGGGATTGGCACAGTTACCTTTCGAAGAGATAGCATGCCACCTATATCGTTCAGGGATGTTCTCTATGTCCTTGGGTTGAAGAAGAATTTGATTTCAGTTTCTACCCTCCAGGATAGAGGTCTTGAGGTGTCTTTCAGAGGCACTGAGGTACTCATTCTCCCTCAGGGGTCTTCACTTGCCTCAGGACAAGTGATTGGAGTGAGGGATGGGAAACTATTTAGATTGCTTTTTCAGCTTCTTCATGCATTGACAGCGAGCAACAACAACAACAGACAGATATGTGAGTTATGGCATAGTAGGATGGCCCACCTACATCATGGAGCTCTCGGAGGACTGAGAGAGATTGTGACCGGAGTGCCACAGATCAGTACAGAGCATCAGGATGTTTGCAGAGGGTGTGCGCTTGGTAAGTTTACCAAGGCATCGTTCCCCAGCAGTGACACCAGGTCAGTTGGGATACTGGATTTAGTACACATGAACGTGTGTGGGCCCATGACTCAGAAGTCCTTGAGTGGTTGTGAGTACTATCTCACATTTATTTATGATTACTCAAGGAAGACTTGGATCTATTTCCTGAAGGTCAAGAGTGAGGTCTTCACACGTTTCCAAGAGTTCAGAGCTCTTGTGGAGAACCAATCTGGAAAGAGGATCAAAGTCTTGCCGTTAGATAATGGGGGTGAGTATTCCTCCAGATAGTTAATAGACTTCTGTGCCCAGCATGGCATTAGAAGACAGATGACCGTACCATACAACCCCCAGCAGAACGGGGTTGCCGAGAGGAAGAACCAGGCTATTACCGGTGCAACGTGATCCATGCTGCACGATTAGAGTTTGCCTTTGTACTTATGGGCAGAGGCATGTGCTACTGTAGTTTACTTGCAGAACAGGAGCTCCCACAGGATATTGGGGAAGATGACTCCTGAGGAGGCCTTCACTGGTAGGAGGCCCGATGTCGAGCACATCAGGATCTTTGGGTGCTTGACCTTTTCTCATGTCCCCTCGGAGAGGAGGACAAAGCTAGATCCCACAACCCAACAGGGGATTCTAGTTGGATACTCAGAGGTGTCCAGAACCTATCGCATCTACATTCCGCCACTTAGGAGAGTGGTGGTGAGCAGAGATGTCAGATTTGAGGAGGATAGGGCTTTCCAGAGATCTCTTGAGTCGAGAGTCAGATTTGAGGATGATGCAGAGGCATTGCTTCATGTCTCAAAGGGAGCACAACTTCAGGTTTCAGGTACACCAGTATCAGGGGTGACAGTGTCACCATGCACAGCTTCAGGGTCACAGTCAGAGCATGTTCAGTCAGAGGGGGCATAGACTCCAGGTTCTCAGAGTGTTGAGACGAGTCCTGAGGCAGTCACTCTCGGGCAGAGAGACCTTACTTCTTCGTTGACCAATTCAGGGAAGAGGAGACCTAGATGGTTTCAGGAGACCCTGAAGGAGGCCAGAGAGAATGTAGGGGAGCCCAAGAGCCAGGTAAGAGAGAGCAGACCTCCAATCAGATTGGGAGCATATTTGGCACTAGTGACGAGTATCAGGGATACTGAGCCACAAACATTTGTGCAGGCAGTGGACCAGCAGGTCTGGAGAGAGGCCATGGTAGAGGAGTATGACTCCATTGTGCGCAATGATGTTTGGGAAGTGGTTTCGAGGCCAGTGGGGAAGTCAGTTGTGACTTCCAGGTGGTTGTACAAAACCAAGTTTGCTGCAGATGGCAACATAGAGAAACACAAGGCCCGTTTTGTGGCGCGAGGCTTCTCTTAGATTGAGGGAGTCGATTATGACGAGACATTCGCACTAGTTGCAAGATACACTCCCATCAGGAGTATCATTGCCATAGCAACAAAGATGGGTTGGAGCATTCACTAGATGGATGTGAAGACCACATTTTTGAATGGCTTTATTGATGAGGAGGTGTACATAGAGCAACCACAGGGGTTTGAGGTGAGTGATAGGGAGAGTCACGTGTGTCTTTTGAGAAAGGCACTTTATGGTCTGAAGCAAGCTCCTTGAGCTTGGTATTCACGCATAGACACATACTTGCTTCAGATGGGCTTCGAGAAGAGCGATGCTGATCCTAACCTCTACTACATCATTAGAGGTGAGGACACGCTCATTCTCATTTTATATGTGGATGACTTGTTCATCATTGGAGCCGA
The DNA here is from genome assembly GCA_009831015.1 of Picea engelmannii. Lineage (NCBI taxonomy): Eukaryota > Viridiplantae > Streptophyta > Pinopsida > Pinales > Pinaceae > Picea > Picea engelmannii. The sequence goes on along the minus strand of ML780531.1, from coordinate 114,679 downwards.
GGATCTCATAGCTGAGTGCAAGCTGGGACTTGCATCAGAATTTGAGACGAGTGATATTGGATTGATGCACTACTTTCTGGGTATGGAGGTATGGCAGGAGGAGGGTCACATATTTCTTGGGCAAGGGAAGTATGCAACAAACATTTTGAGCAGATTTTAGATGGAGGACTACAGACCCATGTCTACACCCATGATTACCAACTGGAATAAGCTTAGTGTTTCAAATAGCCAGTTGGTAGATGCCACAGTTTACAGGAAGTTGATTGGTTCACTCATGTATCTGGTTAACACCAGACCAGATATTTGTTTTGTCGTGAACACTCTCAACCAACATATGGTAGAGTCGAGGAGTGTTCACATGATTGGGGAAAAACACGTTTTGAGGTACATTGCTGGGACAATTGATTATGGCCTAGACTATATCAGAGGTGATGGAGTCAGTTTGGTTGGCTACACAGACTCAGACTGGGCAGGATGTGCTACTGACAGGAAAAGCACCTCAGGGTGCTGCTTTGGTTTGGGATCAGGACTTGTTTCCTGGTTCAGTCGGAAGCAGAAGTCAGTTGCTTTGAGTTTGGTCGAGGCAGAGTACATGGCGGCCAGTCAGGCTAGTTGCGAGGCCATTTGGCTTCGTAAGATGCTGGTTGGATTGTTTGGTCAAGAGATGCCACCGACTGTCATTCACTGTGATAATCAAAGTTGCATAAAACTCTCTGAGAATCCAGTCTTTCATGATCGGTCGAAGCACATTGAGATCAGGTACCACTTCATCCGTGATTGGGTTGAGAGAGGCACATTTCAGTTGCAGTATATATCGACCGACGACTAGGTTGCAAATATACTCACTAAGGCCCTGCCAAGGGGAAAACATGTCTACTTCAGAGACAAGATGGGCTTGGTGAGGAGCATCTTCCTCAGTAAGAGGGAGTGTTGAGATTATGTACCTTGGTAGGTGTTCCCCATGTGTTTCTGCTCTCCTAAACACGTGGGAAGTACTATGTATTTTGTGCCTTTTACTTTGTGTCTAATTTCACTTTGACTTAGGAGATTTAAGTCAAAAGTGAAATTTTGTCATTTATGCCTAAAATGACTATTAATTCACTTTGTCGGTGAATTAGAGACATAAAGTGAACCGAGGGAACTTAACCCAAAGTGGGTTATTGAGTGAGATTCTTTTGGAGAGATCTCAACCTTTGATTAGATGGGAGATGGGATGATCTCAACCATTGATTTCTTAGGTTTCCTTATGGAGGTTCAAGAGGGGCGCAAAGTGCAAAGGAGAGCTCATTCACTCATTTGCTCACTTGGAGAGATTGAGAGAGAGCTTGGAGATGAGGTCTGAAGCATGAGGTGAGGCTAGCTTGAGCGCATACTTTCATGGAGAGAGGTATCTAGCTTGGAGCCTGGTTTATTTACTCAGGAGCTTCTAGTGTTGTGGAGGGCACACTTGTTGAGGAGGGCGCATCGGCAGTGGGGAGGTCTTACACCTGTCAGATTGCAGTGGGATCAGTTTCAGAGGGAGGCCACACACCAGTGCTTGATTACTGTGGAGGGATTTTCCATTCAGAGCTCACAGTTTGCATCTGCAATAGTTTTGGTGGATTTGAGAGCATTTATGAGGGGCAGACTTTCCTAGGGCGCACCTGGTTCATTTGGACTTGTATTTCAGCTTGGATCAAGCTGCTATTGTATCAGGTTCATCTATATTTTGTACTTGCTGTATTCCACCATCTCTTTTCCTCATATATAGACATATATCCCAAACTGGTTTTCCCCGGGGGGGTTTTTATCCAGGGTCATGTTGACCAAAAATACATGTGTACAAAATGATGTGTGTTAGTCTTTTAGATCTGCTTATTTTCAGCTGTAAATATCTCTAGGTGTGTTGTATTTATTTTAGTATGCATGTGCTAACTTTTGGTTATTAAAACTACATGCTAGAGAACCTAAAATTGCAAGTACAACCGTAACAAATCAGCAAGAAGTTCCTGAACTGTTGGCTGTTCTAAAACAACAACAAAACCTTTACATAACAGTTGAAACTTAGAGCGAATCTGTGGTCAAAGACAGACCCAGTTGGCAGCTTGATAGGACCTAGAAAATCTTCACCTCTAGCCAATCAAGGGCGTTTTCAATAACAGGGTCCTCAACCTCCACTCTCCATGCAACAATGGTGTCAATCCCATCCAATGAAATGGCCTTCGCATCGGGTTTTTTCTCAAGCTGCTTCACCCACAACCTAAGATTGTAGTAGACGTAGACCAAATCATTAAGGCGTGGGGTATCCAACCTGTAGGAGGATCATAAATTAATTTATTAGAATGTAAAGGAGCATAAAATTTAAATGACAATTTTATAATTTATAATTTTATAATGAATTTAAAATTTAATTTGAAATTCTCTAACTTGTTGCGCTTTTTGGTGTGTATTTTTTCAAATACACTCCGGTTGCGCTCACAACCAGAAGAGCTACATGTCTGGCTAAGCACCTGAATTTCCATCCTCTGTAGAATAGGTAGCTTTGCGCCATAGTTTTCCACCAAGTATCTACAACGAATTAGAGAAACATAAGAGAAGACAATGATTTAGTTTAAATCAAAGAAACAACTTAAGAAGATCAATGATTAATCTGATAAATTGAAATTTGAAAAATGAATTTTGAAACTTAAAAGTTAAAAGAAGGTGAAACTTACTTGGCATTATGTTCTTCCTGTCATTTATGGCCATCTCAAACCTAAATAAACCAATGGACCTCTTATAGAGTTCCAACTCTTGGGAAAGCTCTAATCGGTCAACTGCACTTGGCACCATCCTCTTGACACACTCAAAGAAGCCAGACATAACCTTTGAATCAAACCGGAAGCCATAGGTGTAAGAGAATGCAGGGTTGAGGTATAACCCTGTAGCATGAATGGGGCGATAGAGTGTGTTGTTCCATCGGTCATCAATCACCCTCCATATCATTTCTTTTCTCTCATGCCCTTGATCCCCCTTGTCCACATAATAAACACGAATGGACTCTTTGGCCCTATCCATGGCCTCATATAGGTATCCCATTGCAGGCTTGTCCCCGTCGACTAAGCGAAGAACCTTTACCAAAGGTTCACTGATGGTGCACACCTCCTTCATCGCATCCCAAAAGCTCTCCTGGTATGCAACTAGCCTCATAATGGCTTGCCCCTCTTGTTTACTGCTAAATGATAAAGCACACCACTCAAGTGAAAGGAACATTGCCTGCAATTCCCACCTAGAATTCAAGAGAGACTGAAGAGAAATAAAACTAGTGGCAAAGCCTGTGATGGCAGGACGCACCAATTCTTTGTCACCTGTGAATTTTCTCATCAAGCTAAGTACATAAGCATGATTGTATATGAATTTTGTGATGTTCCTCGCTGAATCAATGGCATCCTTGATCCAATCAATCTTTTCCATATCCTCTAACATCAAGTCAAGGCAATGAGTGACACAAGGAGTCCAAAACAGTGTAGGATACCTGGACATAAGCATCCTACTAGCAGCCACATAATTTGCAGCATTGTCCGTTATGACTTGGACAACATGTTGCGGACCTACCTCTTGGATGAACCCCATCCAACAAGTCACAAAGTAATGCCGCATCCTTGACATGTGCAGATGCATCCACATATTTCATAAACATTGTCCCCCTGGGACAATGAACCAAGAAATTGAGAAGGGTCCTACCCTTCCCATCAGTCCAACCATCTGACATCACCGTGCATCCTGTGAACTGCCATGAATCTCGAAGTTCCTGCAACCTCTGAGTGCAATCGGCCTTTTCATTTTGAAGGATGGGCCCTCTCAACTCCTCATAAGTGGGGGGCTTATACCCCGGACCAACAATAGCAACAACCTCAAACATGGATACATAGAATGGGTTCCTAGCAAAATTGAATGGAATATCACTCCATAGAAGGCATCTACCCACAAGTTTGTCTGCTTCTTTTTTTTTTTTTTTTGCAACATGGACCTGATAGATGGTTGTGCACTGGGTGTGGATCTTGGCACCAAAAATGGTGATGTTACTGTAGGCATTATAGACTATGAGGAGTGGATCTCACTAGACTCCACTCCCATTGCCCCAAGAATGTGTGTGCTTGACTTGGATCTTGAAGCCATTTCTTTTTTCTTGGCTTCTGTGTACTTTTTGTTTTCTGCATAGTGTTCAAGTGCTTTTGTGGCCTTTACAACAAGTTTTGGGCTTTAAATGGGACAAATCTCCACCTCATGCCCTAGAATTTTCACAAGGTGGTATTTTAACTTGTATACCCCACCGGTCATTCTTTTCCCACATAGATTGCATGATAGATATTGTTGATTCCCTGGATTAATAGGCTCACCATACTCCCAGAATGGATCCAATGCCTTTGGCATCTTTAATATGGAAAAATATGAACCTAGGGCAAAAAAAATCATTTTTTAGCATGTGTTATTGATGAAAAAATGAAAATTTAAAAATCAGAGATAAATCAATTATGTATCTAGCATTCAAACTTGGTTTTGAACCCGAAATAGACACAATTTCTTTTTAACTAATTTACATTGACCTAGGGCAAGAAAATCCCAAAAATGTTTTTGGGCATACATGGCAAGAAAGAAAATCACATAACAGTGGCAAAAAATGGTTTATGATCCATCAAAAATCTATTTTGAAGATGTAAAACTCATTGCCATTGAAAACCTATGAAAATCTATGGTGGAAAAATGAGAAATAATGGGCAAATTTTTTTACTTACCTCCAAATGCAAAAACTGTGAAGTGGACTGAAAATTCCAATGCCAAATCCACAAATTTGACCCTTGAATCCACAAAATCCCAATGGCAAACTCTTCCTTGGCTGGTTGGATGGCTTGGCTCTCCTCCTTGGCTAAATGTCAAAATAAAAGCAAAAAAACCCCTTGCGGATCACCTAAACCTGTGAACTTTTCAACAGGTGATTTTTTCCCATCGACTCGCGATTTTTTTGGAAAAAATAATTTTCTGGGTCAAATCGCGATTTATCGTGATATTGGCGATTTTTTCCCGATTTTTGTAACAAAGGTTTTTAGATCTTGTGAATGAATCCAAGTTTATTGGTTACATCACTTTGTTGAGGGCTGGCCACATCCTTTTCCTCTTTTTGTTTTTTAAAGCATATTTTTCCAAGCCCTTTATTAGCCATTTATTTTGCATGTGTTTCCAAGTTGAAGAGAAGAAGGGGCAAAAAAAGGAAATACATAGCCCACATATGCTCTACCTTGGTTTGCATGCTTTTCCAAGTTAAAGACAATAAGGGGCACTAAAAGGAAATGCATAGCCCACATACGCTCTACCTTGGCTTGCATGATTGATTAGTTAGTTATTTATTTTATGGGTCCCTCATTTTTTGAGAAGTGTTTCATTGTTCTCGGGATCCCAGGGCGAGCTTTTAATGCATGATGTTTTTTGCTAGGGCACCTCCGAGCCCAATGGCCCCTTCTTCCCATGAAATGAGGTACATGCCCTTCTTGGGTCAATAAGCCCAAACACCCAAAAGATGAGGAGATGAAATGGAAGAAGTATGGACAGTGATAAGTATGATCGGGAATGGTGCGATGAGTCTTCAAGGAACCCCCTAGTAGCACTCCATTCCCAAGGGTGACCAACTTACAAGGACGTGATGACACCCACCAAGGCTAAATAAGGCAAAGGGTATAATTTACGACCAAACATTCTGTAATCAAGAAAGGGTTATTTGCAACATATTCAAATGCTTCAATTATTAAAGTTATACTTACCATAAAACCAAACTTATTATCTCATGAAGCAAGACTTGCTGTCCTCTAGGGCCAGGCTAGTGTGATGGATGTTGCTCTGCTGCTGGTGATGACCGATGGTGCAAGTCAAGATAGTAGGGGCTCTGCTAGTCAATCTGGCTCTCGACACTCCATGTCTGCTACTTGTGTGCCTTGAGACATGATCTCCTTAGTTACCCCTAGGCTGGGGGGGGTAACGGTGACATTGATTATTGAACTCTTCTGTCATGACCCTAGTAAAAATGTACCCTTCACTCAAGCAAAATCACTTATTAGGCATGTTAAGCTTTTCCTATCTTAATTTAATGCTTAGAGGGTGACACAGATGATGAGGATCCTAATATAAGTAATGATCTTCAAGATATGTATGTTAAGAAAATTATTGAGGAAAAGTAAAAGGTGAGTTTTTAAGTTATGTCAATGAAAGAACAAGTCCTAGCCATCGATCTTGCAAAAGATCTAATGGTTGGGATCTTCCACAAATTTGAGGGCCCACACACAAACCCTAAGCCGAGGGAAGAAGAACAATAAAAGTAAGTTACCCAACAATCTTAACATTTACATCAAACAAGAGAGGAGGTGGGTAGAGGCACACACATATGGTGAGCAGACTAGCCAATGCGGTAGTGGGGCAACCCGTACTTGGCATAAGAAGTTAAGTGACTGTCTTTGCATACAATGCAACATAGATACACAGACCGAGTAGGGTCTTAGACACTTAGTAGATTGCAACAAAAGACAAGCAAAAGCTATATCATGTACGGGTTTATCTGTACAAGAGAATCTCGATCCGTATGGGTCCGTACAAGTTACAGAAATCCGAGCTCGAGCTACAGGAGGACGGGTTTCAATAATAAAGACAAGGCTGTAAGAAGTTAGCTAGTGTTATTTTGTATTTTTATGTTGAGATAAATAATATATTATCTCCCTCATTTCTGTCTTTGTTATGTCTTGAGCAATTGTTATGTTCCACAAAGAATGTGTATATTCTGCCTGTTAGTATTCTTCATTTATTTTTACATGGTATCAGAACCAGGTTAATTGGGACAACTCTCAATCGAAATGGTAGAGGAAGTGTGTACGACTTGCTGGTATATAGACAGTGGAGCGTCTAGTCACATGACTGGCCACAAGCACTACTTCAACAACCCGAGTGAAAGGGAATTTGGGTTTGAAATCCTACTTGGTGATGAATATGCCTATCATCCAAAGGGATTCAGAACTGTAAGGTTTGAGAGGGAGTCTGGCAAGCCTCTCTACCTATCAGGCGTTCTCTACATCCCTGGACTGAAGAAGAATCTGGTCTTAGTATCAACCCTAGAAGACGAGGGTTATGAAGTCTCCTTCAAGGATCGAAGGGCCTACATCAAGCCCAGGCGGTTGAGCAAGGGATCTGAACAAGTCATTGGAGTAAGAAAGAAAAAGCTGTATAAATTACAACTTGAATCCCACTATGCTCTAGCAAGCAACAACAACACCAGAGATTGTGAGTTATGGCATAGGCGCGTAGCTCACCTTGGACATTGTGCCCTCAAAATCTTGGGTAAGATTGTGATAGGGATGCCCTCATTCACTTCAAAACACCATGAAGTATGTAAAGGGTGTGTTCTAGGCAAGTATGTACGGGCACCTTTCCCGAATTGTGATTCGAGGTCCAAGGGCATTTTGGACCTAATTCATATTGATATCTGTGGTCCCATGTCCTCATTATCCATAGGAGGGAAGTTCAAATACTACATCACTTTCATAGATGATTTCTCCAGGAAAACCTGGATTTACTTCTTGACAGGAAAAACCTCAGAAGAAGTACTCAAGAGGTTTCTTGAATTCAAGGCCCTTGTTGAAACTCAGACAGGAAAGAGGATAAAATCCCTCAGGTCTGATAATGGGGGGGAATACACCTTGTATTCCTTCAAGAGGTTTGGTGTTGAGGTTGGAATCAAAAGAGAACTGACAGTCCCTTATACCCCTTAACGGAATGGGGTCTCAGAGAGGAAGAATAGAGTTATTGTAGGTGCGGCAAAAGTAATGCTGCATGATCAAAATCTTCCTAAGTTTCTTTGGGCAGAGGCTTGCAACACTACCGTCTATCTTCAAAACAAAAGTCCTCACAAAGTACTGGGAAATGTGACTCCGAAAGAGGCGTTTATCGGAAAGAAGCCAGATATCGATCATCTCAGGATCTTTGGGTATGTTGCCTACTGCCATATCCCTGTTGAGAAAAGGACTAACCTCGATCCTACAGATGAGAAGGGGATTTTGGTTGGGTACAGTGAGACCTCCAAAGCCTACAGAATTTACATCCCCACCATCATGAAAACTATCCTACGCAGAGATTTAAAGTTTGAAGAAGAAAGATCCCTCCGAAACTCATATCAAGACAAGGACACTTCTGAAACTGAATCCCCCAGTGAAGAGGAGAAGACCTCATCAGAAGGGGTAGATCTTCCCACTGTGGAACTCTAAGAGGAAGAACAACCGACTACCTCCAAGAAAAGGAAACCAAAATGGGTCGAGCAACTGCTGAAGGAAGCAAATGAACAAGTAGAGTCCCCAAAAACTTTAGTTAGAAGAACTGTACCTCCTTAAAGGTATTCAGGGTATGCTGCCCTAATGAGTAGTATGATTGAATCAAAACCAACTTGCTTTGAAGAAGCTATTGGAAGAAAGCCCTCGAGGGATTCCATGGTGGAAGAGTGTTGATATTATGGTAGTTGCGGGAGGTATTTACCTCCACGCGTAAACTTGACGAGAATAGAATATTCCGGGAAGCAAGAAGAAACTCTAATGAGTTGGCTAATAACCCTAGAAGACATGTCGGCTCAAGAGGATAATTTGTATTAGGTTATTAGCCTCCAAGAGAAGAAGTCGGCCAGGAGAAATAGTATATACTGAACAGACAGATACCTAGAATGAGAAGTCGGCCTAGGCAGTTAGCCAGAATTAGTATAAATACAGGAGGCACGTCTTCATTCCGGCAGGCATTCTCAGAATTGCAGAGCAACACTTGTGCGCACTGCAGTTGCCTAGTTTGTGTGTAGGTTTGGAGGAGAGCTGTCGTTGCAGCTGTTGCAGCTAGCGGATTACGCTTTGGATTGGACTATCTCTTGGTTAGGGTTTGGACTATCTAATCAGCTTTTGTTTGATGTGCTATCCTTGGGGAAAGGTGCGCTACCCTTTGTTTGGCTATCTTGCCTAGGGTTTTCTTCCAGAATGATTCTCAGTCAAGGTTAAGGTGCTCAGAGGGTGGCTTCGGCCTATGGTTGGGTGACAATAGTGATGTTGTCGATGGTAAAACGAGCACATCCATTCATATTCTAATATGTTATGGGCCCACACCTCCTTCATTCAGTCTAACCGTTGGAAGGAAGCATAGCCATAAGGATATTAAGTTCGTTGAAGAACTGCCGCTAGGGTTTCTAGCAGGAGCAGTCACCAAAGCACTGCCGCTAGGGTTACTAGCAGGTGCAGTTGCAGAAACCCTAATCCTCTCGTTGAGGCACCTTAAGTGAAGGGATTGACCTAATTTCTGGATAGACTAGTGTGCCCCAGCCTAGCGCATCTCCTGGTACTCTCAGCAAGCCAAGATGTCAAGTTTGAGTTTTTGGTCAAATCTAGGGTTGACCAAGTCAAAGTAGCCATGACTTACTCTATGAAGTCAGAAAACAAGTTAGATGGAGCTTCTAACTTCAGAGCATGGAAGACAAGGATTGATCTCATTCTTGCCAAGAATAAAGTGGTGGATATCGTGAAAGGAAAGATCGTGAAACTAGAGTTTGAAGAAGGAAAAGAGAAAGAACCGCAGAATGTTGCAGTTATGGAAAAGTTCAAAGACGATGACATCAATGCCATGAGTATCATAGTGGACTCTATAAAATACCACTTGGTACCCTACATCTCCCATCTTGATGCCATGAGTATCATAGTGGACTCTATAAAATACCACTTGGTACCCTACATCTCCCATCTTGACTCATCAAAGAAGATGTACGATGCCCTAACACACCTCTTCTTAGTCAGAAACATTGGACAAGTAATGAGTCTGAAGAGTGAGCTCCGTGACATGAAGATGAATGATGATGACAACATAACATCATACTTTGTGAGAATATCCTAGTTTGCGTACTCAAGATGAAGCTCGTGGAGACGACTTCCTTATTGAAAAAGGAAGAGATGACTCCCAGGTTGGGAGGGAGCACTGATGTGTTATTGATTGATGGATAGTCATTTTTCAGTTAAAAAAAAAATGTTCCAGGATGAGCAGTTCCTTTCCAATTCGGAAAGTGGTTTGAGATTTCTGACAGACAGGCATTTTCCAGTTCGGAAAATGGTCCAGATCGAACGGTCATTTTCGTAATGAAAATGGTTCGATGGATTGCTGATGTACCATAGACAGCGATTTCCCATTGTGGTTAACATGGGGAATGGTCTAGGGCAATCTCTCTTCTTGAGGGTTACTCAAGAAGACTGGCCCGCCTCGCCGGACATCGATTTCCCATTGTGGTTAACATGGGGAATGGTCCGTTTTGGAGGTTGGTGTAGACAGTCATTTCCTTTGGAAATGGTTCGGACAGTCATTCCTTAGGGCAAATTCATTCTCTCCAGGTTGCACTTTGTTTAGTGCCGGAGGAATGGCCCAGGGTGAGGAATGGTCCAGGTTCAACAATTAGGGACAGACATTCCTTAGGGCAGACTCATTCTCTCCAGGTTACACCTTGTCTAGTGTCGGAAGAATGGCCGAGGGTGGGGAATGGTCCAGGCTCAGAAATCAGGACAATTATTCTTCCTTGCTTGAGAAGAATAGTCCAGACAGCTCATCATTGATGTTTGACCTTCTGAGGGCAGATGCTCTTCCAAGATCTCACAGATGTGAGTGGAAGAATGGCCAAAATGATTCAGTTTATATCATAACATGGTTTCTGTGCAGGTTGATATCAGATGATTGTTATGAAGACTGTATGTCTCTAGACAATAGATGTATACTACTGTGGTGGATGTGTTCCACTGTTTGTGACTATACGTTACTGATCAAGTACCTGTGTGCTACTTGGTGTGGTAGTGTACCACTGGATTGTAGTTGTGTACTACTATGGATAGACACAATTGTGTTCTATTGAATGATATTGTTCCAATTGCCTTGAAGACTATCAACAGTGTTGGAAATGATTATCAGCTAAATGGATGATCAATGGACATAGATTTTCTAGACGAAAAATGGTCCAGGACATTTATTCTTCTAGGACATATGTCCGGATTAGAAGAATGGTTCTTGTGTCACTCTATGGAGTGAGTGACTTATCCAGCATCATGTCTGATTACTCAGATGGAGTATGGTTTCATGAGATGATGCAGTTGATGACATTGATAGTCTATACAACTATGTTGATGCTACCGGGTGAATGGTATGTTTGTGCTCAAGACCATTACCTGTAATACCTCCCTAGCTAGGAGGGAGTGTTGATATTATGGTAGCTGCGGGAGGTATTTACCTCCACGTGTAAACCTGACGAGAATAGAATATTCCGGGAAGCAAGAAGAAACCCCAATGAGTTGGCTAATAACCCTAGAAGACATGTCGGCTCAAGAGGATAATTTGTATTAGGTTATTAGCCTCCAAGAGAAGAAGTCGGCCAGAAGAAATAATATATACTGAACAGACAGATACCTAGAATGAGAAGTTGGCCCAAGCAGTTAGCCAGAATTAATATAAATACAGGAGGCCAGTCTTCATTCTGGCAGGCATTCTCAGAATTGCAGAGCAGCACTTGTGCGCACTGTAGTTGCCCAGTTTGTGCGCAGGTTTGGAGGAGAGCTACCGTTGCAGCTGCTGCAGTTAGCAGATGACGCTTTGGCTTGGACTATCTCTTGGTTAGGGTTTGGACTATCTGATCAGCTCTTGTTTGATGCGCTATCCTTGGGGAAAGGTGCACTACCCTTTGTTTGGCTATCTTGCCTAGGGTTTGCTTCCGGAATGATTCTCAGTCAAGGTTAAGGTGCTCGGAGGGTGGCTTCGGCCTATGATTGGGTGACAATAGTGATATTGTCGATGGTAAAACGAGCGCATCCATTCATATTCTAACATAGTATGCCTCCATAATAAAGAACAATGTGTGGGAAATTGTACCCAGACCCTTGAACAAATCTGTAGTCAACTCCAAGTGGATATACAAGATAAAACATGCAGCGGATGGGAGGATTGACAAGCACAAGGCCATATTTGTTGCTCAAGGTTTCTCTCAAAAGAAAGGAGTGGATTACGAAGCGACTTTCGCTCCAGTAGCTCGATACACTTCCATTCACACAGTCATCTCTATTGCCACTCAGATGGGGTGGAGAATACATCAAATGGACGTTAAGACTGCTTTCCTTAACGAGAACATTGAATAGGAGGTCTATCTGGAACAACCAAGCGGTTTTGAGGTCCACAACAGAGCGAGCCATGTTTGTCTACTAAGGAAGGCCCGGTATGGACTCAAACAGGCACCCAAAGCGTGGTACTCAAGGATTGACAGTTACTTACAAAGTATTTGATTTATCAAGAGTGATGCTGATCCAAATCTATACCTCCTTATAAAGGGAGAGGACATCCTCATTCTTGTGCTGTATGTGGACGATCTCTTTCTCACAGGAGCATAAACTCTAATAGCAGCTTGCAAGCAAGACCTGGCTAAAGAATTTGAAATGAAGGACCTAGGATTAATGCACTACTTTCTTGGGCTTGAGATCTGGCAGCAAGACTGTGAGACCTTCCTGGATCAAGGAAAGTATACAATTGAGATCCTCAAAAGATTTGGGATGGAGGACTGCAAACCCATGACCACCCCCATGATTACAAATCTCAAGAGATTAAACTCTTCCGAGTCAGACAAGGTGAATCCTCAAAAGATTTGGGATGGATGACTGCAAACCCATGACCACCCCCATGATTACAAATCTCAAGATATTAAACTCTTCCGAGTCAGACAAGGTGAATTGCACCATCTATAGACAATTGATTGGATGCTTAATGTATTTGACAAATACCAGGCCTGATATATGTTTTGCTGTCAACACTCTTAGTCAACATATGGTAGATCCAAGGAAAATACACTGGTAACAAAACACATCCTAAGGTATCTGAAGGGCACAATAGAATTTGGCCTTCAGTACCTACAGGGAGATCAAATCAATCTGGTGGGTTATTCTGATTTAGATTGGGCTGGAAGTACAACTGATAGAAAGAGTACCTCTGGCTGCTGCTTCAACCTAGGTTCAGGTGTGATATCGTGGTACAATAGAAAGCAAAAATCAGTTGCCCTCAGTTCAATAGAAGCCGAGTATATGGCAGCCAGCCAAGCAAGCTGTGAGGCCATTTGGCTTCGAAAAATGCTTGTAAATTTTTTCGAAACAGACTTGGATCCCACCACAATATTCCGTGATAATCAAAGTTGCATCAAGTTGTCTGAAAATCCAGTCTTCTATGATAGATCCAAGCGAAATTAGATATCATTTCATCAGGGACAAAGTACAAAAAGAGGTAGTAAAACTTCAGTATATTTCCACCAATGAACAAGTTGTAGACATCCTGATCAAAGCACTGCCAAAGGGAAAGTTTGAGTACTTCCGAGAAAAAATGGGTGTTTTAGAAAACCCATTCCTCACTAAGAGGGAGTGTTAATAAAATTAGTGAGGAAAAGTAAAAGGTGAGTTTTTAAGTTATGTTAATGAAAGACCAAGTCCCAGCCATTGATCTTGCAAAAGATCCAATGGCTAGGATCTTCCACGAATTTGAGGGCACACACAAACCCTAACCTGAGGGAAGAAGAACAATAAAAGTAAGTTACCCAACAGTCTTAACATTTACATCGAACAAGAGAGGAGGCGGGCAGAGGCACACACATATGGTGAGCAGACTAGCCAATGCGGCCGTGGGGCAACCCACACCTGGCATAAGAAGTTAAGTGACTGTCTCTGCATACAGTGCAACATATATACACAAACCGAGTAGGGTCGTAGACACTTAGTAGATTGCAGCAAAAGACAAGCATAAACTATATCGTGTACGAGTTTGTCTGTACAAGAGAATCCTGATCCGTATGGGTCTGTACAAGCTACAAGAATCCGAGCTTGAGCTATAGGAGTACGGGTTTCAATAATAAAGATAAGGCTGTAAGAAGTCAGCTAGTGTTATTTTGTATTTTTCTGTTGAGATAAATAATATATTACCTCCCTCATTTCTTTCTCTGTTCTGTCTTGAGCATTTGTTATGGTCCACCAAGAATGTGTATATTCTGCCTGTTAGTATTCTTCATTTATTTTTACAATGTAGTTATTTGTTGTAGCATGATTTTTTTTGGACTCTAGAGGCCATTTAAAGCCTTGTTGTTGATGGATTTTGGTTCAAACTTCAAAGATGGATTGCACTCGATGCTATTTGGTTATATGCACTCTTACTTGCTATATAAATGATAAACTTTGCATATTTGTGTATAAATGGTTTGGATTCATATGGATGCACATGAATACAGATGCTTTGTTCAAAACTTGATTATTTTATCTAGTTTTTGGTCGACTGGTTTTTATTTCCGTTTTTTTTCCAATTTTTGACCGGTTCGGTCCAGTTTCGCATTTTTTTGGTCGACCAGTCCGGTCCAATTTCCAATTTTGATAACATTGATATAGACATAAAGATTCAAATTTTGTTAGAAACTAGAACATTTACATGATACAAATTCAATCATACAACTAGTTACTAGTTACTAGTACTACTTACTACACTAACTTCCATGATGATCAAATGACAAACACGCAAGAAATTAGAACCATTAGCTGCAACATTCTCATTAAGTCATCAAAACCAAAATGTATTACAATGTACATAGATACTGAGTCAAGTCACTGATACTATAGGTGGGAATGCCAATGACAAATACAAAATAGGATAGATACTAGAACCGTGGATGGAAGAATCTCATAGCTCATGAGTCGTGACTGTTAGTAGTCCTCCATGTCATAATCATCAAAATCAACATCACCACTACTGTTGTCTCCTCCATCCTCCTCCTCCTCCTCTATATCCAATCCAATCTGTGCATTTGAGGATGATCCCTCATGAGTGAAGGGTACATTTTTACGAGGGTCACGACAAAGAGTTCAACAATCAATGCCACCAACATCGAGGTACATAGAGGGCTTGGTGTTCTTGATTAAATGCTAGTTCCATACCCTCATACATGATAGAATCCAGTGGAAACGTTGCAATCTTGAAATCCTGAAAATCGTTATGTCTACTGAATCTTGAATGAGACCTAAAATTCTACTTTCTCCATATGAAGTTCAATGAGGTTGGAACCACTCTCAAACATCCTGAAACAATTAATGGTAATGTTAAAAATTTAAGTAAAGGGACGAGTAAAAGTGACACTCTCCTTTATCTTTCAATTTCATCCTAAAGGAGAATGTCACTTTTACTCATCCTTTTACTTAAGAATTTAATATTAGCATTGATTACTAGGGTGGGTGAAATGGAGCAAGCGGGGACCTCTTTAAATAACGTTAGTAGGGCAAAATAACCCTTAGTTGCACACAAAACATCTCACAGCTCCAACTTGCATAAGAAAAGATGAGAGAACGAGGGCCAGACTCATTTTTAGAGGCCATGAGTCCCCTCAAAACCATGACATGTGTCCTGGAATCGGGATACGTGTCAGACATGATTTTGGCACGTGTTCTGTGCACAAGACACGTGCCAAACTCGTGTCCGACACATGTCCTCACCAAACTGTGTCCGACATGAAGGATACATGACATGGGGCCCCTGGAGGGCTTGTCCTGTTACAGAGTTCCTAGGTTATATTTTTTATGTATTATCATTTGATTTGAAGCTTAACTCTTGACATTTGATGGATTTAAATTTGTTCATTTTGGTTCATAACTTCATGCTATGCTCCATAACAATTTTGATGTATGTTGATAGGATCATATGATATACGTGGATATGTTATTTTTGCATTATATCCAGTGTTATGATGCTATCTTAATGTCTAATCTAAATTCAATGCAAAAAAATATTTTTCATGAAAATCAACATTTTAATTTTTTTCTAAATGCAGAGTCTTTGCATTCAAAAAGATTCCTGAGTCAAGTTTGACTGGTATTCCAAAACAGGTCCCGAGCTGAGTTGAGTCTGGTAACTTTAAGTGACTGATTCCATCTCATTAATCTTTGTGTTTCAGCAATTCAGAGGTCACCCACATGTTCTTGCATTGTGTGTCTTTAATGAAACTTTTTTGTTTCAAATTGCATCCCTTTTGTCTGTGTGTTTCAACAAGTGATTTTAACTAGATGCATGTGCATGAAAATATTGCCAGTGCTGCTTGAATTTTGAAGTATTAGGATGTATGACCATATCAGGATCTCTAGCATTTGAAACAGGGTACAGAACAACCCTTGGAGCTGCAAAATATATCCTTAGGAGGAAAATTCCATTGGAATATTATTTCTGTTGTTAATGCAAAAGGTTTGCCCTCCATTCAATGTATTCTCATACAGAATCATTTATGATGAGCACCATTGTCTTCATTTGCACTCATTATATAATATGGTCATTTTATCTATTTACACTGCAGAAACTTTGAAGTCACCGACTAGGATTGCTGGGATAGGCATATGATTATAACTCATAACATATTTATTACCTTTTCTCTTTTATACATATGGAAATTCTGTAAGGCACAATTATTTCAGCAGTTGTTGTTTAGGGGGGTTGAGCCTAAGGAATTCTCTTTGACATTGCTTTGGAATAAGATGCATATAGCATTTACATGTAAAAAAGATGCATATAGCACTGGCTTGCTTTTGTAAACAAGTCCTCAATATACTGTCAATTGAGGTTGCGGGATGCTTCTTGTCAACCAGAATTTTTGTACAATGAATTAGAGAATCTCAGTGATATCAACTGCATAATCATAGAGTGCCTGGTTTTGATTGTTCGATTGTTGGGCTCTAGGATTCCTTCAGGGTCAAAACCTTGGACCATTGCCAATGCATGGCTAGCTTATTTGAGAGATTTGTTTTCCAGGAACAACGTGCTGCCTATATTCATGAAATTACATTTTTTGATGTAGGCTTTTTATTTTTGGGTTGGGATTCCTTCAGGGTCAAAACCCTGGACCATTGCCAATGCATGGCTACCTTATTTGAGAGAATTGTTTTCCAGGAACAACCTGCTACCTATATTCATAAAATTACATTTTTTGATGTAGTCTTTTTCTTTTTGGATTGGGAGTGTGATCACACTCGGACTTGACAAAGACTTGGCTGTCCTGGGACTCAACAAGACTCAGTGACTCAGGTAAAACTTGGCAAAGACTCGAAAAATACAAAAAAACTCAAAATATAGTAAGGGCAAGGCTTGGCCAAGTATGAGGCAAGACTTAGCTGAATCAAACTTCACTGGTTAGAAGCACCCATGTTCACATGCTCTATATCTAGGAAACAATCAATGAGGGTTGGTAGATATTGACAATTGGATTATATTGATAGGGCTAGTTTGTTGTTGTTGATTTTCACATTTCTTACCAGGTTTCTTCCTTTTTAAGATCCCTTTTTAATCATACATAGCTTGGAAACAAGTTGCTTTATGTTGACATATCTTTGGGGAGATTGAACCTTGGTGGGGGGGTATAGTAACACCCTCATGGGCTTTTACTAACCAACCAAGCCCATCTGTCTTTATTGCATTTGTATGTTGTTAAATGGTATGCTTTTGTTTGTTAGTGGAACATTTGTATTTATATATTTTTTAAATTTTGCTTCATTGGTTGGACTTAAAAGAGTAGGAGAACTTTTGTAGGAAGATCAAAGCATTTATTTATGTCTTGCATTTCATTCTCCTACTTGTTAATGAACATTCAGGGGCTTAGTATGAAAGAGGACGGTTTTGTAATGTTTGAAGTCAAATAGTTGAGATTTATGCAAATTTAATAAGTTTGAAGAAGAATTGCTAGTTAGGAGTGTTGAGTGCTTTGAGAATATTTGTTAGAAAACCACAAATTGGGATTTAAGAGATAATATGAAAACTTGAAACATTAAACAATAATAATGCAAAGATCTCAAGATATGATCTGTTAACTTTCTAATCTTGGCACCTAGGTAACTTGCTTTCTAGTGATTTCCTTGCTGTAAATCAAATTAGCAGTTCACAAAACAAAATACACAGCTTGAATAATTAACTGAAATAAATAGCGGAAGCAATACTCGAAACCAAATCTCATACACAATACACAAAGATGTTCTGCCCTTCAAATCAGCTCATTATTAGAATAATATCAAAGCTTACTTACCGGGAAAAGGGCCCACTGAGAAATATAGAAAACTATCGACAACATCTGCAAACCTTAGCAACTCCTCCGTGGCTGTATGACCCTATACTTTCGCTTCTCAGAATGTAAGCGCCTGTCCTCACTGTCACTCATGTACATATGCGCTTTCTTGCACTATAGCCCGCGTATATACGTGCCCTAACTGACCTGAGAAGCACACACAGCTCTGTACAACTGATGTGGCTCCGATCTGTCGGATCTTCTTGCGACTGCCCCTGTTCTCTCTTTTACCTGACCTATACTGATCTCTAGATGAAAGTCCTTCTCCACCTATCCGAGATCTCCTTGGGAAAAAGTCCTTCTTTGCTCTCACTCTATAATGAAAAGTGTCTCCTCCTTTACCCTATCCTTGCCTTTATAATGTTGAGTTATGACCTAACCCTAATTTCCAAAGTGATTGATGGTGGAGATTAAATCTCACCTCACTTGAGATCAATGGCTAATATTTAATTCACTAATGCTAATAACTTTAGCATTTCATTAAATAAAACTCAACTAATTAATAAAAGCACTTTACTTTAATAATTCCTTTAATTAAAGTAAATTGCCAGGGTAGAAGGCTTTGGACGACTTCCACACGTCTAGACATTTAGATTTGTGTGGAAGTACTTGTCCGATGCTAGATTTGAATATTGTGGATTTCATGGGGGATGTGTAGTTTTGAGGCTATATTTTCTAAAGGTTTAAATTGTATAATTATAGGAAATAAACATTACTGGGAGCTTGACGCTAAAGAATGCTATAATATACCCCGCTTAAAGACTATAAACATTAATCTTGTGCAGATTTCTAGATTTTTGGAGATTACTGCAAAACCATTGGGTTTTCTGATTTTTCCTTGGCTGGCCTTGAAATGGGTAACCACCCAAAAACTGCCCTAAAACCTGCAATCTCAAAACTTAGTTCAAACTCGGCTTAACTTGGTAAACCAGGCTCAAGCTTGCTCAAAACCTGACTCGAACTTGCCCACATATGCCTAGCTGAGAAATGCCAACCCCAGACCTAAGTCACCTGACACGAAGACACGGGACACGGAGGACACGAAAATACGAGTATCCGATACGGACACGACGACCCTCGAAATCAGGACACGGGGGACACGTTATATATATATATATATATATATATATATATATATATATATATATATATATATATATATATATAATTTTAATTAAAACTTATAACTTAAAAATTTTAGATACAGACACACTGATACTCCGAAAAAGATACAATCATACTGTATACAATGTACATCATAG
>ML780531.1:56291-71821 GCA_009831015.1 Picea engelmannii | reverse complement strand
AACGATAATGGAAGCCGTGAAGACCATGATCCACGATCAAGATCTTCCTATGTGCTTATGGGCAGAAGCAACAATGACAACCGTATATGTGTAAAACCGATTGTCCCATAGTGCACTTGGGTTCAATTCCCCGGAAGAGATGTTCACCAGAAAGAAGCCAAAGGTAAGCCATCTCAAAATATTTGGCTGCCCAGTATTTATACATATACCGAAGAGAAAAGAAACAAGCTGGAACCCTCAGGAAAGAAGGGAATATTTGTGGGATACTATGAGGTCTCCAAGGCCTTTAGGATCTATATACCAGGTCACCGCCACATTGAGATCAGCAGGGATGTGACCTTTGATGAAGATGCAACGCTCAAGAAATCGAGAAAATGCCAGCTTGAAGAGGTATATGAAGAGGAACCCGTAATCCCCATAGTTGCAGAATCAGTGAGGGAGGTTCCGAGAGCTGCTGAACCAGTGAGGGAAGTCGTAACTTCCCCTGATGAGGAAATTCTAGAAGATCACGACGTAGCAGAGTTTCAAGAACCTCCTCAGATGACGATCCTCCATAAAAGAAAGCCAGCTTGGGCTAGAGAGCTTATTCAAGATGGAGAGAAGTATGGTGTGCCCGAAGGAACCACGAGACATGTGAAGAAACCTAATCCATTCTCCAGTTATATGGCTTTGATGTGTGATCTCCTAGAAAAGGAGCCTACCTGCTTTGAAGAAGCCATTTAGAAGAAAGAATGGGCAGATGCCATGACAAAAGAATGCCAATCCATGATAAAGATCGATGTATGGGAAATAGTTCCCAGACCGAATAACAAGGATGTGGTATCATCCAGATGGCTCTTTAAAATAAAACATGCTGCTGATGAAAGTATTGAGAAATATAAAGCAAGATTTGTAGCTCGTGGCTTTTCTCAAAAAGAAGGCATTGACTATGAAGAGACATTTGCTCCTGTAGCCAGATACACTTCGATCAGAACCATCATAGCCCTTGTAGCTAAGATGAAGTGGAAGTTGTACCAGATGGATGTAAAGACAACCTTCCTAAATGGTGGCATCGAAGAGGAAGTGTATATAGAGCAACCTCAAGGATTTGAAGTTGAAAACAGGAAGTCTCATGTCTACAGGTTGAAGAAAGCATTATACGGATTGAAGCAAGCTCCTAGAGCTTGTTATGGCCGGATAGATAGTTTCCTGACAAGCTTGGGCTTTACCAAAAGTAAAGCAGATTCTAACCTCTACTTCAAGGTTATGAACGATGAGCCAGTGATACTATTGCTATATGTGGATGACTTATTCTTAACTGGAGAAGAAAATCTCATCACCGAATGTAAGAAGAGACTCGCTTCAGAATTTGAGATGAAAGACCTTAGCCTAATGCACTATTTCTTAGGTCTTGAGGTATGGCAGAGTCCAGAGAGGATCTTCCTTAACCAAGGGAAGTATGCAGTCGAAATCCTGAAGAGATTCGACATGTTGGAATGCAAGTCCATGAATACACCCATGGAAGCGACGCTGAAGGTGTTGGTCGACACTTTGTCAGAATTGATTGATGCCACGCTATACAGACAGATTATTGGATCGCTGATGTACCTGACGAACACTAGACCAAACATTTGTTTTGCCGTGAACACCTTGAGTTAGTTTTTGGTAAAACCCAAACATGTTCATCTAGTGGCTGCAAAACATGTGATGAGGTACCTTAAGGGTACAATAGATTGTGGTCTCAGCTATAATGGAAATCATGATTTCACATTGAGTGGATATACTGATGCAGATTGGGTAGGAAGTTTTTCTGATAGGAAAAACACTTCAGGATGCTGTTTTAGTTTGGGATCATCCATGATCTCATGGAAGAGTAGAAAGCAATCCAACATTGCTCTCAGCATAGCGGAAGCAGAATACATTGCTGCATGTTCTGCCAACTGCGAAGCGATATGGCTTTGAAAGCTGCTGACCGGTCTATTTGACTTAGAGATGGAAGCAACCACGATCCTATGTGACAACCAGAGCTGCATAAAGATGACAGAGGATCCTGTATTCCATGACAGGTCAAAGCACATAGAGATCCGATATCATTATATCCGTGACATGGTGCAGAGAGGGGCCATAAAGCTCCAGTACGTTAGCACGGATGAACAGGTTGCTGATGTGTTGACCAAGCCCCTATCTCGTGTAAAGTTTGAGCACTTTCGAGATAAGCTTGGTATAGTCCGAAAGGACCTTCCTCGAAAGGGGGAGTAGTTGCTGTGATGAGACATCTCTTGCTTTCAGCCTCATTGCTGTGACGTAAAGCAAGATGATGAGATGAGACTAGCACTGAGCTTTCGGCCTGACAACTGTGACGTAAAGCCAGTCTAGTATCCTGCTTCCAGCTTGATTGCTGTGACGTAAAGTAGGGCGAGTATCTTGCTTCCATCTTTATTGCTGTGACGTAAAGCAAAACGATGAGATGAGACTAGCACTGAGCTTCCGGCTTGACAACTGTGACGTAAAGCTAGTCTAGTATCCTGTTTCCAGATTGATTACTGTGACGTAAAGCAGGACGAGTATCTTGCTTCCAGCCTTATTGCTGTGACATAAAGCAAGACTATGAGATGAGACTAGAACTGTGCTTCCAGCTTGAGAAGCTGTGACGTAAAGCCAGTCTAGTATCTTGCTTCCAGCTTGATTGCTGTGACGTAAAGCAAGATGAGTATTGAGCTTCCAGCTTAACAACTGTGATGTAAAGCCAGTCCTGTATTATGATGAGCCAGCCTCGTGCTGTGATGATGATGATGTATTAGTTTTATAGTAATACATATTGATGTAGATGATGATTGCATTCCTTTGAGAATGACGATGCTGCCGATGAAGAAAAATTCCGATGATTTATAGATATGCCAGTCAGTGTTCCAAGATGATATTGATGATGCTGTCCAGAACCCACTTGATGCTGTTGATGATGTTGTCCTCTCTCTCTCACATGATGCTACTGAAGAATACCCTTCTTGTTAAGGAAGAGTGTTGAAATAATGTAACTGCAAAGTGTATTCTTATTATTATTTGATATATTATTCATTGGATCAATCCCCATTGTGGATTGATCATGTCGGCTATTGTAAAAGGACCAAATCCCGTTTTGCGGATTGGTCATAATGTAATTGTAATAGGCAGAAAGAGAAGTCGGCCCTAGAATATATCAAAGAGGCCCCGGAATATAATAAAGGTGGTCATAACCACCCAGAAGAAGAAGAAGTCGGCCTTGCCAGTGAAAGGACACTCCCACACGTGCCAGTCTTGTATAAATAAAGAGGCTAGCGCCTAACTTAGACACACACTCACTTGTTCATTGAGAGACAAGTTTTCGAGCTGCAGTTGGAGAAGAGAGAGAGAGAGAGAGGCACATCTTTAGGAGAGGACATTCTGTACTTGTTTGAGTTATCTCTTGGCATTGTATTGGCTATCTATAATAAGGAAGTTTTGCTAGGTTTTCTTCCCCTAGAGGGTTTCCCAGGATAAATATTGTGTCTCTTGTGATTGTGTATTTCTCAGTGATCTTGTCTTATGTTGCTGTTATCTATTGAAATGCAAAGAACAATAATAATGGCTTAAACATTAACATTTCCCAGGATACTTCTTGTGTACTTGTGCATGGAATTTCTTCTTGTGATCTTGGTTGCTGCAACAAATTATTAATGGTGAAACTGCAATTATCTATGGTTCAAGTAAAATGCTAAAATTGGAATGAACTTCATGCTTGAGCCTAGCTTAATGAAAAATCAACATGGTTTCAGAGCATAGGTCTTGAAGAACCCATTGCACACGATTCAAGCAAGCTGTCCTCCTCTTTCTGCAGAACCGTACGATCTCCTAGGGTTTCCAGAAATTTCGTACGACCTTCCTTTCTGAGGTGTTTCAACACTTGATACTTGGACGTTGGGGATAAAAAGTGCATAGGAGTGTACGACCTCCTTCAACGCAGCTCCAACAAGCTTTAGATTGCATTTTCGAGCATTTTGATTTGTTGGCCCTAGGGTTTCTAGGGTTTCACAAATTTCTGCAGAAATTTTAGAATGAGGGTTTTTGCAACTCATTGAATGAGCTCTTCAGCTCACCAGTGTTATCCTATCTTTCAAGGCTTATTGTTGGTAGTCATAAGCCCAACAAAACCTAAGGTTGCTAGCCTAGCCTAGTTGATAGGTTTTCTAGCCTAGTTGACAAGGATTTGTGAAGAATCTAAAATTATGGTGACACCATGGCTACCTTCTTCATGAAGATGTCAGAGGACAGAGATCAACCAGGTGCCATTGGAGAAATCATATCAACACCCTCAGGTATGCACTTGTATATATTATTTTGATCATTGTCATGAGGGTACTTGCAGAAGGAAGGAACCTTTGCTGAAGTCATGGATCCAGAGGGATCTCAGTGCATTCAGAGGAACAACACACTGGAAGTGAAGACTCCAGGTTTGATTGTTTTTAATTATCATGCCTCTAACCTACATTTCTAAAGTTTGCTACATTACAAGTAGGTGTTGTAGATGTGACAACAATCCTTAAATTGTTTTGATTCTAGAGATGTACTCATTATTCTCCTTTAGGAGATATTCTTGTTTTGTTTCCTTTCATTTGTTTTCTTGTTCCAGGCAGGTTAACAACAAAGGAAGATGGTTATACTTCAGACTTCAGAGGGAGTCAAAACTATTTGAGAAGGAGGAAGAACAGAACCATCTTTGAGGCAACCAATGCAATAATGCATGATCAGAATCTTCCTATGATTCTGTGGGCAAAAGCATGCATGACAACAATATATGTTCATAACAGGAGCCCTCACCAGACTTTGAAGAACACAACTTCCGAAGAAGCCTTCATTGCAGTGAAGCCCGAGATTGAACACTTCAGGATATTTGGGTGCACAGTGTATTTTCATGTACCCAAAGAGAAGAGGTCCAAGCTAGACCCTTCAGGGAGAAAGGACACATTTATGGGATAACAATGAATCTTCGAAGACATATCAAATCTACGTCCTTGGTCAGAGACAGATTGAGACAAGCAGAGATGTTGCCTTTGAAGAAGAGATAACCTTTCAAAGATCCAGAGAATCTTAGATGGAGATTGACAGCGAGACAATACCTTCTCCCCCTTCAGCAGTTCAGAGGGAGACACATTATTCCAGCTGATCCAGTTGCTCCAGTTGATATGCCAAAAGATATTGAAGTAGGGCATAAAAAGGCTTGCCTAGGCTCGACAAACTCTGTAGGAGGTAGAGGAACATACAAGCCCCTTAAAGCACATCTTGAGAGAGAAAAGAGATTTTCGAGCTACCCTTCAAACATGAGCCACATCATTGATTCTGAGCCTTCTTGTCATGGAGAAGCGATAGGTGAACAGGAATGGCAAGATGCCATGACAGAAGAATACCAATATATCTTAAAGAATGATGTATGAGATATTGTTCCGAGACCAAAAGGGAAGTCTGTGGTGACTTCCAAGTGGATATATAAGATCAAGCATGCAGCTGATGGAAGTGTCGAGAAATACAAAGCGAGATCTGTAGCCAAAGGATTCCCACAAACAGAGGGAGTTGTCTATGATGAGACACTTGATCCAGTATGCCCGATACACTTCCATCCGTACTACCATCCATGAGTTGGAAACTACATTAGATGGATGGATTCTTGATGTGTTTGGGTTTCAGCAAGAGTGTTGCTGATCCAAACCTATATTATTACATTGTTGGTGATGAGAGCCTGATTTTGATGACTTATTCAGGAAGCTGTTTTGTTGGATACAAGCAAGCTTTGACTTCTGATTTCGAGATGAAGGACCTGGGTATGTTGCACTACTTCTTGGGACAAGAAGTATGGCAGAGGACTGATGAGAATTTTCCCGAGTCAAGGAAAATATATAGTGGGGATATTAAAGAAGTTCAGTATTACAGAATGCAAATCCATGCCTACACCAATGGTGATGGATTTGAAGAAAATGAATGATGATGATTCAGACGAGATTGATCCACGACTGATTGGATCACTGATGTATCTGGTTAACACCAGAGCCGATATATGCTATACAGTGAATTCATGAGTCAGCCGAGACAGACTCACTGGACAACAACGAAACATGTATTGAGATATCTACGAGGCACAGTTGGATATGGCCTGAGATATGCCTCCAGTGTAGACTTGAGTTTGCAAGGACATGCCGATTGGGCAAGGGAGCGCAGTGGACCGGAAGAGCACGCCCGATTGTTGCTTTACCTTGGGATCTGCCATGGTTTCTTGGTGTTGCAGGAAACAAACCTCTATGACCTTGAGTACCGCAGAAGCAAAGTATATAGCATCGAGTGTGGCTTCGCAAGCTTCTGACAGATTTATTTGATCATGAGATGGATCCTATTATTACTGTGATAACCAGAGCTGTGTGAATCTCTCTAAGAACCTCATTGAAACACATTGAGATAAAATATCATTATATCAGAGACATGGTGCACAAGAAAACAATACACGTGCAGTACCTTCCTACCCATGAGCAGATTGCAGACATCTTCACCAAACCGCTTGCCAAAACAAAGTTTGAGTACTTCCGTGAGAGACTTGGCTTGGTGGAGAATGCCTCCCTAGCTGAGAGGGAGTGTTGATGATTACAGTTG
The DNA here is from genome assembly GCA_009831015.1 of Picea engelmannii. Lineage (NCBI taxonomy): Eukaryota > Viridiplantae > Streptophyta > Pinopsida > Pinales > Pinaceae > Picea > Picea engelmannii. The sequence continues at coordinate 65,191 of ML780531.1, read as the reverse complement.
CGTGAGACATCCTCCAGGACACAGACTGAGTGAGTTGACCTGAGAGAGAGCCCATGAGTTGGGTGTGCCCATGAGATGGGTGTGTGGTTCCTCTCTGAGACGGAGATGGAACGTTGTGCCCTGTGTGGGGTGAGCAATCCCATGAGCTGGGTGTGTGGTTCCTCTCTGAGACGGAGATGGAATGTTGTGTGCCCCTGTGTGGGGAAGCCCATGAGTTGGGTGTGTCGTTCTTTCTGAGACGAACATGAAACGATGTACTGGTCTCCTCTGTGCAGAGAGTTGAGATGATGTGATACTCTAGATGATTCTCTCGTGGGACGCAATGAGAAAGAGATCTGCTGAGTTGGACGTGCCTGTGGCTGAGCACAGGTGAACGTGATCCTAGTGGCTGAGCACTAGTGAGTGTGATTCTCCTGTGAGACACAGTGAGATAGAGATGTGGACATCCCTGTGGCTGAGCACAGATGGATGTGCCCCTAGTGGCTGAGCACTAGTGGGTGTATGAGATCCCTTGCTATATTGTACAAGAGTCAGACTTACCTGTAACCCTATTTGTGATGTAAAGGGTATAGGTCGGCCCCACCATAAAGTGAAAGATAATTAATGTAAAAGATAATTAATATGGTAATTATTAATTATATTGTGAGTTATTGAGGTCGGCCCTGTTGTGCCAATAGACACTACTGTTGATAGGCTCAGTCTAATATAAATAAAGGTAAATTCCCCATTGAGGAAACATAACACAAGTGTGAGTTTGGAAATTTCATCAAGTACTTGTTCTTGAGCTGAAGTGCGCACCTCTCTTGGGCACTAGTCTTCTAGGGTTTGTGAGCACCCTTTTGTGTGCTAGGTTTATGGTGTGGGAGGTCTTTCTCTTGAAGAATATAGCAAAGGATTGGCTGGGTTTTCTTCCTTTGTTGAGAAGGGTTTCCCAAGATACTTCTTGTGTACTTGTGCATGGAATTTCTTCTTGTGATCTTGGTTGCTGCAACAAATTGTTAATGGTGAAACTGCAATTATCTATGGTTCAAGTAAAACGCTAAAATTGGAATGAACTTCATGCTTGAGCCTAGCTTAATGAAAAATCAACATTGCCCAACTTACAACTTGCGCTATAACAGGAAGTACTCACCCATAGGATTCTTTCTACACTCTGTAACCCATAGGATTCAAAGTGCTGAAGTCATTATTGTTAATTTCTCCATTTATACTCGCTGTTTTTAACATTTTTCACAGCTATAACAAACAGTCTTTTTAGCAGCTTAATTTGGTGTATGTTTTCTCTCAACACTTGGCGACCTATCTGCAAATATTCATCCCATGATCTCAAAATATCGGACGATAGCAATAAAAAATCATTAAGATATTTTTGAAGACATTGTTCATTAGACACAAATGTGGCAGGCACATTAGTGAGCTCAATAATTAATGCCACAATTCATAATGGCCATATTGTGTTTTGAGAGTTGTCTTGTGAAATTTGTCTTTGTTTTACGCCAATTTTAAGATACCTCAATCACAAACCAAATTTTGACAATAATATAGCACCTCACAACTGATTAAATAGATCTTAATTTTGATGGTGAACTTGATTGTTTGTTACAAATGTTGCTGTAGTATAGTCATTGGAATATTTTACTGAGTGTGATTGTAGGTGTCCTAGGTATTTTAATAATTCATAATATCTTTTTAATTGTTCACAATACCGATGTTGTTTCATTCATTTCAGCTATTTTGATGGTTCACATTCACTTTCTCTCGCACGGTCAATTTGATTAATATTTAGTTTGAAATTTCATATTAATATATTGACTTTTTTTAGTTTTTTTTAGAATCCAATTTATGTTATAGTGTAGTAAATATGTCTAAGGAAATGTTGTTTGTTTGATATCTTGATCATAATGATGTTGATAATGTATGTAGGAAAATGTGTTTCATGTCCAAGCTTTATTTATGTTGTGGTGGATTTAGGTGAGGGAGGTGACTGCATATTATTCTGTTGTGGTGAATCGATGGACTGCTGAGGCCTTAGTAGCTTTACAAGAGGTACCACGTACGTTAGTCAATGATAAAAGTAAGGGCAGTCTCTGAATATGGGTTTCTTGTAGGTTTTTAAGATGCATGAAGGTTTAATGGTTGCTACGGAAAAGATAAGCATCTTTAATAAACAAAGGATAAAGCTGATCTTGATATTGCCATTTTCTACATCGATATTATTATTGCTTTCATATCTACCACTCAATAATAAGCTATAAATTGATAAAAGATTTGTTGTGTGTTTTCCTTCCCCACATTCTCCTACTAATTGGAAGGATTCTTCAGTATTTTTTTTTCATCTTGCCACCTCGTTCTAAGGTGAATCATTTCCGGTTTCCGAAATTACCTTGTTCCTAAAACTCGAAATGTATACATCACAACAGCTAGAACATTGATCTAAGTTGATTAGACTAGTATAGTTGGAACTTAGGAAGCATTGTTTTGCTATTGTTGTATTGACTAGGGCTACAAAGTGCTCAAGAATTATGCAAGTCCCTTTATGATTTTTAAGTGGCAAATAAAGTTGTTTTCATATCAGTGCTTATATATTAAATATTCTCATTATTATCCATCTTGCAACCAAATACAAGTTTTTTGTTTATTTTATGATTCAATTTTGATTTTTTTTTTTTGTTGTAACTAGAAGTTGCTAATATTCTCATTATCAGCCATCTTGCCTCCAAATTCCGTATTTTTGTTAATTTTATGCTTAGATTTGAAAAGCTTGAATCTTTTTGTTGTAACTAAAGTCACTCAAGCACATGTGGCATATAGGCTTTGTCCATTGGTTCACCAATTAGCCGTATGATTTAAGATATTGTGAACTTGGTAGGAGTATTTAGTCTTTGGCACTTGCACTCTGTTTTAGACAACGTAAAAATATGAAAAAACATTAAAAACATCAACTACACAATACTTTACCATATTGAGCAAGAGACTTACAAAATTATACTTAGAAATTAAATGCCCTAAGCTAGCTATGGCAATCACTACAAGCAATATATTTTGGAGTTTGGCTTATAGTGTAGTTGAATTATCCTCCACATATCTCTTATTTGGAGTTTGGCTCATACAGTAGTTGAATTATCCTCCACATATCCATAGGGTAAGGAATACAAATTTTGACCAAACTCTCAATGAAGAGACAACCATGAAAACTTCTAGTCAAAATGTTATTCCGAAATGGATTAATAAAATTAGAGTTCCAATACATAAGTTGCTTTGAGAAGCAATCAAGACCAACAACTCTTTGATCTTTCTGTTGTGCCACTCCCAGATAGCTTCTTGTAAGAATTCATTGTTGAAAGTTACATTCTAAGGAATAAAAAATTAGAAGCAGAAGGCATCATTGAGTCAATAGTTAGGAACACCTAGTCGGGTGGAGGTTAGTCACATTTTACTAGTTTGATTTTATTTGACCTAATTATGTATTGGAGGCATACGTTTATTTTGTGGAATGTTAGCGGTTTGTCGTTAGCACAACATAACAAGCTTTTGGAACTTAGTAGATTAGTTAGGGCATAGAAGCTTGAAATTTTGATGTAGTGCCATTTGGAAGATAACAATTTTGAAATTGGTATTTCAAGAATATGGAATGGGACATCACATGCTCTTTCCTACTACAATTCAACATCTAGACTCTAGAGGTATTTGGGTTTTGTGGAAGGATAATTTTGAGATAAACCACGTGTGCACAATAATGGATTTGGGACAATGGGTAGTTATAGTGGTAGTAGTGTATGGTCCTCTTGATCATTGGTAAAGTCCAACCTTTTGGGAGTACATTGGGGAAACCCATTGCATGGTAATATTAAAAAAATATTGAGATTAATAGATTGGTATGTTTGGAGACTTCAATTTAAATTAACTGGTGGACAAGAATGTAGGAAAGTCTCAGGGTGAAAACGTTGAGTTCAATTTCAAACATTTCAATTAGCTCTAAGAATTAAGATGTCAAAGTGGTAAGGGGACCAGGTATACACTTGGAACAATAGAGGTCTTGGAGCTAACTTTTAGGCAACAAAGTTGGATTGTTTTCTATCGAGTGATTCTAGCAGCAATGATTTTGCATCACTATCCAATTTTGTTGGCAGCTATAGCCCAATTGATGTTGAAGTAGGCTTAGTAAGGAGTTCCATTCAAGTTTATCACTGTCATACGTACTTACTAGGACTATGATAGGAAGCTAAAGGCTTGGTGGTAGGAAGCTTACTTGTAGGTCAAAGATAAGGTTCATCCTAAAAACAAATGGTGGTCTATTACAAAATTTATTAAACATTAAATTGAGTTTTAAACAACATGAGTTTCCCAAAATAGACTCTACAAGGAGTCATTTCTCAATGCTCAAGGAAATAAGTAGGATTCAACAATTGGTGGCACATGGAGGGCGGATAGATTGTCTCAATAGAAAAATCATTTAGGATCTTGATTTGGAGGACCTTAGTCTCAAGGAGAAGAACAAGTTTATTAAGTGGTAAAAAATTGAATGGGAAAAAGTAGATAAAAGTACAAAATTCCTCTAAAGGTATGCTAATTCCAAAAGGAATTGAAGTTTCACTTTAGCTATGAAAATTGGGGTAGGTAAGATTATGGCTGATCAAGGGTTAATCGGGGTCACAAAATATTACAAGGATAAGATAATAACTTCCAACTTTCACTTGAAGTTGATGTGAACCAACCCTAAGCTAGTCGAGAGTGATCTTGAGTGCATGCATTTAGTGATGAGGTGTGTAGGTTGGTCTAACAACGAGATAATCTCTCAACTCCATGAAATTCTCTACATAGAAGGCCATCTTGGGTTTGAGTTGATGGGGTGGATAAGTGACTTGAATTTATTGTTCGTACATATCTTCTATGATAATCTTCTTCTGCTTTTGCTTGTTTGATAGCAAATGGTCTGGGACATTTAGAGAGAATTTGAATGGGGGAAGTCTGTCCATCAAGATGCACATAGACTGGAGTAGGGGTGTCACCTCAACAAACCAACAAGGGGCTCGTTGGGAGGGACAAGTCAAAGCAATGGCCTTTGAGGAGAAGTATGCTAGGTAGGGGTATCTTTCTCTATTAGTGGTTGAATCAATAAAGTCTCAGAGTTGATGGAGAAGTGAAACTATTCCAAAAATTGCATTGACCTAGATCCTCTTTGTCTTGGCCCAATCTTCCTAACAAACCAAGCCCCTAGAACTTAGGCTCGTACAAAATTGTGGGCATGATAATCCTATCCAGAAGATCCATCAAGGATGGGATGTCTTGAAAGTGGGGTTGAAAACATTGTTGCTTGAGGAGAGCCAGGGGAGAGCCAGGGAACTATAGATGTCGAAGGTCATAGAATTTGGGTAATGTGTCTAACTGTCTTTGAAGACCTTCAAGGGTGGATGTTAGGTAAACCGCATTGTCCATGAAGATGAGGATGTAGATCAAGACATGGTGAAGGATGCAACTATCTTTGAGCTAAATATGCTCATGCAGAAAGGATTCGAGCTCATTGATATAAATCCCGAACAGTGTGGGTGAGAGAGGATGCCATTGCTTCACCCCAATTGTGCTCTTGATAAAATATAATAGCTAGTGCAGTGTGTGGAGTCGACCAAGGATAGACTCATAGAGATGCATGATAACGAGTAGATGGGATGCTAGTGTCTTTGAGCCTTTGGAATAGATCCTCCCTTGGAACTGAGTCAAACATGTTTCAAAAGTCAACAAAGTAGTAGAAGGCTTTCGAAGAGTTGTGTCTCACCTCGTCTTTGATGGCTCAGAGGTTGAGGATATGGTTGATGATTTGATATTGGGGTTGAAATCCTACCTAACCCTTGGCCTGAAGCCATCTCTCATAGTATTTGATGGAGGGTGATAACATATAGCTTAGAATGTATGGCCCACCACGATTGTTTGATAATTTTTTGGATTGGAGTTGTACCTCGATTTGTGAAACGAGTGTATCATATGGTGGGGCCATGATAATGGGAATCTTTAATGAACAATATGGATAAATAGATCAACAAGATAATGGACTAGTGAATTAATATTGTGTTTGAAGAGCTTCACTTGGTAACCCTCCTCATTTATTAGTTCATCAATGTTCATCTCCCAAATCACTTATTGAATAAGTGAGTCCTAGAGGATGTGACAAGTAGCTTGTGGGGAGGTGACAAGGACATGGGATTGCCCAAGAACATCATAAAAGGGCGTATGTATTGGTAAATGTGGACTAGGTGTAAAGGTTTGGAGGTAGAATAGAATGTTGAGGGAAAAGGGTGCACCATAATGTTTTGGGAGAGTAGCATAGGGCAACACGCAATTTTAGACTCCTTTGAAATATGAAGAGGCATTTCTTGTGGCAGAGGAAATAATGGTAGGACTTTCGAAATTAGTGGGAAGATGCGGGGTCCTGGAAGATCTGATGAAATCGGTTGTGGTAAGCTTCACACTTGTCATTGTACCATTGATTCATTACGCTGGATTTGAGTTTCTGGGACTGGTTAAGGGATCTGGTAGTATGGGGATAGTGACTAAGGGTTGTTGCCTAAATAATCGGATAATGCAGGGCATATTTGGAGGAAGTTGACTCAAGTGATGAGAAGTGGGAAAAGGGGGGAAGTTTTTAATGAAGGTCAATGGAGTAGTCATTGAGATCCCCATCATTGAACAAAATGGTGGTTTGAGGGGGGTTGGGGGGTGGTGGGGTGGGAGGAGGCGGAGGGTTGGCACAGAGGAAAAAGGAGAGAAGGGCATGGTCTACTAAAGGAATCTGGGAGACCATTAATTGACAAACATATTGAAGCAAGCCCTGATTGGCCATGACATAGTCAACAAGGTTGGTGCCCTTACTTTGAGTAAAACATGTAAATCTACTGGACTTCTGGAAACAGGGTATCCCATTAAGGATCACTAGCTCAAGTGACTCACCCAAGTGTAGGAGGTGTTGGTTTTATGTTGAAAGGGGTCCTAGCCCATTGTTGGAGTCCCGACGAAGATCGACTGAGGTAAGATCTATCTCATGAAGATAGAGGGCGTCCTTAGATTTGTCGTGAAGTGATATTTGAAGGTTTCTAGTATAGGTGTTGAAGTCCCCCATAGTATTGACATCACCTGTAACACCACTTTTCAGTTACCAAGGCTTTTATCGCTCTCTGTTACCAATCTGTACACACCTTTTACATAACTCATACAGGCATATTATATAATCCACAGACATTTAAGCAAATAAATACATTTAAGCTCAGAGTAAACGTATTATTTACTGCTATAATTAACAATCAATAGCATTTAATAATAAGTAATACACAGCGGAATTCATGATAACATAAGCAGCACAGTCATGCAAAACATGATTAAAGCATAATCAGATACTTATCTTTTAACAATGGTAGATTCCACCAACCAAGTGCAGGCCTTCCACGAACCTCCCAGCATTAGACTGCACTGCTCATCAAGCTCAGCAGTGGGTCACCCTCGCGCTGGGACTAAGCTCCACCCCGAGACAAGGAATCCTAGGCTAGGCTGAGGTTACAGGAAAAACAACACACATCCACAAGGATGGGATTCTCTCCCAGGAACCTCTCATGCTCACTGCCCACAGACCCTCATTCCCCACATGCCTGTTCCACCCCAGGAGTATACACCTTCTCTGTCACCTGGACAGTCCTTCGGCTGCTAACCTCCCTTGCCTTGGGTTACAGCAACAGACCGGACCGAAAGTCTCCGGGCTTTGTGGCAGCTACATGGTTCCTTCCAGGAGTCCTCTCCTTCCTTTGCGCACTCTCTCCTATAGAGAGAGACACTCATAGGCCAAAACCACCTGTTCATCCAACCTCAACACCACTCTCGCCCGGAGAGAGAGAGTTTCACAACTGGTCACAAGCCATACGCAGTCCAGCACTGCGTGGCCACAACACCCCACGAGAAACAGACACAAGCTTCCTCAAACTGGTTCAGCGATGGCAAATCGATCTCACGGTCACGGCTTCGGAACAAAGATCTTACGCACAGGCTTGATCTCGGGCAGTGGATGCACACGGATTCTCCAAACACAACACAGGCTTTTCCAGTTCAAAACAAAGGTGAAACCGACTCTTTCAGAATCGATCACAGGCTTCTGGTTCAGTACGGAGGTATACACGGGTTTTCTCAGAGCCAGACACAGACTTTTCGGATCACAGGGATGCACGAAGGTTCTCTGCAAAACTCGGGTCAGTCATACTGCTTAGAGCCCGTACACGCTCAGGCAGTCCGATCGAATGGGAGAAGGAACTCCCTCACGGTCCACCCTGGCCATTTTATTTGCATGCACCAAGGTCGACACATGTCGCCCTGGAGACTGCATGCGTTCCACCGGCACGCATCACCTTCCCTTGGTCAGGAACTTAGGATAAAAATATAAATGGCACATGTTCTTTTGGAATAATAATAAAATATTATCCCCAGGCTTAAGCCCCCTAGGCTAAACACTTAGCCCCTTTTCCCACCTTCCAGCTTCTAATTCCTTGCCCTCTCTATGGATGCTTAGCCCCCCTTCACTCATTCATCGTGGTCGGTCTGCACCTGGCGGTGTTTACAAATTTTTATTAATTGTTCTGCATGATTACATATACACAGTAGGCTCCTGGCCTTCAACACTTAGGCTACCTGGCCTAACAAACACATAAGCCACCAACTTATAAAAACTTGGCTCACCAACCTATAAAACATAATTATAATTCCTTTCATAACATGATTTACGACAGGGCTCGGCCTTGGGGACACTACAATCCCCCTCCCCTTATTTCTGCACTGTCCTCAGTGCAACTTACACTGTCTCTGCAAGCCTTTCAAAATTTTCAAAAAGATGCAGGTACTCTGCCCACATAGCATCTGCATGCTCCCAT
>ML780531.1:42743-54786 GCA_009831015.1 Picea engelmannii | reverse complement strand
CCTCTGTACTGCAAATCAACATTTGCAGCTTCCAAAATTCTGTCTTTAATCTCAGTCCTGTACATGCTAATGGCTGTAGCATGTAATTCGTGCACTTTTCTGCTGAGTGCATCAACCACCTTATTTTCTTTCCCTTTGATATGTTTGATATCAAAGTCATATTTGCACAGAAACTCCAGCCGTCTGATTTGCCTGGCATTTAAAGTCGGCTGATCAAATAAATACTTCAGACTGTTATGGTCTGTTCTCAACTCGAATCTTTTGCCCATGAGGTAATGTCTCCATTTCCTCAAGGCGTGGACGATTGCTGCTAGCTCAAAATCGTGAGTGGCATAATTCCTTTCATGCTCTTTCAGCTTTCGGGACTCGTAACAAATTACAAATCCCTCTTGGCTGAGAAATCCTCCTAGTCCCTCCTTACACGCTTCTGTGCACACTACGTAATCCTTATTTGGATCTGCAATCTTTAGGATTGGAGCGCTGGTTAGCAACTGCTTCAATCGCTGGAAGCTGCTCTCACACTCTTCAGTCCACTGGAACTTCTTCTCCTTCCTTTGCAAGGAAGTGATAGAATGAGCTATCTTTGAGAATCTGGCTATAAACGTTCTATAGTAGCCTGCCAGATCCATACAAGATCTAACTTCCGCCACATTCCTTGGCGCTGACCATTCTCGAATGGCCTCAACCTTTTCAGGATCCACAATGATCCCTTCCTTTGATATAATGTGCCCCAAGTAATGAATTTGCCTTTGATAAAATGAGCACTTGCTCAGTTTTGCGTACAACTGGTGTTCTCTCAACACTTGCAGTACCATTCTGAGGTGTTGCTCATGTTCTTCCTCTGTCTTGGAATACACCAAGATATCGTCTAGGAAGACTATGACAAACTTGTCCAAATATTATCTGAACACTCCATTCATTAAGCACATGAAAACAACAGGTGCATTTGTCAGTCCAAACGGCACCACTGTGAATTCATAATGACCGTTCCTTGTTCTAAAGGCGGTCTTGCTAATGTCCTCATCATTTATTCTCACTTGGTGATATCCAGATCTATATTTTCGCATCCTTCAACTGATCAAAAGGATCATCGATCCTTGGCAGAGGATACTTGTTCTTGACAGTTACCTTATTCAACTGCCGAAAATCAATGCACAGTCTCAACGTCCCATCTTTCTTCTTCACGAATAGGACCGGGTCTCCCTAAGGTGACACGCTGGGGCGAATGTATCCCTTCTTTAGTAGCTCTTCGAGCTGCAATTGCAACTCTTTCAGCTCTGGCGTACTCATTCTATAAGCAACCTTTGAAACTGGAGCTGCTCCAGGCATCAAATTTATAGAAAAATCGATGTCCCTCTTCGAAGGTAGTCCAGGTACCTCCTGAAAGACGTCCTTGAACTCTTTGGGTACCTCGTGATCTTCCAGATTCGAGACTACATCTCGGGATGCTTCTTCCAGCAAACAATTGACAACCTTTCCAGTAACATTTCTTCAGTTGCATGGCTGAGATTTCCCTAACAACCACGGCTTTGGGAATTCCTTGGACTGTTACCCGATTTCCCTCTTCGTTCAGGCATTTAAACCTCTTGTTACGACAATCCAGAAGGGCATGGTGCTGGTCCAATCAGTCCATCCCAATTAAGCAATCGTATGAGCCTAAAGGCAGAATGTTCAATTCAGCCTTAGTGCTCATTCCTTTCATGTCTACTGAACARGACTTAACCAATTCAGTGACCTTCCTTTTGATTCCTGTGGCCAACTTCACTAGCCAAGACTTTTCATGTTTGCTTCTTGTTAAATGCAAACTTTCCACCACTCTAGGATTTATATAACTATGGCTAGCCCCGGAATCAATTAAAATAACAAGTGGTCGGTTGTTGATCGTACCTTCCACTTCAATCATGTGCGATTGAAATTCTGCTTGCTTGTTGTCCAGGGCTGTGTAGATCCTCGGCATTATGCTGCCCATATCCTCCACTGTTTCAACTTGCTGAACAGTATGGACAATTCTCACTTTATCTTTTCTGTGGGGGCAGTCTCTGTACCTATGATTCCCTTTATAGCCCCAACACTCCATAGATGGCGGTCTTGGCATCTGCTCACTCCCTTCAACTTTCCTGGGCTCTCTAAAAGATTACTGTCCCCAAGGACTGTTCCTGAGAAAGGGAGGCCTGTTTCCCTTCTGCCTTTGTTCTTTCTTAAACCTCTTCTGGTCATCCCAAGCCTTTCGAAAGGTAGGCTTTTCTCTTTGCTGTTCGTATAAGCATTTCGCCCTTCTTATGGTTTCTTCCATGGTCTTAGGATCGTCATATTGAATCTTGTCACCGATGGAAGGTGGCAGTCCACTCAGATACCTCTGAATTTTGACAGCCTCGTCTTTGATGAACGAAACGTACTTCAGTAGTTCCAGAAAATTTCGTTCATACTCATCAATGGTCATGCTGCCCAACTTGAGTTCGAAGAACTCCTTCATCTTTCTGTCATAGTATCTTTTGGTCAGGTATTTCTTCTCGAAATACCTCTTAAACTCCTTCCACGTGACCTCTTTCTCTCTGATGTGTTTCACCTGCACCAACTGATCCCACCACATGGATGCTTTTCCTTTCAGCTGGTACATTTCAATTCTTCCTTCTGCATGGGCAGAATAATTCTGCAGTTGGAAATATTTCTTCATACCCAGCAACCATGTTTCGACATCTTCTTCCTTCTTATGTTCACCATCGAATGTAGGCGGTTTAATCTTGTTGATTTCCCCTTTCAATTCATCCCTTCCAGATTTTCGGTGTTTTTTGGTAGGGGACGGGCTTGAACTTCTGTGTGTCTCCTTGCCCGAATGCTTCGGGGAGAGACGGTAATGTCTGCTACCACTCCTCAATCTTCTTCTCCTCTCAGGGGTTCTGACACTTCTTGATCTGCTTGTGTCACTCCCTTTTTCCAATTTCTTTTCTATTCTTTCCAGGCTCTTCAACATTTTTAAGTTGAATTCACCTTGCCGATCCTTGATTTTCATGAGCTTTCAGCTATCAACTAGGCGAGCCTAGGCATCTTTCTACAATCTTTCAATGATTTTCATCATATGTTCTTCCTTATCCGTCTCTTTTCCGTGCCCATTAGAGTTTGTTCCTTCGACTCCCAGGTTGACATTCCTTCCTACCCTTTCGTCCTCTTTTTCGGAGGCATTCTGCACCTCTTTCAATTCCATACTCGGCGTCAGTTTTCGGCTGTCCTGATACTCGTTGAACTCTGCACACACGACGTGCAACCAACTGAAGTTTGTCAGGCCTTAACCCTTCAAGAAAACTTACAACATTCATAAGCCAACGTAAACAAGAAAAATGTTTAGACTTCACAAAGTTTTCTGAGCTCTGTCCTGCTTTGCAAATTCCGGGACTTCGGAACTTCGTAATCTCGGTCCACGAAGATCCAACAATTAAATCTTCGTAACCGAAGTCACCCTTTTGCAACTCACGATCTCGCGAGTTCGTGAGTCGAAGACCCTTGACTCATTTCCTCCAAACGCTGATACCCGAGATGCGATACGGGTATGGCTCACTCTTTGCTAGCGCCTGCTACACATGATCGTAGGCTAGGGCTAAGTGCTGGCACTTCTTCGCCAATTCGCAACTTCGCGAGTTGGAGTGTTGAGCCTTCGTGCTCCTCATGTGCGAATTCCGAAATCGCGAATTACTTTATTCTTTGGGCCCACAGCACAACTCTCGCCCTTCACCACTGTGGCACGTGGTACGTTCAGGAGGGTCCACGTCATCTTCGGTGACGTCATCGGGTCCCACCACTCTCACCTGTCTTGACTCACTGGCATGTGGTACACACCCGTGTGTCCACGTCCATTCCAAATGAAATCCAACGGTCAGGTCTTTCTCAGATCTACGGCGTAGATCCTTTCGGGGTTTCGGGGATCGGGAGTTCGTGCACCCCACATCTCGAACTTCCATCTGCCGAAATCCTGAAATTACGGTTTACTCCTCTGCTGAATCGGACGGTCAACCACCTTTCTACGATCTACGGTGTAGATCGTTTCGGCGTTTCGGGTTTTGAAGGTGTTCACCTTCCTCACTTCCTCTCGCGACTTTGCGAAATCCGAAAAGTTTTCACGACTAACTCGAGCGCGACTCCGCTAGATCTAACGGTCAAGCCTTCCTCCCAGATCTACAGCGTAGATCTTCTCGGATTTTTGGGTTTTCGGGAGTTCACGTATCGCGATTCCCACACTCCTGTGCCATTCCAAAAGGGATTTTAATCCCTGTGCACATTTTCCAGATCTGACGGTCACGAGGGCTCACCTTCCCTCCCGAACAACTCCTAAGGCTCCAGCACTGTTGGTGTGGAGTCGTCTCTCCCTGTGGCCATAGACCACATCGACTGTGGTTTCGCACACCGCTATACCTCCTGAGCTTACTAGGGTCCGAAATTGGTCCTCCAGACACAATTTCTCCTCACACCCTCGGTCCAAAGACGACTCAATTGGCCCATCTAGGCTCAGTGTCGAAACCTTGGCTCTGATACCAAGCTGTAACACCACTTTTCGGTTACCAAGGCTTTTATCGCTTTCTGTTACCAATTTGTACACACCTTTTACATAACTCATACAGGCATTATATAATCCACAGGCATTTAAGCAAATAAATACATTTAAGCTCAGAGTAAACATATTATTTACTGCTATAATTAACAATCAATAGCATTTAACAATAAGTAATACACACAGCGGAATTCATGATAACATAAGCAGCACAGTCATGCAAAACATGATTAAAGCATAATCAGATACTTATCTTTTAACAGTGGTAGATTCCACCAACCACGTGCAGGCCTTCCACGAACCTCCCAGCCTTAGACCGCACTGCTCATCAAGCTCAGCAGTGGGTCACCCCCGAGCTGGGACTAAGCTCCACCCCGAGACAAGGAATTCTAGGCTAGGCTGAGGTTATAGGGAAAACAACACAGAACCACAAGGATGGGATTCTCTCCCAGGAACCTCTCATGCTCACTGCCCACAGACCCTCATTCCCCACATGCCTGTTCCACCCCAGGAGTATACACCTTCTCTGTCACCTGGACAGTCCTTCGGCTGCTAACCTCCGTTGCCTTGGGTTACAGCAACAGACCGGACTGGAAGTCTCCGGGCTCTGTGGCAGCTACAGGGTTCCTTCCAGGAGTCCTCTCCTTCCTCTGCGCACTCTCTCCTCTAGAGAGAGACGCTCACAGGCCAAAACCCCCTGTTCATCCAACCTCAACACCACTCTGGCCTGGAGAGAGAGAGTTTCACAACTGGTCACAAGCCATACGCAGTCTAGCATTGAGTGGCCACAACACCCCACGGGAAACGGACACAAGCTTCCTCAAACTGGTTCAGCGATGGCAAATCGATCTCACGGTCACGGCTTCGTAACAAAGATGTTACGCACAGGCTCGATCTCGGGCATTGGATGCACACGGATTCTCCAGACACAACACGGGCTTTTCCGGTTCAAAACAGAAGTGAAACCGGCTCTTTCATAATCGATCACAGGTCTCTGGTTCAGTACGAAGGTATACACGGGTTTTCTCAGAGCCAGACACAGACTTTTCGGATCACAGGGATGCACGAAGGTTCTTTGCAGAACTCGGGTTAGTCATACTGCATAGAGCCCGTACACGCTCAGGCAGTTTGATCGAATGGGAGAAGGAACCCCCTCACGGTCCACCCTGGCCATTTTATTCACATGCACCAGGGTCGACATTTGTCGCCCTGGAGACTGCATGCGTTCCACTAGCACGCATGACCTTCCCTTGGTCAGGAACTTAGGATAAAAATATAAATGGCACATGTTCTTTTGGAATAATAATAAAATATTATCCCCAGGCTTAAGTCCCCTAGGCTAAACACTTAGCCCCTTTTCCCACCTTCCAGCCTCTAATTCCTTGCCCTCTCTATGGATGCTTAGTCCCCCTTCACTCATTCATCGTGGTCGGTCTGCACCTGGTGGTGTTTACAAATTTTTATTAATTGTTCTGCATGATTACATATACACAGTAGGCTCCTGGCCTTCAACACTTAGGCTCCCTGGCCTAACAAACACATAAGCCACCAACTTATAAAAACTTGGCTCACCAGCCTATAAAACATAATTACAATTCCTTTCAGAACATGATTTACGTCAGAACATGATTTACGACAGGGCTCGGCCTTGGGGACACTACATCACCCTTTGTCGAGTACTGGGTAATATTGGCATAGACATCTAGGTAAGGGTCTTTGCATGAATCCCTATGAAGAACATAATTTGATGGATTGGGGGGGGAAAGTAATGAACCATGATGAAGATGTCTTGAGGGAGGGGAGGCAGGCCACTAAATTGAACCCACATGAATCTAGTTGTGTCATCGGAATCAATCACGACGACTCTACATTGGAGAGAATTTCAAATATAACGTAAAATACCTCCTAAGCCCCTAACATTGATAGAACTCTATGTCTCCTATTTGCAAATTGAAAAGCAATGATAGCTTGGGTAGTCTAGAACAATCCATATGGGGCTTGCATGGGTTTCAATGACAAAATATTTAAGGGTTTGAGTGCATCATAAAGTGACGTTAGAGAGGACAATAAGGCCCCATAGTAGTGTCGACACCCGTTAGATATCCCTTGAGGCCCTCCTTGAACCTTGATGGGGATGCAATTTGGTAGATTCAGGGCAGGTCCACCCTGGGGTAGGGCATCACCTTTGACTAGGAAGCATGAGCTTGTTACAAATATGATCTTGAGGCATAAATCTACTTTAGATCATTATGATAAGTAGCCCCTCAATTCTATTTTAGAGCAAGTTCCTACAATTGACGAAGTAGGGTGGTTTATTAAAAACATGGTTGTTGATAACCCAGTTGGGTTGAGTGGCCTAACAATTAAATTTTCCAATCGATTGGTTGATAATCTTGCTCCCATGTTTCATAACATTATTGAAGAAATGCATAAAATGGGATCCATAAATCTAGCTGTATCACCACCTTTGTGTCCCTAGTGCATAAAATAGATCTAGAGATGAGATTTACAATTGGGGGGCAATCTTTTTATGCAACGCCATTGAAATTTTTTTTGCAAAGTCACTAGCAAACAAACTTTATTCATTGATGCTTTAGTGTTATCTAGCCAAACGGGTTTTTTCCTTAGTAGGAAGATATTGGATAGCATAATAGTGGTTGAAGAGGTAATGCAGTGTTAGTTTCTTTACTTGTTTCTTTGTATGTGTTCTCCTTCTTGCTGTGGCGCATGGTGCAACATGTATGCACTGGCATTAGACAATATTAGTTATTTCTAGAAGTAGAAATTGATTTTCTTATTTTAGTTAAGCTTTTCCAAATTTAGCTAAACTTTTTGAGTTAGAGACTTTTCTAACATGACTTAGATCCATAGGAGTGAGGCACTTGCTTTCATGCATGTGTTATCTCCTAGTGGGCGTTCTATTCTAGGAAATTTACTCATGTGGGGAGGATGCACTATTATAGGCAGGGTTAGGGTTTGACATGAAACTAGGCGCCTTAATTAGACTACTACATGCATTGTACATCCTATTCTCTCCTATTCTATAGAGGAGAGATAAGGGTGGACCATTGAGACATGTCTTAGAGATTTTGGAAAGTGAGTTGCCATGCAATTTCTTGTTTTGGAGTTAATAGATAGAGTGTGATTAAGTGCTGCAAATTCATGCTTGCTGTCATAGTTTTCAATTTGATTTGTTTGTAGATCTAGTGTTCCTTTACTTGTTGCTTTGAAGGTTATTAGTGTGTACTTACTAGGGTTTGATTAAGAGTGCAAGTATATTGACCATGAATTGAAAATCTTAACATGGTACCTGTTATCGCACAATATGTAGGTTGGGAAAAGCCCAACCCAACCTCCAATTTTTGACAACTTAGAGAGCACCTACCCACTGTCACCTTAGGCAGGTGTTCTCGTTACTTTAGAGGTGAGATAGTCACCTCAAGGGGGGGAATCCCGGTGACCCTAGGGGGGATTGAGACGAAAAATAAGATGTATGAACGAATGCTCCTAAAGGTCAAGTTTCTAGATGGAAAAGGGAACTTGGAAATGAGTTTTGGGGGTTGCTTAAGGTTGCCAATGCTTTGAGTGACCTACCAAGAGAGAATACCTGCCCGAGACACAAGGAAAACCAAGAATACGATGCAATATGTTAGGTGGACAAGCAAGTTAAGCTTTCTGTCCCTAATTGCAGCAAAAATCAATGATATATATCAGCATGTAAAAGATAATAAGAGCTGCAAAATAAGTGCTAAAAGTCTAGTTGAAGAAGCAAGAGACAAGCCAGTAAAGACTAGTTCAACTCAAGAATTAAAGAGCAAGACTTTAGCATAAAAGCAAGGCTGCAACAAAAAGCTTACTGCAGTGATATTTATCAGCCTTATGGCTGTAGCAAACCAAGCCTTATAACAGAAAATTCAGCCAATGAAAATCACCTCAAACTAGCCTAAAAAGTGCGCTCGGGTTAATAGTTTGTTAGGACAAAGTTATAGCTGATTTCTAGGGTTAGTTTAAGAATTATCTAGGGTTAGAGGGTTAGCTTTCTGCAGCCCTAATGGCTGTAAGTTAGTTTTTTTACAGCAGCAAGTTTTAATGGATGAAAGGGGATGCCTCAATGAGGCAAGATAGCCTAAGGCTCAAGGAACAATATCCAAGTGAGACTGTGAGAGAACTTCAAGACTTCAACTTTTCACGTTTACCAATGCAACGTTTTATTTCTCCAATGCAACGACTAGTGCCTTTGATTAATGGGCTGATGGGGTCAAAAATAAAGAGCTAGAGCTACTACCTCCTTGGGGGTATAAATCCTCTTATTTCCCAAGGCAAGTAACCTAGCTAGGGTTTAAACTAAGGGGTGTATATCCTTATACTTCCTTAGCAAACCCTTGCAAACAATAATTCTATTCTTTACAATTATGGTGGAGCTAAAGTAGGGGTGTATGCACTTATACTCCCTACCTAGCCTTAGCAACAATCAATCTTGAGCTTGAATTACAAATGATAACAAGAAGTAAAATGCCTTACCAATCCAAATGGCAAGAAGATGAACCATAACATGCCAAGATAAACCACCACAATAGCTAGAAAAAGACCTCCAAGAGCTAGCGCATCATCATCATGTACTCCATAACCAAAGAAAGCACCATACCATCTAAGTCATAGGGTTCGCTGAACCTAAAGCTTGAGGTTCGAAATTTGGCGAACCTCAAGGTTTGCCAAACCTAATGCTGAACCTGAACGAACTTGAATGCATGCCTGAATTCGAACCTTAGGACGAATTCTAGGGAGAATTTTATTGAGGTTTGGGATGAGGTTTTATTAGGGTTCAATATGTATAGCCGAACCTAAAGCCGAACCTCATCCGAACCTTATTGGAAAATTCGAACCCGAATCGAACCTAATAGTTGCCAAACCCGAACTCGAACCCAAACCATGTGACTTAGCATACCATAGCACAAGAGAACAAAAAACTTCAAGGTAGCGAAGATTTCAGTCCTCTACTTCTCACAATGGGAGAGTTATGATTCAAAATGAGATTTCATGATCTCTATTTATACAAAATATCTATCACATAGTTTGTCCACTTAGCAAGGGTAAAACATAAGATAAGGGGTCAACAACCCTTATCTTACCCCTTGCATCAAAATAATACTAAACAATTCATCTTAAAATTCACTTTTACACAAAGAACCCTAGAACAAGGTGATGCCACCCCTTTAGGGGATGTTTTGGCACTTGAGCAAGTTGTTGGAGAAGATGTGGAAGTCGTTGGGGCTCTTTGAGCCTCCTCATCATGTGCTAAGCCTTCTCCATGCCTCATCTGGTGAAAATATGCCAATTGTCAATG
This sequence comes from Picea engelmannii, assembly GCA_009831015.1. Classification (NCBI taxonomy): domain Eukaryota; kingdom Viridiplantae; phylum Streptophyta; class Pinopsida; order Pinales; family Pinaceae; genus Picea; species Picea engelmannii. The sequence continues at coordinate 44,902 of ML780531.1, read as the reverse complement.
TGCAATCACTCCATCACCATCAAATCCCCTCATGCATGACGTCAACCCTCAAAAGATGACATTTTGCCTCTCCTAGGCAAATCGTTTAGGTGCTAGGGGCTGGATAAGATCTCCCATGATGTCAAGTAAGCCTCCAAAGGCATCTCTCTGTGATTCGGTGTGCGGGCCTACCACATCCAACCTGTGGGCTCCTTGCCCCATGGAAGTCCAAGCTAGGCTTGTTCTCCCAAAACTGACCACCAAGCAAGGTCCTGCAAAACAAAAGGTTACGCCCTCCAAATATCTCAAGTCAAAGATATCATGACAAGTATAAACCACATCTAATAAGCAAGGCACCTAAACATGTGCATCAAAACTACCTCATCAAATTAAACAATTGCTCAAAACCCTATACAATTGACCATGTTTAAGTATGGGAGGGGTGTCATAGGAGTCCTATTGGGTAAACCAAAGCCCTCAAGTAGGGGATGCTCCCAAGGATGGCCTTTCAAGGTTATGTAGTGGATGATGAGGTGGAAGGGGTTTAGACTTCATAGGTTGTTGAGTTTCATGACATACAAGGGCTCGTATTATCTCATTCATGGGTTCCTTTGTAGAGGGTGTGTGGCACCTTTGTTTGCAATGCACTTTTTCCAAGCCCATCTTCTTGCCATTCTTTGTTTCTTTCATGTTTTAAGGAACGAGTTGAAGGCCACTATCCTGGTGTGGTGTCCAGATAATGACAGTGTCACTCACAAATACCTTGCGGAAATGAGAAGGTTGGCTCGTGATGAGATCCCCTTTCTCTCAGTTGTATAACTGAGAGCCACTACCTTGGCTTGGTGACCAAATGGTGGTAATGTCATACCGCTAAATACCCATGATCATGATAGGTTGGCTTGTGATGAGACCTCCTATCCTCCAACTAACCCCTTAAGCATTCAATATCATTTATTCTTGTAGGTCCCCCTTTTCTTACAGAGAGACATTTCATTGCTTTCTCGAGGATCCTTGGGCGAAGCATCTGGAAGGTTAATATCTAGGATTTTATCTTTTTAGCCAACAACCATCCTCTGGGCCTTCGGCCCCTTCTTCCCATGAAATGAGGTACATGCCCTTCTTGGGTCACTAAAGTCAAAGGGCATAGAAGAGGGTAGTATGATGGGAATGTAATGAGTGGAAAGTGGTATGTATGGTCGGTAATGGTACGATAACCCCTCAAGGGATCCCCAGTTGCAAACCTTCCCCAAAGGTTGGCCACTTACTAGGAAATCTATGACACTCACCAAGGTGAAACAAGGTCAAAAGCATAATGTTCAAGCATACATTCTATAATCAAAAGTAGCTTAAATACAACATGCTTAAATGCCTTAAATATTAGGGTGATTACCTGGCACAATACCTGACTTGTATCGCATGGAGCAAGACCCATATTCCTTCCAGAAGCTTCGCCGGTGTGGTGGATGCACTGACAATGGATCAGAATGTGGTGATAGAGCGGGATTCCATATGTGTAGGTGGACACTGCTGGTCATGTAGTCTCTCGGCACTCCATATTTGCAACCTGAGGGCCTCGAGACATTATCTCTTTAGTTATCCCACAAAATGGGGATAACAGTACCAGAACTACAAATATGAAATCTTCGAGGAATTCGTCTATGGACTAAGGGCCCATTAGAGTCAATGATAGGATATGTATGGTGACCAACTAATGCAATGTGGACTAGTTCAATTATGTTAGTTATCAAATAAGGCCCACTAGGTAGTTAGCATTCAATAAATGTAATATGGACCAATGATTAATGTAGGGGCCACCAATGGTTATGGTTAGGTTTTTGCTAGGTATCTATAAATAAGCATGGACTCCTTGTGGGGGATGAATGGAATTGCTATTGTAGTCATTCTCTTAGGAGAAGATATGGAGTTTATCCTTCCAGAAGGATTATCATATGATGTAACCCCTACCTTAAGGACATTCTGATTTAATGAAAGTGTTGGAGCCTTTCCATCATTTCTTGGACATGGTTTCTTATACATATTGTTGTCGCCCTTATGCACACTTGCAAACGTGAGCTAAGTCCGGCTCACTTAGTGTGCCCTCGGAGACACAATGTCTAAGTCCCTGCCCACACTGTCACCTTGACAGGAACTTCTTCCGTCTAGGCTTACTCCTAGGGAAG
>ML780531.1:14570-27816 GCA_009831015.1 Picea engelmannii | reverse complement strand
TTTGCCAAGTTTATTTAGAGAAGGAGGAAAGAGCACGAGGCCTTGCTTAAGCAACACCGGAGTGAGCCTCTTTCCCCTAGGGTTTTGATTCTAGGGCCCTGCCATTGCAGCACCATAGAACCCTACCTTCCAGTCTCTAAGTTATAATCCTCCCGAGACCTTGTGCCCTTGCTTTTGACTCCATATACCCTAAGGCACTGGTTAGATCTCCAACGTTGAGCCTTTAGTGTGCAAAACCACCTTTTAAAAACCTAAATTCAAAACCCTAACTAACATTACTAACAAAATAAAGGCTGACGTCATAGTGAATATCTCATCTTGACGCAACAAATGTGTAATAATAAGCAATTGAGTGATGACGTCAAGCATTTATTGAACAAATCATTGATTGAATATACTGTTGGCTTGGTCATTTGGATAGATATTGATGAATTGATGATCTTTCTTAGGCTAATTAACAAAACGTTGACTTTCATCTTGTATCTATTGCTTTGCTTATTAAATGAAATCAGATAGTTAAAAAAGTACTAACCCTTTGAGTTATAGCCTGCAAATATATATATATTGTGTTGTTATTATCTTGTTCCGGGCAGGTGTTTTCAACAGGGCCTACACTTCTTTTATTGGCTGATTAGCCGGACTATCTGATACTGGTGGTAACCTGTGAGGAAGGAAATCTTAACACTTGACTTTGTATCCTTTGCCTCTTGAAACCCCAGGTTACCGGGGACGTCTCCCTTGGGCTAACCTCCCTAAACAGAAAGAACCTCCCGATCGAGGTGACATTGGGTGGGGAAGGTTCCTGTTACGCCAGTTTGTCCTCTATCCTATAGCCTGTGACCTGAAATACAAACTGCGCGATAACAAGCCCCTTCTTCCCACAAGGCAAGGTACAACCCTTTCTAGCTTGGCAAACCCAATGCTCGAACCAATGTAGGGGAAAGATTAGAGGGACAATGATGAAAAGTGGTAAGTATGGAGGGAATGGACGATGACCTTTCATAGACCCACCCAGTGGCAACTCATCCCTAAGGGAACCAACTTACTAGGGCACTTTGTCATCCCCCCAGGTGTGGACAAGTTAAAGAGCATAATTTCCAAGCAAACATCATGAAACAAAAGAGAATTCAGTGCACATATTCAAATGCTTTGAAAATCAGAGTGACACATACCATGATACCCAGACTCATTACCTCATGGAGCAAGACCCACTGCTACTTCAGAATCAAGTCGATGGGATGGATGCTGCTGCTGTTGATAGATAGGAGGCACTGAAGAAAAGATGGGCCCTCTAGGGCCAAGCTCAAGTCATATGGCTCTTGGTACTCCATGTCGAGAACTTGTGGGCCTCGAGACATAATCTCCTTAGTTATCCCTAGGATAGGGGATAACAGGGTGCAAGGCTAAAGGTAACTCAAGAGGGATGCCAATGTCAGCACACAACCCTCTTCTCACTTTAGACCAACTCTCCTCCAGTATAAGGGGGTATCCCTAAGGTTAGGATCACTAAGACATAAAAAATTAGGGCTCAAAATGAAATGAAGAGTAGTCTTAGCAAAACAATTTTTTATTAGGTTATTTAAATTGATTTTTAGGGTGGTTGATGGGGCAAAGACCAGTGCCAAAGATCCAAAGGGCATATGGGGTCAATGAAGACTCTATGAGGGCTGACAATGAATGATATATGTAAGCAATTACTGCTGTAATAACACATAGAAAATCGCTATGACAACAGATCTATAATGGTCAGAAATTATGATTGTGTAGGTCCTCTAGATGTACTCTACTCATACACATGCTAGGCAAATAAAGAGTGATTTATTTCCATACATAAAGATACTATGAAACTCTTCCTTTGAATGACAAATCACAATACTTTCATTCTGAAAATGAAAACAATGAGAATGAATTGGCATAACCGTTTTCAAGCATCCTTTCCCAACAGCTGGCTGCCCTACTTGAGAACTTTATAGCAGCAAAATTTAAAGAGATTCCATCACATATAAATCAGCAACATATGGAAGATGGATTGCCATGATGTTCAATACAAGCCAAAAACCAAGAGTATAAGTGTCTCCTCAAACCATCAACAACCATTACAATAGGAGGAACCTCTCTTATATATAGTTCAAGGCTCAAAACCTCCTCAATATAAAATAATAATATTCAAAATGATATCTGTAATGTCCCCACTTTTGGACATTATTCCATTACAGAGTGTTATGCTGGCCAGAGTAGCTAGATAGGGGTGATAGCGAGTACAAGAGCTATTGAGGGGTTTTATTGGGCCCAACTTGCATCGTTCATCATATTTCATCATCAGGATCCATTCCGCACAAATTGGCTTTGGTTCCGTTGCATTCCGACGATTTCCGTAATTTTGAGTTATTATGGGCTATATGTTAATTAAATTCACTAAGAAGGTCATATTGGGCATAATACTTGGAGGAACCTCTTAGTGCAATAGCTCATCGTAATCGAGAGGAATAGTACTATAGGATAGGATGATGAGAAGTGACTTTCAGTGGCCAGAGAAGCCACAAGGAGGGATAATTCACTTTTTAGAGGTAAAATGATTAATTAATTAATTAAAGTGATTTAATTAATTAATAATAAAATAAAGTAAAAGTCACTTGGAGAGACAAGGTAAACAGGGAGGATAAAAGAGAGAAAGGGGCCTCTATTCTCTCATTATGTTGTTTATCAGTTTGATATTTGGCTTCTTGCTAGTGAGCCCATGCACTTGGGGGTTTTGAGGGTTTTGACTTAACAAACCCTAGAGATCAGATCGGTTGTGAAAGATTCCGCCCAACCTAGTCCAAGCTTGGTCACGGAGGTGAAAGATTCCTCCCTCACCATTCTACATCAGTCTATTCCAAATACAGGTGGATTCTACAGCAGTAGCAGGCTCAGAGAGAGAGACAGTGCGCATTAGTGAGGGTTTCCAGCAGGAGGGCGCACCACTTTGAGGAGAGTAGCTCGATCTGGAAAGAGGAGAAGGAATTTGGGGAAAGGGGCTTCTGGGTATTCTTTGTATGGCCTAGGGTGCCTTCTTTAACCTATTCCGAAGGGTTTTACTCAATCAGATTATTTATTGGAGCTTGGCACAAGATAGAGAGAAGGAGGGCGCACCATAGATTGAGGATCTAGTCTTTTGGTGGGTCAGTTCTTCATTATTCATCCCGAGACTTTGCCAGGGGGTTTCCCTTGGCCCGATCTATAGTTTGGCACCTTTCTCAGGGGATTTGGTAGCTATTCTTGGAGGCTGAATTATTGGCTTGGTTCAGCTAGGAGGGCGCATCTGTCATTGGAGACACTATGGTTTGGGGGTCTTCCAGTTGATCTATTGCTCTAAGACTTCTCATACCTTCTTGCCATCATCAGATCTACCTTCTCATGGAGTTTTGTAGTGCTTTGAGGCCATCAGAGAGGAGGCTGTACTTCCCTTGATCTATTTCAGCCAGTACTTGCGCATTGTGAGAGAGAAGGCATCACATATAGCAGAGGGTATCCATTGGATTGTAGTGTTACTTGGTCTTCAGCTTGGAGAGGCTTTTGAAAGCCTGGATCTTCTTCTATCTTGTATCTTGGAGGCTTGGTCAGCCCAACACTCTATTCACTTATATGTATTCCAGATTTGCACCATTTTGTATGAGGTCAGAGATCTATTATCAATAAATCAGATCTGAGGTATTAATGGTTATTTCTTGTGTTGTTGATCTTGCATCTCGTTGAGTACATTTCATTGTTGTATCTTCTTTGATTATTGGTTGCAAACACACATTAAACCATCATATTAAACCCTAGTGCAACTCATGAGACTTAAGTTTGCAAAGTGTTTGACGAAATGCCACAACTAGAAACACATAAAAATCAATGAAAACGCAATGTTCCTGACATCTTGGCTTCGGAACATTACAATATCCTAGATCTCTTCTAGAAATGCATAAAATAATAAAACCCTAACCAACCTAAGAGACAAGTCAAATAATAGATAAAGCAGTAAGTAATGAAGATAGCTATGCCACATGTCTCCTCCTCAAAGTGTGATTGACCATGTCCATGTGCTCCAATGCCCCTCCTCAAAGTTCTCCAAGAAGGTTGATTTGCCAACTAGGTCTCAACATGTTTGTAAGAAGTCCTCAAAGCAGGGATTGACCCTTGTAAGAAGTGGTCAAATGCTAAAAGTAGTCCTCATAGCAAGGACTTCTCGTCAACTCGGCCTCCAAGAAGTAATAACTCATCAAAGAATGTGCAAATGACTAGATCCATGGAGTAAGGAATCAATAGGCCATGTGCTAGCATCAATCCATGTGTCATGTCATTAAGTTAAACCATTGGCTCCAAGAAGCAAGGAGACAACCCCATCCAACAAATAATAAAATAGTCACATGCCTCAACATATGTGCCAATGGAGGGGAGACTAGGGTTGCACTCCACTATGACATGTGATCCAACTCATCATAACCTAATCAATAAAAAAAAGGCATCCGCATAAGCAAGGGTGTCCAAATAATGAGCATCCAACCAAGCTAAAATGTGTTAGAACTAGCTGTTGGGAGGGATAGAACCACCTAGAAATGTGTGCACAAGAGGAGCACTAAAGTAGAATCACATCTCCGTGATGTCAAGATACTAAGCCAATGTGTAATAAGCCTAAAAGTGCTAGGGCATCAATCTTATAGGAACATTGATCATCACATCTCACCAATGTCTCGCAAGGTGATGGCTAGACCAATGGAAAACCATGTGTAAAAGTGAAGTGTCCATAGATGATGAGCAGATATACCAATAACCTTATAATGTTATAGCTAACAATGTGATCTAGGGCGCTCCATCATCAACCCAAGGTTAAATTACTGAAAATCTTAATATGCTCTGGGGGCACAAGCAAATAAGTGTGCAAGATCCACTCTCCTCTAGACACCTCACATCCATCAGTGGCGATGGTCGACAATGTCACAAAGGAAGTGTAGAGGAAAGTATGTGCACCTGTAACAATGCCCTTGTGTCCAAATGGTTCATCCATACCATCCTGCAAACCTTTAACATGTGTGATGAAAATCACAAGGGGTGTGATGAAAATCATAGTTGGCATGATGAGAATCACAAGGGAAAGACCTCATACAACATGAGGGGTAACTCCTGGCTTTGTATGGGGACATGCACACTTTAAGAAGAGTGTGAACTACGGAACTTGTATACTTGCTATCATTAAACATGAAAGAGATGAGATCATGAGGTGGGAGAGGTACCATGCCCTCATCTTGAAATGCCACATAGGAAATGGAACCAATACTACAGTGTCCATAATATCGAATACATCAAAAAATGTTCTAAAACAAAACATGAGAAAAATATGTCAAAGGGAACATAAAGTGAATCCTAATCTACCATGCCCTCATCTCGAAACCCCATATAGGAAATAAAACCAATATTGTAGTGTCCATAGTATCCAATACATTAGAAATTGCTCTAAATCAACACATGAGCAAAATATGTCAAAGGTAACAAAAAGCAAATCCTAATCTACTATTCAAAAGGACTTATTCTCCTATTCTACTAATCATTAGAGCTTTTTTATTCTACGCTAGTTATGGCACTAAATGCCGTTAGAGTAATACATTTTAAGATATTGCCCATTTATGGGCAATGGTATCTTTTCTTCATCCAGGTGACTAAGGTAGAAATAATTTGAACCAACAATGTCTTCTATTTTGTAGGGGTTGAGCCACAACGTGTTGAATTTTCCATGATTTCTTGGCTTTACGTGTCTTCAATCCCACATAAGCACTATGTCACCTCTTTGCATCATTTTGGAGCGGGCCTTTTTGTCGAACTTTCCTTTGACCTTCTCTTGATTTCCTGCTAAGTGATCAAATGCATATTTGTGAAACTCATAGAGCTCCACTAATTGGTCAATTCTTGCTTGAACTGCTTCTTGATTAGATGTGAAATGCTGCAATAACTGATACACTGGAATCTTGAGATGAATGGGCAAAGTGACACTCATCTCGTATACCAACTTAAATGGGCTTTTACTTGTTTCTTCTTTCTTGTTATCACCCACAATCTTCTTAATAATTGCCATCAGGTTCTTGTTACTGGATTTTGCTAATCCATTTCCTTGTGGGTAATAATTTGAAGAATGAGATAGGACAATGTCATGGTCAAAACAAAATGATTGCAATTCCCCGGAACTAAAAGCCTTGACATTATCTATTGTTATCTTTGTAGGAATTCTGAATCTTGTTATTATCTTGTCTTTTAATAATTCCATTACAACCTTGTTTGTTTCTCTCTTGTTGGGAATTGCTTCAACCCACCTTGTAAAGTAATCAGTGGTGGTGATTATCCATTTAAATCCATTCCTCAAATTTCTTGTGAATGCTCCAATAATATCAAGACCCCATTGTTGAAATTGTTCCTCCACCACCATGAGCATTTAATGGTAATACCACCAACTTTTGTTTTCCAACAAAGAGTTGACATGGTGGACATGCCCTCAAGAAGCAATGCACATTAGCAAAAATACCCGGCCAATAATATCCTGCTCTTAAAATCTTATGAGTAATTGCCCTTGTTGCATAATGTACACCACAAATCCCATTGTGCAACTCCTCCATGAGTCTTTTTGCTTCAATTTCATCAACACACTCAAGAACTTATCCCTTTGGTTCCTCCATCCTAATCCTTCTTGAATAAAACAATACTTAACATCTTGTAATCTCAAAGCTCTCTTTCTGTGATTGACCAAATGATCAGGACATGACAAATTTCTTAAATAACACACAACATCCTTATACTGTTCGTAATTTTGAAGATCATCAATAATTGCTAGCATTGTTTTTGTCCCTTCTTCATTCTCCATGTCCAAGGCCCTTTCATTTCTCTTTGTTAACATTTTCGCCAAACCTTGACCCTTCGCCAACTTAGTAGGCTTTATCTCTAAATCATACTCTTGGATTCTTGATATCCATTTGTTAGATTTTCATTAGTTTCGTTGACATTAGATTTACCATAACATTTTTATCTTCTTGAATAAAACAATACTTAACATCTTGTAATCTCAAAGCTCTCTTTCTATGATTGACCAAATGTTCAGGACATGACACATTTCTTAAATAACACACAACATCCCTATACTGTTTGTAATTTTGAAGATCATCAATAATTTCTAGCATTGTTTTTGTCTCTTCTTCATTCTCCATGTCCAAGGCCCTTTCATTTCTCTTTGTTAACATTTTCGCCAAACCTTGACCCTTCACCAACTTAGTAGGCTTTATCTCTAAATCATACTCTTAGATTCTTGATATCCATTTGTTAGATTTTCATTAGTTTCGTTGACATTAGATTTACCATAACATTTTTATCTTCTTTTAACATTCAATAATCATATACTGAAATGTATAAGCAACAGATAAACAAGCACAAGAGGACACAAAGATTTATCCTGGGAAAACCCCAAACTCGGGGAAAACCCTAGCCAACTTTTCTTAGAGAGAATATTCCAATATAACCATGAACAAGCTCTAATCACAAGAGAAAACCAACAATGAAGAACCCTGATAACAAATACTTATCTCTTCTTCTTGTCAAACCCTAGCGAGGGTAGACAACTGATTAACACCAAGATAGCACACCACAGGGCTGGCACCAAGATAGGTGCATTAGTAGAAATGGCACCATAGAGCTGGCACCACAGAGCTGGCGCCACCGGTTACTGGTAACTGCAACTTCTACTGCGACTGCAACTGCAACTGCTACTGCGACTGATAACTGGCACGAAGCAACTGAGCAACACCACACAACCTTAGCGCAACTTCTGTAGAGGTAGCACACAAGAGAAATCACCAAGAGCCACCAAGAATATCCTTCCCCAAGTGGGGCGCACTCTCTAAGAGAACCAGAGACAAGAAATAACGAAATTGTTGCAACTATAGCTGTAGCTGCTTAGTGCACACTCCAGAAGGAGAACTATCTGACTCTCCAAATGAACTAAGCCAGACTTGTATTTATACTAATCTGGGCGCCTGTCTGGGGCCAACTTCTTATTCTGGGTCTTCAACTTTACTTTATTATTTCTGTGGGCTGACTTTTCTTCTTGGAAATTATATTTCCACTTTATTATTATTTTCTGTGGGTCAACTTCTCCTCTGTGGTCTTTTATTTCACTTTATTCTTTTTCGGGGTGTTCTTCAATTGTTCAGTGGTCTTCCTTTGACTTCTTGGAATCTTCTTCTTCTCTAAGAAAAGTTGTCTAGGAGGGTATACCTCCCGCAACTACCAAAACATCAACACTCCCTCTTAGCTATGGAGCTATTCTTCCACGATGTTTTCTTTTAGTAGTCCACTGACTACCTTGCAATCATCTAGTATCCCCAAGGCCACCACCATGCAACAATAGCTCCATCCTCTGCCATAGTCTTTATGACTATGCTGCAATCAACTGGTAGCACTAAGCTACTACCATGCTCTCCAAGAATCAACTAGCAACACAAAGTTACCACCATGCTGTCACGACTACATAGCAATCAACTAGTAGCACTAAGCTACTACCATGCTATCTAGTAGTCTCTCAACAATCAACTAGTAGCACACAACTACTACCATGCCATCGGTAGCTCGAATCATTCGTCATGGTCTCCAAGACTATGCTGCAATCATCTAGTAGCACACCACTACCCATACTGTCCAGTAGTACACAACTACTGCCATAGTCCTCTTGACTATGCTGTGATGTTCCTTCTTCTTTTCTTGCAGTCTTATTCACACCCATCCACCTCACATGGTATGGGCAAGAGTGCCTCCATAGCCCCATTCACACCTAGCCACCTCACATGGCTCAGGCAAGGCTATCCCATGGTCCAAGATCATGCTCCAAGTCTTATTTGCACCTAGCCACCTCGCATGGCATAGGCAGGACTTGCCACAAGTCTTATTCACACCTAGCCACCTCGCATGGCATAGGTAAGACTTGTACCGGGTTGTGATGTTTCTCCTCTCCCAGTAGTCTTGACTCTTATTCACACCTACCCACCAAACATGGTGTAGGAAAGATTGCGACCATAGCCCCAATCACACCTAGCCACTTCACATGGCTTCGGCAAGGCTATGCCATGGTCCCAATCACACCTAGCCACTTCGCATGGCATAGGAAAGACCACGCTACAAGTCCCAATCACACCTAGCCACTTCACATGGCGTAGGCAAGACTTGTACCGGGATACTCATTACTCCCTCGGTCACTTCACATGACTGATCTGGGAAACCCTTGGCCAAAGAGAGCCCGTTGTAGGAGAAACATCAAGCCTCCCTCTCAACGAGGGTGGACATTCTGTATCACGCCAAGCTTGTCTCTGAAGTACTCATACTTCACTCTAGACAAAGGCTTGGTGAGAATGTCTGCTGTCTACTCATCAGTGGATATGTAATGGAGCTCCACAACTCCTCTTTGCACCATGTCTCAGTTATAGTGGTATTTGATCTCTATATGCTTCGACTTATCACGAAACACAAGATTCTCTGACAACTTCACACAACTTTGATTGTCACAATGTATCAAAGTTGGCTCCAACTCTAGATCAAATAACCCTGCAAGCAACTTTTGGAGCCACATTGCTTCACGACTTGCAACACTGGCCGCAATATACTCTGCCTCTGCTGTACTGAGTGCCACTGACGTTTGCTTTCTGCTCAACCATGAGATCACGCCTGATCCCAAATTGAGGCAACACCCTGAGGTGCTTTTCCGGTCTACTGCACTCCTTGCCCAGTCAAAGTTTGTATAATGCAGCTTCACATCTCCATCCAAGACATATCTCAATCCATATCCGACTGTACCATGTAGGTACCTCAACACATGTTTTGCAACTATCCAATGTACATGTCTAGGGTCAACCATGTACTGACTCAAAGTGCTCACTTCAAAACATATGTCCGTATTAGTGTTAGCCAGGTACATCAAGGATCTGATCAATTGTTTATACATCGTGGGATCCACGAAATATGAAGATGAATCACTCAAGAGCTTCAGATTTGTCATCATAGGTGTGGCCATGGACTTGTAGTCCATCATCCCGAATCTTTGCAGGATCTCAACAGTATATTTCCTTGGCTAAGGAAAATCTCATTTGGCCTCTGCCACACCTCCAATCCCAAGAAATAATGCACCAAACCTAGATCCTTCATCTCGAACTCTGAAGTGAGTTCCCTCTTGCACCCATCTGTGAGCTTCTCATTCCCTGTAAGAAACAAGTCATCCAATATAAACGGGCAACCATCCCCAAGCTCATAAAAAATAACTGTCTGGCATATCTTGCCCTGGGTGCCTACTTAAGCTCGTACAAATCCTATTTCAATTTGTAGACATGAGACTCTTTTTCATGTATCTTGTGGCTGCTCTATGTACACTTCTTTTGGCTACTCGAGCAAGTGCCTCGTCATAATCTTCTCCCTCTTTCTGGGAGAATCCTTTGGCCACAAATCAAGCTTTGTACATCTCTATGCTGCCCTCTGCAGCATGCTTGATCTTGTAGATCAACTTGGAAGTCACCACTAACTTCCCTTCTCGTCTCGGAACCAAGGAAAAAATCCATATCCCAGTCCTTCTGACTGGCTTCCTCCCCTATCACTGTAGCAAAGTCTACAAGGGAGTCCTCCCAGAAGATCTCACATCTCCTAGAAGTCTCTGAAGCTATGATCTAGCCTCCTCAACTCATGGCATCTGTCCGTCAGTCCTGGAAGACATCTCTCTCTTCCATATGAATCTGAGGAGGAATACTTTCTGAATGAAAGTCTCTAAGCCACTGACGCTCTCTGAGATCATGCTCACTTTGAGTTTGCATGCTCCCTCTGAAGCTTGACTCCTTTGAGTCTATATATTCTTTGGAGCCATCTGCTCCCTCTGCATGTGCTGACCTCCTCTGAAGTTTGATCTCCTATGAACTGTCCTGGGGAGGTTGCTTCTCCCTATTGGATCCTAAGGGCTGTCTCCCTCTGAATTTTAGCTCCTTCTGAGTTGGTACTTGGTGGGGCCGCCTGCCTCACCACTGGTGGAGCCATCTGTTTCTCCTCATGATATGGCTCATCAATGCCATATATCTGTATCCCCTTTGCATTCTGCAAAGTATCACGGGACCATGCTGGTCTCTTCCTAGTCGCTGCAATGATTTTGGGTAGGCCCTTTTGGCTCTACTAACTCTTCCTGATGATTTGAAGAGTGATCAACTAAACTAGAGGGATCTTGTATGGTCATCTTTGGAGCCTTTTGCTCCTTACAATAAATCTCCACATGAGATGCTTTGTATCCTACAAAAGTACCCTTCTTGCCAGAAGGTTTTAACTTCGTCCTCTTCTTCTTCGGTACATGGATGTATACGGTCGTGTATACAACTTCTTATATGGATAGTCTGCTCCATGTCTCAAACTAGAGACCATCTAACATGTTGCCTCTTGCAACCATCACTATAGCTCCCTCTCAGAGTTATCACCTGTGACCTGCCCAGAACAAGAGCAACAACAAGGGAAAACAACAAACAAGAATAATACTCTTATAATAATAATATAAAAAACAAGAACGAGAACAATGGTCACAATAGTTTCTTCTCAGAGCTATTACTTGTGACTTGCCTGGAACAAAAATATAATAATAAGAAATAAGAACAACACTCTTCTAGTGTTGTGACCAATCATTCCTCCATGGTAAATTGCCCAGAACAAGAAACAAGAACAACAACATCTCCATGGTAACCTCCATGGAATTTATAAGATAACCTGCCTGGGACAAAGTCAACAACCAAGAACATCTTCTAGAGGAGATCAATTTATCTTGTAAACAAGTGCATCATTAATACTGAACAATGAGCATTTACTTAATGATCATCATGTCAACAATATTCAAGTGTTACAAAACATTTGATAGCAATACTAGTAATAGAACTCTAAAGACTGCTATTCTAGTTACAACACTTACTTAAGCTGTAGCAATATAAAATATCAAACCTGATATGCAAACCTGGAGTCTAGTTGCTGCTCTCCCATTTGAGTTGTCATATACTATAGGAGACATCGTCACTGCTGCCTCCAACTCTTGAGCTTCCTCTAAGTGCATTAGATCTAAGATCATTTTGGATCTACTGTCACTGCTTGGATAAATGTCCTTTTGCCAAGTGTATGTCTCTTGCAAACACCCTCATGATATAACTTATATACAAGTGCATACCTTTGAAACTTGTAGCACCATCCAACCTGAATTCTAATCTGAGACATTACATCAACAATAAGAAGTTAGAAATCCGAATCAGAAGGTTCAATGTCTAGGAAAATGTCAACAAGCTTAAAAACCTAAAATTTATTTTTGACGGAATGTTAATTTGAGAAGTGCAATAGGTGTGCTAGAGTAGGGTGAGTTGATTAGTGGTGGAGTTTGTCCCAATCGACTTTATAACAAGTGCTCAACGAGCTTGACAAATAAAAATGTGCAGCGACAAATTTCAGCAATGTGGCATATCTCAGGATCTTCTTTCCAGCGGTTAGACTGTTTTGAAGGTAACCTCGCTCTGAAACCATGTTAGATTTTCATTTGTTTCGTTAACATTAGATTTACCATAGCATTTTTATTTTCTTTTAACATTCAATAATCATATACTGAAATATATAAGCAACAGATAAACAAGTACAAGAGGACACAAATATTTATCTTGGGAAAACCCCAAACTCGGGGAAAAACCCAACCAACTTTTTTTAGAGCGAATATTCCAATACAACCATGAACAAGCTCCAATCACAAGAGCAAACCAACAATGAAGAACCCTGATAACAAATACTTATCTCTTCTTTTTGTCAAACCCCAGCGAGGGTAGTGTTAGAATTTGTGTAGTAAAACATAACAGTAATATCTTTTAAATTTCAATGAGTAAAACAACTAGATCTACTGTTCAGACATCAATCTTCTCTTACTTAACCAGTGTATAGATAAAGAGTAAGAGTGTAGAGCAGATCTGGACTTCAACTTAAATATAAATATACAGATCTAAACTTAAAAACAATTTGATCACTAAACAATCAATCAAACTGTATAAACAGAAAGGTAAACTCAATATATGTTAGATTTTTAGGGTTAAAATAAAACAGTAGTCTCTTTTTAAAAAATAAGTCAAAACTCCTTTAGATCTGAAGAGCAAAACAGCATATAGGGTTGTAACAGAATAATAGAAATCTGAGCTTAGGGATAAGCAATAAGTCT
>ML780530.1:754970-797061 GCA_009831015.1 Picea engelmannii | reverse complement strand
AGCGTGTGACAGTGATTTGTCTCATCCAGAATCAGGCAACCAGGAGGACGATAGCATTAAATTGCCAGGAAATATTTCGCTGTGTGGTGAATTCGAATTGCAGTAAATGCAAGACATATCCATGTGCACTTCCTTCCACCATGGAAAGCAAGAGCCTTACGCTGCTTTAAATAAATTGACCAAATATACCAGTAGTTGTCCGCACATATAACTCGTGTACATCCATATTTGTTCATATTCATTGAAGGGTTAAACCAGTATCCTGACCAGATGGATTGCAATACATAAATCGTATGACTTTTCTGATCACAGGATTGCATTTTTCTCTGCATGGTGAAGATTTTATCATCCGTGGTATGTGATCCATGACAATATGACATCATCTCAATTCCATAAAACTTAAGTTGGAAACTTACTCTTCATTTGGTCGATGATCAGGATGACGTTCCACATTTTGGAAGTTGTTAGTTATGTGAGTTGTTAAACGTCACTCGGCCAAATCAAAGTCACATATGGCTATGCCTCTTTTGATCTTGAAGAAATGGTCTATTGACCTCATGAGGTTAGATTAGGAAACTATATGCAGGTTAAGGAAGCTCATTCCAATTCATTGAATTTATTTTGGGTGATTTTTTTTTTCCTTTTCTATTCTACTTTGTACAGATTCATGTACATTTTTACCTCCCACTGAGTGTCTTATTGATGTATATTCAAACTTCCGACGGTTTGTGGTGGTTGTTGAAAATATGCATGATGCACATTTTCACTTTCCATTGTATGTGGTGGTTGATGAAAATGTGCATGTGTGGGACTCTTAGTGGGATTTTTTTCAACTACAATAAAGAGATTAAATTCACTTTGGTATTACTACAAAATCAGCTTGGATTTAGATGTACAGCGTGCTTAGGTGAGCGATTCACTTTGGTACTACTATAAAATCAACCAACTTGGATTTAGATGTAGAGTGTGATTTGGTGAGTCATCCTTGTTGACATAGATTCAAGGCTTCATATTCAATGTTTGACTATGGTTTAAATCATTCCATTAATAAAGTAGTTAGCTATAGTTGTGGTTAGTGAGATCAACAATTTGACATGACTATTTGGTAGATGCTACAAATATGCTAATAATGGTTGCATATCCTCACCATGAAGTTGAAACATGGATAGGGGTATCTTTCTTCCCTTTCTTCTGTTGGGCATCCTTCCACTCATTGGAATAGCATGGAAATGGTGAAGGTTATAGTGAAACAAGGTGTCAACCTATCTCACAATCAATATTTGGGACTACTTCCCTTTTTGAATATGAGCTATCTCATTCATGTGGTCTCCTAAAATCCTTGTGGGGATTATGAGTAAAAATTGTATACATTTAAGAGATTTTCTTTGTTGATATAACCATAGTCATAGGTGTTGAAATATTGTAACTTCGGAGAATATTCTAAGTATATTTGAGTTTTTATCTTATAGATCAAATCCCCTTTTGTGTATTGGTCAAACCATATTTATATGGTGGTATTTGTAAAGTCGGCCCCTAGTGTTTATAAAGTGGTTTTAACCACTCCTTCAAGAAGTCGACAATAGTAAGTGAAGAGACATAACCGTAGCGCCTCCTCAACTAGTATATATATGTGAGGATGGTGCCTCACTTGTTCACTCTCACACTCACCCATCTAGTGTGCATATCTTGAAGGAAGTTGTAGTTGTAGGAGGAAGGAGAAGAGAGGCACATACTCAGTCTTAGTTTATTCTTGGTGTTTTGGTCTTAGTCTTGGCATTATAATCGCAATCTATTATTGAGCAATTTTTTGTTGGGTTTTCTCCCTTGTGAGGGTTGCCCAGAATAAAATGTTGTGTACCTTTGTGATTTTGTTTCTTTTAGTGATCCTCTTTATGATGTTGCTTTGGAAATGCATTGAATGCTCATGTAATTTAGAAATAACCTAATAACAATAGTAAAAAATTAACATGCTTTTAGAACTTGACTGAATAGAGCACCTTTCACTAGGTATCTAAAAACATCATTGTTGTCGTACTAGGAAATTAGGTATTTTTACTGAAGAGGAAATTTTGACCTAAACCTATCTTAAAAAGTGTGCCTTGGCCTAGCACATCTTTTGGCAGTGTGAGTGAACTTTTCTAGTGACCAGATTCTCCGGAAAGTCAAACCCTAATTTTGGTTGGTACGAGAAAACCAGAAAGCCAAAACGACTACCATTCCAGATTTGCGCAGGTCAACTTTCAAGGGGTAAAATTGTATATTTTAACCTTGTACAATATTTACTGCAAACGGATTTTCAGTAAAAAAATAGAAAAGATACAATGGTAAACACAAATATTACATAGATATTTTTCCCATAGAAACCCAGACCGAGAAAACCAACATATTCTATATTCATTCATAGTGATACATTGTTTACAATACAATATACATATAGGAGCTAGCGGCATCCAAAAACCTAACCCAATGACCCAGATTAGTCAACAACCCTAATTCCTTAACCAGAAATAGAAAACCATCGGCAAAAAACCATGTTACGAAAAACTGCCCAACAATGGACACACAAATCGAGGCAACACAAAAAACAAGGCAAAAACGCAACACATTTCCCAGGGAAAAAAAATCTTTGAGAGATGCAGACATTATTACTCGTGCAAAGAATATAGCACATACCCGACATTCTCCCACTTGTTTTTTTGTTTTCATACAGGTGGTTATTGGGTTACATAGTCAACAATCCAGGGCAACAATACCCATGGATCCTCTACAACAAGAGAACTTCTTAGTGCTCATAGATTTTGTTAATGAATCTGCAACAATCTTCAAAGTGTCCACCTTCATCAGCAATACTTTCTTTTCTTCAACCATGTCTCTCACAAAGTGATATTGAATGTGAATATGTTTTTTCTTTGAATGATAAGCCATGTTCTTCGCTAGAAAAATTACACTATGACTATCACAATCTATCCTTACAGCTTGCTATAGCAACCCAATACCTGAACACAATATTTGTAACCATATTGCTTCCTTACTTGCATGAGTGGCTACCATGTATTCAACTTATGTAGTTGAAAGTGCCACTACAACCTGTCTTTTTCTCATCCAACTTATTGCTCCTCCAAACAAGTTAAACGCATACCCACTTGTAGATCTCCTACGATCCAGATCTCCAGCCCAGTCTGTGCATCCACAAATCCATTTATATCCACCACTCTATCCAATCCTGATATTCCTTGGTAGCACAATCCATAGCTAGCAATGCCACGCAAAAACCTGAAAACCCTTTTTACTGTTGTCGAATGATCCTTCCCTGGTTTTGACATATACCTACTCAAAAATCCCACTTCATGTGCAATGTTTGATCTAGTGCATACCATTGCATACATCAAACTTCTAACTACACTTGCATATGGAACATGAGAGATGTCCTCCTCCTCTTCTTGTGTCTTGGGACATTGATCCGTAGATAAATTTACACCAATAGGAATAGGAACCTTGACCAGTTTACATTCCAACATATTAAACCTCTGCAATATTGTCTCGACATATTTTCTCTGATTTAACCAAAGTTTCCTCGTTTTCCGATATCTTTTAATTTCCATGCCTAAAATGAAATTTGAAGCATTGAGATCCTTCATGTCAAATTTAGATGACATCTGAATTTTCACATCCTCGATAATCTCCTTGTTGTTTCCTATCAGCAAGATGTCATCTACATACAAGACCAAATAAATCAAATGATCACCAATTAATTTAAAATACACACAGTGATCCTCTTACTTCTTGTGAATCCAAGTCTCATCATATAAGTATCAAATTTTTTATATCACATCCTTGGTGATTGTTTTAAACCATACAAGGAATTTTTCAACTTGCATACCAGCTGCTTATTTCTCTTCACAACATAACCTTCTGGTTTCTTCATATAGATTTCTTCTTCCAAATCCCCATGTAGGAATGTTGACTTCACATCCATATGTTCTACTTCAAAATCAAATGCAACAACAATAGATAACATAAATCTTATAGAGGTTAACTTAGCAACAAGAAAAAAAATCTCACCAAAATCAATTCCCTCAACTCGAGAATAACCTTTTACTACTAACCGAGCTTTGTATTTCTCCACTTTTCCTTCTGCATTCAACTTCTTTTTAAATAACCATTTTCTTCCAATGGAATTTCTTCCAGTCGACAACTCCACTAGATCCAAGCCTCATTCTTATCCAAAGCTACCATTTCTTCATCCATGTCCCTTTTCCAGAGATTTCCATCCTCTGAATCCACTGCCTCCCTGACAGTTCTAGGATCATCATCACTAATAGACAAAGAAAAATTTGAACATAAATAAGATGGAGTATACATTTATATTAGAATTCTTTCTCGAAACGATATCCTCAATACTGGAGTATGAGGATTTTCTTCTTCTGATTCATGTTCTTCTATAGAGTCTGACTCATCATCCTTTGAATCAAACTTTATTTTCTCTGGTTCTTCCTTACTTGGTAGGATTTCTTGTTTAACAACATCCTTCATTTCTCTAAATACCACATCTCGGTTATACACTACCTTCTTAGTTTCTAGGTTCCAAATCTTATAACCTTTTAGACCATCTTTATATCCAATAAAGATATACTTTTCAGCCTTCTTATCTAGCTTACTCATGTTTTCCTTGGAACATGAACATATGCATCACAACCAAATACCTTGAGATGTGCGAGAGAAGGTTTCTTACCAGTCCATATCTCTTGTGGAGTCTTGTCATCCAATGCTGATGAGGTTGATATGTTGACCAGGTAACATGCAGTACCCACTACCTCTGCCCATACTTCTTGCCCTAACCCGACACCACTGAGCATGCAACTTGTTTTTTCCATCGGCGTCATGTTCATCCTTTCTGCAAATCCATCCTACTGAGGTGTATATGGAGTACTCTTTTGCCTTTCTATACCGCACTTCTTACATAATTCTTCAAATTCATTCCCGCAGAACTCTCTGCATTATTTATCCTCAACACCTTAATTCTTTCCTCTGTTTGATTCTCAACAAGAGTCTTAAACTCTTTAAACCTATCAAAGACTTTAGATTTCTTCCTAAGGAAATATATCCAAGTATTCCTCGAGAATTCATCTATAAATAAGACATAATACACATATTTTGAAAATGATAGGAACAACACAGGTCCAAAAACATCACTGTGAACTAGCTGTAAAATTCCTTCTACCCTTGTTGCACTAGAAGGAAATCTTACCCGATTCTGCTTCCCATATACACAATGTTCACATAAATCAAAATCCATAGAGTAGTTAGACATACCTTCAACCATATATTTAACATATAGTAGTCGAAGACCCTTCTCTCTGATATCCCCCAGTCTTTGATGCCACAACATAACCTTTTCTCCAAAGACTGTAGGAGTTCTTTCTTCTTCAACTATAATATCAGGAACAATGAACCTATTACACCCATCACTAATAGTGTTTCCTTGCAGCTTATAAAGAGTTCCAAACCAAACTAACTTCAACAACACCATTTCTCCTCGAACCATCATGCAAGTTTCCTTTTCAAATATTGTTTTTACCCCTGCATCGTCCATTTTTCTTACAAAAATCTAATTTATGTACAATCCTAGGATGAGCATAACACCAGGTAGTGTTCTAATCCTTCCATCTATGAGCCTCAAATTGACTTTTCCTCATCCTATGATTATGGTTTTCAAATCATCACCTAAGAAAACATTACCTCCATCATACCTTTCATATTCACAAAACCACTCCCTGTGGGGAGTCATATGAAAGGATGAACCTGAGTCAATGAACCATGCCTCATGATCTGCATGTGTTCTTGAAGAAGCCTCCCCTCCTTCTTCCCTGGAGGTATTTTCTTCTGTAGAAGGATATTCTTAAGATCCCTTCTTTTTCTCAACGTTGGATATACACTGCTTCTTGTATTGCCCTTCTTTTCCACATCTCCAACATACCTTTACAAACTTTCCAGGATATTTATATCTACCCTTAGACTTAGATCTCCCACTTGACAACTTAGATCTATTTCTTTCCTTGGAGCGTCCTCTTGTAAATAATGTGTATGTTCTATGTCCTTCCATATTCTTCTGTCTCATCTCCTCCAACAACAAGGATGAGACCACTTCATCAAAATTAAAGGCAGGTGTATTACTACCTATGGCCACAACTAGACTATCCCACGAGTCTGTTAAAGAACACAATAAACGGATACACTTATCTTCATCTGAAATTTTAATCTCAAAAGATACTAACTGACTTACCTTAGTATTGAAGGTGTTCAAATGCTCTGCCTCCGAGTCTCCATCTCTCATCCTCGGGTTATACAACTTATTTCTTGGGAATAATTTTTTTACTAGGGACTTAGACTGATAAAAATTCCCCAACTTATATCATAAATCCTTGGTTGTAGATTCCTCTGACACATTCAGTAATACTGAATCTGAGAGACACATTCAAATTGTTCTCTTCGCCTTCCAATCCAACTTTTTCCAGTCATCTGCTAAAGTTCATGTAGGTGAAGTACCTGGATCTACCGCGATCCACTGATCTCTGTCCACCAATAGATCTTCCTTCTTGAACTTCCATAGCTCAAAACTTTTCCCATTAAACTTCTCGATCTCCATTTAATTGCTTGTCATTTCTTTTCACCTGAAAAATCAATACCACATATCTTCCATTGTAACAAGGATTATCATAGTCTTGAGCCAAACCATTGACCACAAAGGCGTCCCCCTGAAGCCAACAAAGCTCTGATACCAAATGTATCAAAGTTTTTTCAAAGATCTGATATCAAATGTATCAAACCTCTCTTCTTCTTTCTCTTCTAATTGAGTCTTTTTACTTTCTTCTTGTTCTTTGAGCATTTGATTTAGTGCCATTGTATATCTTGGGTACTTTTCTAAGACCTCAATGGTGTATTTTTCAAGATACCCAAAAGCAATTGAGTACTGTCCTATTTCATTGCTAACATAATCTAACTCAGAAAAAACTTTATCTTTAAGCTTCAAGAAATCTTCCTCTTCATCTATAGGACAATTGTCATTTGATTCTACAAAAACTATTTATAAATTTTCTTCTTCAGTTGTAGAGGAACATTCAACATCATCACACTTAGAATGATTGCAATCAGAGGATTTTGGAGAGTCTTTGCCTTCATTTTCCTTGATGGAATTTTCTTCAATTTCTTCCTTTCTTCCTTGATATGTCTTCTCTAGCTTAATCCATAGATTCTTGGTGGAAGTAAATTGTCCCATGCTTTATTTGATAGAACTTGAGAGTCCATTGAAAATGGTCATGAGAGATAAAGAACCATTCTTATTTGCTTCCTTTTCTTCTACAAAATTTGATTTATTCTTCAAGGGAACTAATCCACCAATAGTTGTTTTCCAAACACCTACTCCTTTTCCTTCAAATACCCTTTCATTTATATTCTCCATGCCAAGTAATATATCTCATCAAAGAGAGAAGCTTCATCTACATGTTCATCCATTTGAGTGTCCATGGATCTCCTTCAAGCTTGTAAGGATTATAATGAAGGCCTTCTCTGATACCAATTGTTGGACACACCAACCNCCAGTGTAGGGATCTTTTTACTCCTTTTCAAAACACCTTAGTTACCAATCACCATTTACTCATAATTCATTAGTTTCATTTATAAAAAGTTGTATGTAAGCATATATTAGCAACAAATATCATCAATAAGCCATCACCACAAGGAATACAAGGAAAATAAGCTATATGTATAGGTTTCTTTTATATTATAGACTACAATCCTTTGGGGTTTTTCGACAATAATTGAATAGAGAAACAACTCCGCAAGAGCACCAACTCTCAATGAATTACTTAGCTTGCCAGTCGCAGCATCAACTAAGAAGAGGAATCAATCATCAACATATATCATTCTGTCAACATGTACGTGACCTATTTATACTACATCACGCATATGTCTGCGGCCTGTCTATACTACAACATGTGCATTTACACTCCCTCACCCACTATTAACCTTCTTACACCTTCTGAAACTAAGGTTTTTGTAACTTCACAACTTCTTCCCTTCAGACTCTTACTGCGTCAGTCACATCCAACTCTGATCTATCACTGCACTCATCCTTTCACTTCCCAATATGTACCATAACCATCACAAACATATCTATTCCATCCAACAACCTATGCATGCTCCTCAACCATACACCATAAAAAATTATAGATATTTATGAATCATAACATATCTGAACTACTCAAACAACCAACTACCATATTCAGACATCAATACAACAATACAAATAATTCTTCAAGCATTCACCATACCATCAGAAAATCTAAGTATGAAGACAACATATAACCATACCATATCTTCTGTATCATATTTGAATCAATAGACCATTGTTCTGGAGATTTTCTTCAGACTTTAGGGGCCTCACACCAACATATTCTCAAGATTCTATGACTTTTCCTTCATGTATGCTCCCTATTATACTACCAACCCACATATGTATGCAACCTATTATACTAATATCCCACATATGCATGCACCCTATTACACATATATCCCATGTACATCTCAAAAACTAGGGTTTCTTAATATTTCTGAAACTTTGAAACTTTCACCATCAATACCTCATACTTACGGAACTTTTGATGCATCCATGAGTACTTGTAATGAATCTTTCACAAATAATAGATATTCAATATGCTCAAGAGATACACACACATAAGAAACCATTAATCTCTTAGTTATACTTATCCAAGTAGCTTCCTCTTCTAACTAAATCTAACCAACTTCCTTCTTTTAGGAGCTAACCCACTTCTGACCTCTTGTCCACTTCTAACCCACTTTGCTACAAATAGTGAATTATCCACTTCTAGTTGCAACTAATTTATTTTTAATTGTTTTCTTGTTGCAACCACTTAACCCATGACTAGCCGCTTTGACTATTCATCTTTCTTCTAGGATCTTCTAGAATAATTTGACTTCTTTGACCTTCTAGGGGATTCTAGACAACATGGGAGGGTTCTCCAAGTTCACAAGGCCATAACTCTCTAATTGTGAGGAGTTATGTGACGTTCCACATATCACTGTAAATGGCATGATGAGAACTATCCATATAGAGTTTTATCATTTACAAATTCATGGATATTCATTAAAATATTCCACAATCCATTCATGGGTTCCTTAACCACACATCTAGGATGACTCAACCACTTAACCATTTTTACTTTACAAAGACTCTTCCTGTGAGGGATTTCACCATAAGGGGACCACTTTGGAGTTCATCCATTTAGTACTTCCTATCAGCCATGAAAAGATAACAATAACCAACCTTTACATCTTCCTTTCTATACATCAATCCATGACAATGCATCACTATGACACCACTTGACATATTTGAAATCAATTACATCTATGGAAAAATAGGCCATCGAGAAATACATCAATGATACTATGACAAGACATCAACTCTTTCACATCAATCATTTGACATCAATGACAACATAATGAATTTTTTTTGTCTAAGGAGATGATGAAAAGATCAAGTAAATAAACCTCAACAACAGAAACAATGGTGGTCCAAGATCGATCTACAAAAGGAGGGAAAGATAAGAGAGGTACAATTATGTCTAAGTCAAAAGAAATTAAGGGTAAGGGAAAATGTCGGTCCTGTGGCAAATCTGGGCATCTCAAGAAGGATTGTTGGAAAAGACAACAAGCATGTGGCAAATCTGGGCATCTCAAGAAGGATTGTTGGAAAAGACAACAAGCATCCAGAGAGGACTCCAGAAAAGAAGAAAATTCATTTACAGGTATGGTTGATGAAGTTTTGTCTGTTTGTTTTGACTCACCACATGTGTTCACATAGAAGGTGTAGGGAGATGATGTTTGAGCCACCGTGAAACTAAAAAAATAAAAAATAAAAATGTATTTACTTTCGAGTTGTAAAAGCAATTGATTGCATGCAAATGGGCATACATCTGAAAGATATGGATAGGAATGCATACCCTTGGTTTATCAGCTCACCTATGAAAATTCTAAACACATATTTAGGTAGATTGAATAAGTGTGGGGGGGGGTGGGTGTGTTGGGTTAGCCTTAACTCGATGAAAGAGTTAATGAGTCGAATACAGGTTTTAGGTGAAAGCACGTGGGTTTTCCAGGTCCATTTTTTTTGGGCATCTCGTGGTATTGTGTCCATGGATTGCATGTAATCAAGCCTATAAAAGGTTTGGTGAAGTCCGTTGTAAATGGGCCTGGATGTAAGCAGTGAAGGATTACTTGGTCGACTTGCCCGAATTTGGTCAAAGTTGTTCGAATGCAAAGTTTGAGGTGGAGTAGTCTATCTAGGTTAGAAAGTTGGGTCTATAGAAAGATTGATGTGTTGGAAGGTCAATCAAGTCTCTGAGAATATATGATGAAGGTAGGTTCATATCCATGGAACTTGGAAAGTGTTTCAAGGAAGTTGGGATCAAATTGGCATGTTCAGTGATGCCAAGCTGGAACAATAGTTGTGGACATAAGCGGTTGTGCTATCTCATAACTCAGTCACCATTAGTTGCAAAAGATTGGAAGATTCTGAAAGAGGTATGAACAGGTCATTTAGTAATTACTCAAATGTGAAATTATTTGGTTGAGATGCTTATGTTTTTTATCAACATTCTAAGTAGGACCCAAATCAAATAAGAAGATCTTTGATATGGTGATGATGTTAAGGGATGCAGATAGTGGGATCCTACTACCCACATAATCATCATGGACATAGATGGAGTCTTTGATGATTCTCCTTTTATAAAATCAAACATAGTAAAATATGAAAGGTTCAAATCATGACTGGTATAAGAAGGGAATTTGGAAGGTATTGATTTCCATGAAAGTTTCTCGCCAGTTGTTAAAACCTTGTTTCTATTCATGTTGTGTTAGCACTAGTTGTGTTAGTACAACTACATGTTAAAATTGTTTTACATGGAGATTTTTGGATAACAGGATGTATTTGGAACAACCACAATGGTTAGTTCAAAATTGCAATAGAATATTTGTTTGCAAACTCAAGAATCATTGTATGGCTTGAAGCATGCTAGAAAAATGGTATAGGATGTTTGATTCCTTCATGGTGAGCCAAATTTTACAAGAAGTGAGTATAACCATTTTGTTTTTGGTATATTTATTCTCTTGGTGGTAAATGTTATGCTTGTAGAAAGAACAAGCATGTTTGAGATCAACAGGTTGGCTCATTTGGTTAGGACATTTTTTATGAAGGATGTGGGAGTAGCAAAATAAATCTTGGGCATGGAAATAAACATAGATAGGAAATATGGTAATCTTGGTTATCACAACAAATGTATGTGGTGAAGATACTCATGAAATTCAGTGTGAATAATGTGAAACCGGTAAAATTCCTTTGCTTTTCCATTGTAAGTTCTCTTTAGGTTTATGTCATAACTGATGAAGAAGAAAATGGTTATATGTCTCAAGTATTATATTCTAGTAGGAAGTTTGATGATTGCGATGGGAAATGGTCATCATTTCACATGAAGTCGGTGTTGTCAGTAGACACAAGGAAAAACCAGATGAATAGCATGGAACTGTGTGCTTCAAACACAAAAGCACAAGTCTCACCTACAATGGTTGAAATGATTTAGTGTGTGGCTATGATTCATTAGATTTGGACAAGAGGAGACCTACCTCAGGTTATGTCTTGCAAGAATGCAAGGATCTATTGGGTAAGTTTCGACAGGTACACGATGTGGTTTTCCATGTGTTAGGTATGTGTTATATTCTTTACCTTGGGAAACGTGTCACATTATTTATTCATTTTTTATGTTGCTTCGATTTTTGTGTCCATTGTTGGGTGGTTTTTCGGCACATGGTTTTTTCTATGGTTTTCTATTTCTGGTTAAGGAATTAGGGTTGTTGACTAATCCAGGTCATTGAGTTAGGGTTTTGGATGTCGTTGGCTCATATATGTATATTGTATTGTAAACAATGTATCACTATGAATGAATATAGAATATGTTGGTTTTCCTAGTTTGGGTTTCCAGGGGAAAAATATATGTGTAATGTTTGTATTTTCCATTGTATATTTTCTATTCTTTTATTGAAAATTTGTTTGCAGTAAATATTGTACAAGGTTAAAATCTACATTTGGTATCAAAGGTTTGTTGGATTTGGGGGGACACCTTTGTGGTCAAGGCTTTGGCTTGGGACTGTGATAATCCTTGTTACAGTGGGAGATGTATGCTATTGATTTTTCAGGTGAAAATAAATGGCGAGCAATTAAAAAATGGAGATCGAGAAGTTTAATGGGAAAAGTTTTGAGCTTTGGAAGATCAACATGGAAGATCTGTTGGTGGACAATGATCAGTGGATCGCAGTAGATGCGGGTACTTCTCCTACAAGAAATTCAACAGATGACTAGAAAAAGTTGGATCAAAAGATGAAGAGCACAATCCGACTGTGTCTCTCAGATTCAGTTTTATTGAATGTGTCAGAGGAAGCTACAACCAAGGATTTATGGGATAAGTTGGGGAAGTTGTATCAGTCTAAGCCCCTAGTAAATAAACTATTCCTGAGAAAGAAGTTGTATAATCTGAGGATGAGATATGGAGACTCGGTGGAAGAGAAGTTGAACACCTTCAATATTGTGGTAAGTCAGTTAGTATCTGTTGAGATTAAAATTTCAGATGAAGATAAGTGTATCAATTTAATGTGTTCTTTACTAGACTCATGTGATCGTCTGGTTGTGGCCATAGGTAGTAATATAACTTCCTTGAAGTTTGATGAAGTGGTCTCATCCTTGTTATTAGAGGAGACTAGACAAAAGAATATGGAATGACAGAGCATACATGCATTATTTGTAAGAGGACACTCCCATAAAAGAAATAGATATAAGTTCTCAAGTGGGAGATATAAGTCTAAGGGTAGATCTAAATCTCTTGGAAAGTTTGTAAAGGTATGTTGGAGATGTAGAAAAGAAGGGAACTACAAGAAGCAATGCAGATCCAAAGTTGAGAAAAAGAAAGGATATGAAGAATCTCCTTCTACAGAAAAAAATACCTCCAAGGAAGAAGGAGGGGATATGTACTTGGCTTCTTCAAGCACACATGCAAATCCTGAGGCATGGTTGGTTGAATTAGGTGCATCCTTTCATATGAATCTCCATAGGGATTCGTTATGTGAATATCAAAGGTGTGATGGAGGTAATGTTTTCCTAGGTGATGATTTGACAACCAATATCATAGGACGAGAAAAATTCAAGTTGAGGATCAAATATGGAAGGATTAGGACACTGCCTAATGTTTTTCACATCCCAGGTTTGGATAGAAATTTGATTTATGTAAGAAAAATGGATGATGCAGTGGTAAAAATAATATTTGAAAAGGAAACATGTAGGATGGTTTGAGGAGAAATGGTGTTGTTGAAGGGAGATCGGTTTGGAACCCTATATAAGATGCAAGGAAGCACTATTAGTGATGGGTGTAATAGTTTCATTGTTCCTAATATTGGAGTTGAAGAAGAAACAACTCATATAGTCTCAGGAGAAAAGGTCATGTTGTGGCATCAAAGACTGGGGCATATCAGAGAGAAGGGTCTTTGACTACTACACAATAAAGGTATGGTTGAAGGTATGTCTAAATATTCTCTGGATTTTGATTTATGTGAGTATTGTGTATATGGGAAGCAAAATCGGGTAAGATTTCCCTCTGGAGCAATGAGGGAAGAAATTTTACAGCTAGTTCACAACGATGTTTTTGGACCTGTGTCAGACCCATCATTGGAAAAATCTGTGTACTATGTCTCATTTATAGATGACTTCTCAAGGAATACTTGGATATATTTCCTCAGGAACAAATCTGAAGTCTTTGACAAGTTTAAAGAATTTAAGTCTCTTGTTGAGAATCAAATAGAGAAAAGAATTAAGGTGTTGAGGACAAATAATGGCAGAGAGTTATGCAGGAATTAATTTGAAGAATTCTGTAAGAAGTGTGGTATAGCAAGGAACAACACTACTCCATATACACCTCAGAAGAATAGAGTTGTAGAAAGGATGAAAAGGACGTTGATGGAAAAAGCAAGGTGAATGCTTAGTGGTGTCAGGTTAGGGAAATAATTATGGGAAGAGGTAGTGGGTATTGCATGTTACCTTGTCAATAGATCACCCTCATCAGCGTTGGATGACAAGACTCCACAAGATTCATGGACTGGTAAGAAACCTTCTCTCACTCATCTCAAGGTATTTGGCTGTGATGCATATGTTAATGTTCCAAAGGAAAACAAGAGCAAGAAAGATAAGAAGGATGAAAAGTGTATCTTTATTGGATATAAATATGGTCTCAAAGGTTATAAGCTTTGGAAACTAGAAACTAAGAAGGTAGTGTGTAGCCGATATGTGGTATTTAGATAAATGAAGGATGTTGTTAAACGAGAAGTCCTACCAAGTAAGGAAGAACTAGAGAAAATAAAGTTTGATTTAAAGGATGATTAAGGAGACTCTACAGAAGAATAAGAATAAGAAGAGGAAGATCCTCACACTCCAGTATTGAGGAGATCAATTCGAGAAAGAAGGCTACCGAAAAGGTATACTCCATCTAATTTCCGTTCAATTTTTTCTTTGTCTATTACTGATGATTATCCTAGAACTATCAGGGAGGCAATGGATTCAGAGGATGGAAATATTTGGAAAAAGGCCATGGATGAAGAAATGCAATCCTTGAATAAGAATGAATCTTGGGATCTAGTAGAGTTTCTGACTGGAAGAAATCCCATTGACAGAAAATGGGTATTTAAAAAGAAGTTGAATGCATAAGTTAGAGTGAAGAAATACAAAGCTCAGTTAGTAGAAAAGGGTTATTGCTAGGTTGAGGGAATTGATTTTGGTGATATTTTTTCTCATGTTTACAAGTTCACTTCTATAAGATTTTTGTTATATGTTGTTGCTACATTTGATTTTGAGGTAGAACAGATGGATGTGAAGACAACATTCCTACATGGGGATCTGGAAGAAGAAACAAATATGAAGTGGCCATAAGGTTTTGTTGTAAAGGGAAAGAAGGAGCTGGAATGCAAGATGAAAAAGTCCCTATATGGTTTAAAATAATAAGCAAGGATGTGTTATAAAAAAATTGATACTTATATGTTGGGAATTAGCTTCATAAGAAGAAAATAGGATCACTGTGTATTTTAAATTAACTGGTGATCATTTGATTTATTTGGTCTTATATGTGGATGACATGTTGCTGATAGTAAACAACAAAGAGGTTATCCAGGATGTGAAAACTCAATTGTCCTCTAAATTTGACATGAAGGATCTCAGTGCTTCAAATTTAATTTTGGGCATGGAAATTAAAAGAGATCGAAAAAAGAGGTAACTATGGTTAAATCAGAGAAAATATGTCGGGACAATATTACAAATGTTTAATATGCAAGAATGTAAACCAGTAAAGGTCCCTATTTATATTGTTGTAAAGTTATTTGTGGATTGGTGCCCCAAGACACAAGAAGTGGAGGAGGACATGTCACGTGTTCCATATGCAAGTGCAGTTGGTAGTTTGATGTATGAAATGTTTTGTACTAGACTGTAGATTGCACATGTAGTGGGAGTTTAGAGAAGGTATATCGCAAAACTAGGGAAGGATCACTGGACATGAGTAAAAAGGGTTTTCAGGTATTTGCGTGTCATTGATAGCTATGGATTGTGCGACCAAGGAAGACCAAGATTGGATAGAGTGTTGAATATACATGGATTTGTGGATGTAGACTAGTTTGTAGATCTGGATCGTAGGGGATCTATAAGTGGGTATGTGTTTAACCTGTTTGAAGGAGCAATACACTGGATGAGAAAAAGATAGGTTGTAGAGGCACTTTAAACTACAGAAGCCGAATACATGGCATCGACTGATGAAAGTAAGAAAAAAATATGGTTACAAAGATTGTGTTCAGGTATTGGGTTGGTACAACAAGCTGTAAGGATAGATTGTGGCAGTCGGAGTGAATTTTTTTTGGCAAAGAGCCTGGCTTATCATTCAAATAAAAATAATATTGATATTCAATATCACTTTGTGAGAGACACGGTTGAAGAAAATAAAGTGTTGTTGATGAAGGTGGACACTTTGAAGAATTTTGCAGATTCATTAACAAAATCTATGAGCACTGAGAAGTTCTCTTGGTGTGGAGGATCCATGGGAATTGTTGCCCTAGATTGTTGACTATGTAACCATGTAACCCCCTGTATGAAAAGAAAATAACAAGTGGGAGAACGTTGGGTATGTGTTATATTGTTTGCACAAGAAGTAGTCTGTAATATAAAATAAACTTATATTAATTCTCCATCTTTCAAAGAATTTTTTTTCCTCGAGAAACGTGTCGCATTGTTTCCTTTTTTTTCATGTTGCCTTGATTTTTGTGTCCATTGTTGGGCATTTTTTCGGCACATGGTTTTTTGTCGATGGTTTTCTATTTCCAGTTAAGGAATTAGGGTTGTTGACTAATCCAGGTCATTGGATTAGGGTTTTGGATGATGTTGGCTCCTATATGTATATTGTATTGTAAACAATGTATCACTATGAATGAATATAGAATATGTTGGTTTTCCTAGTTTAGGTTTCCAGGGGAAAAATCTCTGTGTAATGTTTTTATTTGCCATTGTATCTTTTCTGTTCTTTTACTAAAAAATTGTTTGCAGTAAATATTGTACAAGGTTAAAATCTCTAGCATGGTGGTCAAATTGTTGTGCATTTGACTAATTGTCCAGCATATTAAAATGGGACAAGTGCATCAATTTATTTGACATGTTACTGATAGAGGTAGAATGGTCCATACTGGAGTGAATCAGGTAGGTATGTTCATGTAACAATATTGTTAGAGAGGTTTAAGAGCCGTGATGGTGTTTGGCTTCTCTTGGCTTGCAAAAAAGGTGATGAATTAATTAAGGGCATGATATTTCAGGTAATTTTTTGTTAAGGTGGAGATTGTTGGAAACATCCCAATGAATTTCCCATACTGTCACATGTACATGCATGCAACTATATTTAGAATGTGCATCCATGCACTGTTCTGTTAACAGTTTTTTTAATTGATGGATCTTATTATAATAGTTTTTTCTAATTGTTTGAGAGATGCTATATATACGAGCATACCCATAAAGGTGAGAGTGCAATGTAGAGTGTAGTGAGTTTATGTCAGAAGGATGCAATATTGAGGTGTTTTGTGTGTATGAGAGGAGAGGATGGGTGTATGCATGGTTTTCCTATTGTAATTCTCCCTTGAATAATAAGAATATCGATTATCATTGTTCATGTTTTTTTCCCATATTGGGTTTTCACATAAATCACTATGTCAATTGTGTGATTGCAGTTCTCGGTTTAATATTGCTTGTTGATTCTCTGGTTTTTATGCTCTAGTTTTCTTTCGTTGTGTAACAAGTTGTATTAGATAAAGTTCTGTAGGTGGCATAGGTGATCCAAGGCAAATTGTGTGCAGGTCTCATGCGATCATAAGAACCTGTGGACATGTTTTTGGCACCTAAGGACAAGCATACTGAAGTACTGAAAATCCCAGATACTTTCTGAGAATAGAGGGTGTGATCGAGTGAGTTTCAGGTCATCAAAACTCACTAGGCAATTTTAAAGGTGTGTCGATGCTCCAACACTTAATAAATAGGGATTTCCCCAAAATCGCCGCACTCGGTTCGTGCACCACAGAGCGCCATAAAATTGGCACTCCCCCATCCACACTCAAGGAGTGATATTCTCCAAAACCAATGAGTGATATTCTCCAAAACCGATGCACTTGGTTTGTGAGCCACAAAGAACCAAAAAATAGGTGCTCCCCCATCCACACTCAACGAGCACTATCCTTCAAAATTGGCACCACCATGTGATCTTACAAGAGCGTTGATCTAAAAATTAGAGAAAATATAAAGTTTTGTGAGTGGTATGAAGTTTATAAGGTATATATGACAAGTCAATTCTCATTCAACATGAGATATTCTCTTAAAAGGATCGAATAAGGTGGAGAATAGATTATTTTATAAAAGTGGAGGTGATATTTAATAAAGGTGAGCTCCCTTTTTTGTCTTATTATGGAGAATCAATTATTTAATAAAGGTTGGAGGTTAACTTTAATAAAGGTGAGAAGGTGTTGTAACAAAAGGTAAGGTTGACCTTTTATATGTTTGGTAAAAAGGTTTTTTGAGTTATAAAATATGTTTTTTTTAACCTTTTATTAAAAAAAAATTGAGTCTATACTATTATTCCTCCACATTTATAAAAGGGATTAGTTTTATAAGCAGTGGTTTTGGATTTTTTTGTTAATGGAGAAAGTGTAGAGTTCTAAGTTTGAGGTGGAGAAATTCAACGTCAAGAATATATTTGCGTTATGGAAGCTCAAGATGTGGGATTTTCATGTGCAACAAGGATTGCAAAAGCTGTTAGCTGGAAAGAAAAAGAAACCAACAAGCATGACAAACAAGGACTGGGAAGATCTAGATGAGAGAGCCCTCAATACCATTCTTTTGTGTCTAGAAGATGAAGTGTTGTTTAACATCACTGAAGAGGATACAAATACAGGTTTGTGGAACAGACTGGATAGTCTATATATGAAAAAGTCCTTGATGAACATAATCTTCTCAAAGAGGAAGTTTTACATATTGTGAATGAAAGAAGGTACACAAATTTTTGATCACTTGAATGCCTTCACTTCTCTGATTTGTCAATTATCTAGTATGGACATAATGTATGAATATGAGGACAAGGAAGTTACACTATTTTTTTCATTTTCGGAGTCCTGGGATCATCTGTTCACATCTATATGGTTTAGCTCAACAGATTCCATTGATTATGACATTGTTGTGGGAGATTCTTTTGGTGGACACACTGACCACACTCAAAGGGGGTGTGAATCAGTGTAGGAATATTTTTACTCATTTTCAAAACACCTTAGATTGAATTCACCATTTACTTATCATTAATTACTTTCATTTATAAAAAGTTGCATGTAAACATATATATCAACAACAAATATCATCAATAATCCATCACCACAAGGAACACAAGGAACATAGGATACATGTATAAGTTTCTTTTATATTACGAAGTACAATCCTAGGGGGTTTTTCAACAACAAATGAATACATCAACAACTCCACAAGAGCTCCAACTCTCAATTCAAGACTCATCCTGTAAATCGCGACATCAACTGAGAAGAGGAATCAATCATCAACATATACCAATCTGTCAAGAGGTACATGACATGTTTATACTACAAAATGCATATGTATGTGGCCTGCCTATACTGCATCATGTGTATGTATGTTCCTTGGCCCACTTTCAGCCTTCTTACACCTTCATAAAATAGGGTTTCATGACTTCACAACTTCTTCCCTTCAGACCCTTACTGCCTCAGTCACATCCACTTTTGATCTGTCCTTACACTATGCCTTTCATTGCCTAATCTATGCCATAACCAATCACAAACATATCTATACCATACAACAACCTATGCATCATCCTCAACCATACACCATCATAGATTATAGATATTTCTCAATCCGAACAAATATGAACTACTCAACCAACCAACTACCATATTTAGACATCAATACAACCATACAAATAATTCCTCAAGAATTTACCAGACCATGAGAAAATCTAAGCATGAAGATGACATATAACCATACCATATCTTCTGTAGCAGATCTGAATCAATAGATCATTGTTTTAGGGACATTCTTCAAAATTTAGGGACCTCGAACTAGCACTTGCTCAAGATTCTATGGGTTTTCCTTCATGTACTCTCCCCATTAAAATGTCAGTTCGCATATGTATGCACCCTATTACACCGATATATTGTGTATGTATGCACTCTATTACATTGATAGCTTATGTACATCTAAAAAACTAGGGTTTTTAAACATTTCTGAAATTTTGAAACTTTCATCGTTAATACCTCAGACTTACAAAACTTTTGACGCGTCCATGAGTACCTGCAATGAATCTTTCACCAAGAATAAATCTTCAATATGATTGAGAGATACAAACACATAAGAGACCCTTTATCTCTTACTTCTACTTCTCCAAGTAGCTTCCTCATCTAACTAACTCTAACCAACTTCCTTCTTTTAGGGGATAACCCACTTCTGACCTCTTCTCCACTTCTAACCCACTTTATCCAATTCTAACCCACTTTTCTACAAATAGTGAATTATCCACTTATAGTTTCAACTAATTTATTTTTAATTATTTTCTTGTTGCAACCACTCAACCCATGACTAAACACTTTGACTAGTCAACTTTCTTCTATGAGCTTTTAGAATAATTTGACTTCTTTGACCTTCTAGGGGCTTCTAGACAACACATGAGGGTTCCACAATTTCACAAGGCCGTAACTCTCTAACTGTGAAGAGTTATCTGACATTCCACTTATCATCGGAAATGGCATGACTAGCACTATCCATCTAGAGAGGTCTCACTTACAAATTTATTGATCTTCATTACAATATTCCACAATAAATCCTTCGGTTCCTTAATGACACATCTAGGATGACTCAACCACTTAACCATTTGGACTTCACAAAGAATCTTCCCATGAGGGATTTAACCAGAAGGGGCCCAATTTGGAGTTCATCCATTTGGTACTTCCTATAAACCATGAGAATATAACAATGAACAACCTTTACATCATCCCGTCTATACATCCATCCATGACAATACCTAACTATGACACCACTTGACATCTTTGACATCAATTACATCTATGAAAACATGGGTCATCGATCAATACATCAATGATAATATGACAAGACATCAACTCTTTGACATCAATCATTTGACATCAATGAAAACATAATGCAACAATCTCCCCCTTTGTCATTGATGGCAATGCCAACATTGATGTCAACACCAATCATTGATGGAAACATGTAGACATGGAACTGATGTTCATCAATAGTCATATCAATCACATCAATGTGACTATCTATCTCCATTTCATATCAATGGAAAAGGGTAGTGATCTGTTTAGGGTTTCTCCCCCTACCTAAACTCTCCTTGGGGTTGCTCCCTCTACCTGAACTCTCCTTGGGCCTGCTTCCCCTGTATGGATGCCTTTGAGCTTCCTCTAAATAATATCTCCCATTTTTAACAAGGGATATCACCCTGATGCAATGTTGAATACATATCACTCATGCTCCTCCTGTGACCATTACTTCCCCTAGAAACATGCCTCTCCAAGCATCTAACTCTCCAATAATTTATCTTTCTATCCTGCATCTAATGAATCTCTCCTCCTGGAATCATATTATTGCAACCAATCAAGGGAAGAGGAATAACTCCCCCAGTGGGTATATCTCCCCCTATATTCTCCGAAAGATGAACAATATGCTACCAAATGTCACTTCTTAACATACATCAACTATTCTATGACGATTATTGGACATGTCCACGCATCAATCATCCAAACTCGTGCCATATCATACTTCATGAAGAAAGAAGATTTGTCAACAATGAATAGAGAATCATGAACAAAACATCAACCATGTACATCCTATGCCATACCATGTGTTAACCATGCAAATCAACACCATACAATAAGCTCTCATCATTGAAGTATATCTGCCAAGAATATGTGTTAAAAAGTGTACCAAGCATTTATCAAGATCATCAACAAGTTCCTCTATCAATGTACCAATAATATTGTCAACATGTCTACCATGTGCCTCAAATAAGTGTCATATCACATATGATATGCCTCTATCATAAACCAAGTGCCACAAACCATTTGTCAAGATATGTATCTCAACCATCAAGCATCAAATAATGTACCAACCAAGCAGCACAACACGTGTCCCAACTATCCTATACATCATGTATCAAAGTATATGCTAACAAAGTAATACCAATGATGTACTTTAACGAAGTACTATCACCCACAATCATCTTCCATCTACAAGTGCATCAACCATGCACCAAACATATATTACTACCTACACCATAGCAAGTTCTTCAACCATGCAACAAACTTCAACAAGATGAAGCACATTCAAGATGTATTTCGATATATGTATGCCATATCAACCATAAACCATGTGCCATTCATATTGCTAGAAATTTCCTTAACCAATGTACCAAGTATGTACCAATCGTACATCAACTATAGATTAAGATATGACTCATCAATGATGTACGAAATAATCACCTCATGAACTCCATGCCCCAATATGTAGCTCAACCACATGCCAAATGAATGCATAAAAAATATCCAACAAATATGCATCTAACAATACATCATAAAATATATCAATGGAGCTCACATATGTATGAGCCATGTACTACAACAGATATTCCTCAATTGCCATTCACTATAACAAATACTAAGCATCCAAAAGTATTTCTAAACATGTACCAGAAGTGTGCCTTAATAGATCAATAATATCTCTAGCTAGCGTCACATCATCATGATATATCTCATAACCAAAGTTCCATAACTTCACTGTCATAACCAACATTGTTTCTCAGCAGAAAATGCCTCAATACATACTCTAGAGTTAGTATCATGCATCCAGGATATGAATCAAGCATATGATTCAACACTTAACCATATGTCATCACGATACATACATTAAACATACATGAAACCATATAGTCATGAAAACATGCAACAAACCATGTCAGACCCTACAAAACAGAGTTTTATCATCAAATCATGTTGCACCTCATCTGCATAGCCTTTTTTTTTGCAGGATTTTACCACAGACATGGGGCCTGTTACACAGAAAAATCACGTATGTACGCGACCTATATATAGGCCAGATCGTGTATGTATGTGATTTCTTCCATTGGAGCCTGTGTATGCTTATGAACATGTCAAGCTTGAACTTGCCTCATGGATTCCTTTCTGTTCTAGCTGTTCAATCTTCTTCACCCACTTTTGAAGGTGTTTCAGCTTCTCAAAACTTGATATATGCACTTCCATATTTCCATCATTGTCTTCCTTCCTACCTTCACATGTTCTTCTTGTCATGCTATATGACGCACTCTTAATGGATTGTCTTCTTGTGTTCCAACAATCCTGGGATTTGTAGCCAAACCAACTGCAGTTGTAGCATCTCATGGTGTGACAATGAGTAGCAATATGTCCCACTTGATTACATCTCCAACACCTTAGGGTGTTATGAAACCTTCCATTATCTTTCCTTGCATAATGTCTGCAATCCAAATATTTGTGACCATATTCATTACATGAGTATCAGTGACCATGAAAAACATTTTCATACCTTTGCTTTGGTGTCCACCTTGAAGGTGTCTCTCTTCTAAATTTTCTTTGAGGTGTAAACATGGCTTCTTGTTGTCTTCCTTGCTTTGTTCTTTTGAAAATTTCCTTGCTTTGTGTAGATGTTTGAATTGCAGCATTGCTTCCACCCTTTGAGAGTGAAGGACTTACCTCAAACTTCTTAGAAGTGCTATATTCAAGTTGTATAGCTTCCTTGCTATATCCAAGACCTGATTTATCATTTGAAAATCTTTGGCTATCTAGGATCTCATCCAAGATTGTTGAGTTATTCATGAATTTGATGTGAGTGTTTGACTTCTCTACTTTCTTTCTAAGATCAACAACTTCAACTTCCAACTTATGGCATGACTTTTCCTTTTCATTTAGTTGCTTCTTCAATTTTGGTCTTAAGATTGACATTAACTTAGAGATTTTTGCTAAGTTCATCATCTACCTTCTTCTTTTCTTCTATTTCATTCATTCATCTTTTGATCTCTCCTTCTTTTTCTTCTAATTGAGCATTTTTACTTTCTTCTTGTTCTTTGAGCATTTACTTTAGTGCCATTGTATATCTTGGGTACTTTTCTTATACTTCCTTGCTATATTTTTCAAGATACTCAAAAAGAATTAAGTAATGTCTTATTTCACTGCTAACATCATCTAACTCAGATAAAATTTTATCTTTAAGCTTCAACAAATACTCCTCTTCATGTATATGATAATTTTCATTGCATTCTACAAAAACTAATTCTATATTTTCTTCTTCACTTGTTGAGGAACATTCAATATCATCACACTTAGAATTATTGCAATCAGAGGATTTTGGAGAGTCTTTACCTTCATTTTCCTTGATGGAATTGTCTTCAGTATATTCCTCTTTTCCTTGATATTTCTTCTCTAGCTTCATCCATAGATCCTTGGTAGAAGTACATTCTCCCATGCTTTCTTTGACAAAACTTGAGAGTCCATTGAAAATGGTATTGAGAGCTAATGCATCATTCTTCTTTGCTTCCTTTTGTGCTGCAAACTTTGACTTATTCTTCAAGGGAATTGATCCACCAATAGTTGTTTTCCAAACACATGCTCCTTTTGGCTTCAAATACCCTTTCGTTTGTATTATCCATGCAAAGTAATCTATCTCATCAAAGAGAAGAAATTCATCTGCATGTTCATCCATTTGTGTGCCCATGGATCTCCTTCAAGCTTGTAAGGCTTATGATGAAGGCATGCTCTGATACCAATTGTTGGACACANTCATTTTCAAAACACCTTAGTTAGAAATGACCATTTACTCATAATTCATTATTTTTATTTATAACAAATTGTATGTAAACATATATCAATAGCAAATATCATCAATAAGCCATCACCACAAGGAACACTAGGAACATAAGATATATCTATAAGTTTCTTTTATATTATGGACTACAATCCTTTGGGGTTTTTCAAAAAAAAATGATTAGAGAAACAACTCCACAAGAGCACCAACTCTCAATGCAAGACTCAACCTACAAATCGCAGCATCAACTAAGAAGAGGAATCAATCCTCAACATATTCCAATCTGTCAATAGGTATGCGACCTATTTATACTACAACACGCGTATGTATGTGGCCTGCCTATATTGTAGCACACGTATGTACACGCCTTGGATCACTTTCATCCTACTTACACCTTCATAAACTAAGGATTCTAAAAATTCACCACTTCTGCCCTTGAGACCCTTACTGTCTCAGTCACATCCACTTTTGATATGTCACTAAACTCTTCCTTTCACTGTCCAATTTGTACCATAACCAATCACAAACATATCTATTCCATTCAACAACCTATCCATGCTACTCAACCATACACCATCACAGATTATAGATATTTCTCAATCATAACATATATGAACTACTCAACCAACCAGCTACCATATACAGACATCAATACAAGCATACAAAAAATGTCTCAATCATTCACCATACCATGAGAAAATATAAGCATGAAGACAACATATAACCATACCATATCTTCTGTAGCATATTTGAATCAGTAGACCACTATTATGGGGACTTTCTTTAGACTTCAGGGACCTGACACCAGTACTTTCTCAAGCTTCTATGGATTTTCCTTCATGTATTCTCCTTATTATACTGCCATCTCGCGTATGTACGCACCCTATTCTATTGATATCCCGTGTATGTATGTACCCTATTACACTGATATCCCATGTACATATCATAAACTAGGGTTTTTAAATATTTCTGAAACTCTGAAACTTTAGTCATCAATACCTCAGAGTTACGAAACTTTTGATGCGTCAATGAGTACTTGCAATGAATCTTTCACTAAGAATAGATCTTAAATATTCTCAAGATATACACATATAAGAGACACTTTCTCTCTTATTTATACTTCTCTAAGTATCTTTCTCATGTAACTAACTCTAACCAACTTCCTATTTTTAGGGGCTAACCCACTTCTGACCTCTTGTCCACTTCTAACCGACTTTGCTACAAATAGTGAATTCTCCACTTCTAGTTGCAACTAATTTATTTTTAATTGTTTTCTTGTTTCAACCACTTAACCCATGACTAACGACTTTGAATAGTCAACTTTCTTCTAGGATATTCTAGAATAATTTGACTTCTTTTACCTTCTAGGGGCTTCTAGACAACACATGAGGGTTCTCCAACTTCAATAGGCCATAAATGTCTAACCGTGAGGAGTTATGTGACGTTCCACATATCACCGAAAATGGCATGACGAGAACTATCCATCTAGAGTAGTCTCACTTACAAATTCATGGATAGTCAATATAATATTTCACAATCAATCCTTGGGTTCCTTAACAACACATCTAAGATGACTCAACCAGTTAACCATTTGGACTTCAAAAAGTGTCTTCCCATGAGGGATTTCACCATAAGGGGACCACTTTGGAGTTCATCCATTTGGTACTTCCTATCAACCATGACAAGATAACAATGATCAACCTTTACATCATCCCGTCTATACATCAATCCATGACAATACATCACTACGACACCACTTGACATTTTTGACATCAATTACATCTATGGAAACATAGGTCATTAATAAATACATCAATGATACTATGACAATACATAAACTCTTTGAAATCAATTGTTTGACATCAATGACAACATAATGCAACATTTTTGTTTGAGGAGAAGAGGAATAGTTCAAGTAAAGAAACCTCAATA
The DNA here is from genome assembly GCA_009831015.1 of Picea engelmannii. NCBI lineage: Eukaryota > Viridiplantae > Streptophyta > Pinopsida > Pinales > Pinaceae > Picea > Picea engelmannii. The sequence continues at coordinate 770,573 of ML780530.1, read as the reverse complement.
GCAAAAGAAATGGTGGTTAGAGGTCGATCTACAGAAGGAGGGAAAGATCAGAAATGTACAACCAAGTCTAAGTCAAAAGACACTAAGGGTAAGGGAAAATGTTTGTTCTGTGGCAAATATGGGAATCACGAGAAGGATTGTTGGAAAAGACAACAAGCATCCAGACAGGACTCCACAAAAGAAGAAAATTCAATGACATGTATGGTTGATGAAGTTTTGTCTGTCTGTTTTATCTCACCACAAGTGTTCACATAGAAGGTGTAGGGCAGTGATGGTTGAGTCACTGTGAAACTAAAAAAAAAATAAATTGTATTTACTTTGGAGTTGTAAAAATAATTGATTGCATGTAAATGGAGATACGTTTCTAAGACCTAGATAGACATGTGTACCCCTAGTTTATCAAGTTACCTATGAAAAGTAAAAAAACATATTTAGGTAGATTGAATATGTGGGGGGGCATGTGTGTTGGATTAGTATTAACTCGGTGAAAGAGTTAATGAGTTAAATATGGTTTTTAGGTCAAAGCATATGGGTTTTTTGGGTTCATGTTTTTTCTGTATCCTGTGGTATTGTGTCCATGGATTGCATGTAATGAAGCCTATAAAAGGCTTAGTGAACTCCATTGTAAATGGGCCTGGAGGTAAGCGGTGAAGGCTTACTTGTCCGGCTTGGCTGAATTTGGTCAAAGTTGTTCGAATGAAAAGTTAGATGTGGATCAATGTATCCAGGTTAGAATGGTGGGTCTATAGAAAGACTAATGTGTTGGCAGGTCAATCGAGTGCTTGAGAATATATGATGAATATAAGTTCATATCCATGGAACTTAGAAAGTACTGTAAGGAAGCTGGGATCAAATTAACATGTTCATTGATGCCACGCTGCAACAATAGTTGTGGACTTAAGTGATTGTTCTATCTCATAACTCGGTCACCATCAGTTGCATAAGATTGGAATATTCTGGAAGAGGTATGGACATGTCATCTGTTAATTACTCAAATGTGAAATTATTCGGTTGTGATGCTTATGTTTTTTATCATCATTCTTAGTAGGACCTAGATCAAACAGAAAGATCTTTGATATGGTGACGATGATAAGGGATGCAAACTCTGGGATCCTAGTACCCACAAAATCATCATGGACGAAGATGTAGCATTTGATGAATTTCCTTTTATAAAATCAAATGTAGTAAAAGATGAAAGGTTCAAAGCATGACTCATAGCAGAAGGGCATTTGGAAGGTATTGATTTCCATGAAAGTTTCTCATTAGTTGTTAAAATCTTGTTTCTATTCATGTTGTGTTAGCACTAGTTGTGTTAGTACAACTAGATGTTAAAACGATTTTACATGGAGTTTTTCTGATAAGAGGGTGTATTTGGAACAACCAGAATGGTTAGTTCAGAATCACAATAGAAGATTTGTTTGCAAACTCAATAATCATTGTTTGGCCTGAAGCATGCTATAAAAATGGTACATGATGCTTGATTCCTTCATGGTGAGACACATTTTACAAGAAGTGAGTATAACCATTGTGTTTTTGGTATATTTATTATCTTGGTGGTAAATGTTATGCTTGTAGAAAGCACAAGCATGTTTGAGATCAACAAATTGGTTCAGTTGGTTAGGATGCTTGTTATGAAGGATCTAGGAGAAGCAAAATAAATCTTGGGCATGGAAATACAAAATATGGTAAGCTTGTTTATTACAACAGAAGTATGTGATGAAGATACTTAGAAAATTCGGTGTGAATAATGTGAAAACTGTAAAATCCCTTTGGCTTTCCATTGTAAGTTCTCTTTAGGTTTATGTCCTAACTGATGAAGAAGAAAATAGTGATATGTCTCAATTGTTATTTGCTAGTAGGAAGTTTGATGATTGAGATGGGAAATAGTCAAATGTGGTGTTCCATGGTGGTCAAAGGGTTGTGCATTTCACTAATAGTCTAGTGTATCAAAATGGGACAAGTGCATTAGTTTATTAGACATGTTAGTGATGGAGGTAGAATGGTTCATACTGGAGTGAATGGTGCATGAATGTTCACATAAAGATTGTTGGAAACATGCCAACAAGTTTCCCTTTCAGTCGCATGCACATGCATGAAGCTATATTTAGAATGTGCATGCATGCACTCTTCTATTAAGAGTTTGTGTAATTGATGGATATTATTATAACCAATTTGTCTAATTGTTTGAGAGATGCTATATATGCAAGCATATCCATAGAGGTGAGAGTGCAATGTAAAGTGTATATAGAGTGTAGTGAGTGTGTGTGAGAAAGACACAACACTTGTATGAGAGAAGAGGATGGTTGTATGCTTGGGTTGACTATTGTAATTCTCCCTTGAATAATAAGAATACCGATGATCATTGCCCGTGATTTTTTCCCGTATTGAGCAGTTCTCGCTTTAATTTTGTTGTTGTTGATGCTCTGGTTTATGCTAGGTTTTTCTTCAAGTGCCTAACAAGGGCCCCTAATTCCATTTCCCTGCGCAGGAGAAAATTCACATCATCCTATGAACATAGCTTAAAAGGAAGCCGTCCATGGACCAAAACGTGGAATCATGGCATGTAACTCAGCAACAGATTGCAATTTGGGGCCATCCAGAATTTCAATGTGATTATTGTGACCGATTTACCGCAGAAACGACCTACCAAAGTTTTTCCCAGAATCCGTGGCAATTCATCCAAACGCCTAGCTCGAATACACTTCATGGATCTTCGTGGAGCCTTCACGCATTGCAAACCCTCCTTGCTACCAGAAACTTCTCCAAATAATTGAGAGTTGGGGATTACTACAGGAGATTTGGCGGGTGGAGCGGGAGAATCGAGACTAGCGGGATGGGGCGCCATGCTTAAAACCAGGAGTAAAGGCCACCTGATGGCTGGCCTCCATAGTGGCTATGGATGGTACCACGAAGTTGAGGAGCTCAGGAGGGCGAGGGGATGGATCTACCATCGGGATCGAGGAGGCCAGTGCCATGTGAGGGAAAGAGGGGGCGTCAGAGGGTTCCCTGCGCTCCTCCATACCACATGTCATGATCGACGGTTCAGATTTCCCTGAAGCACGAGCCCTTATGTCCTACTGACGTATAATAAAATATCGATCAGACTAAAATATCTAATCCGATAGGATCAGATGATAGATCTTCCCTGTAATCCAAGGCTTTGGATTCCATAAAGCGATTGTCCGAATCCTCGGAGTGACCAAAATAGATCACCACAACAAAGGAGAGCATCGCGCAGGCTACGTGTCTTCATTGCTCCACGACATGCAGACTATACCTTAGCCATCGGCCTACCACCGATTCCACGAAGAACCGTAGAACCACCAAAACCGCAGAGCCATCCCTAATCTATCGTACCTCAAATGAGCAGAATTGCACAATTAAAATTCAATTACATGTCTCAATATATAAAAATACATAATAATTATTTACCATAACTATACTGATATGATTTCACTAATTCCAGATATTTACTAAAAATTTTCAATCACTTTTTGTCCAAATGTTGCAAGGTGGAATTCTCCAAATTCTTTTACAAAGAGATGGAAGGTCAATCCAATTGTTTTTACAAAGAAAAAGTAGCATGATACTCGTTCCCTATGACTAATGAGACAATTTTCTCACGTTATGTGATTCTCCTTTACAATGACCTTGAGTAACAACAAAAAAAACATACTTGAGAAAATAAAATAGAAAATAGGTTTGTTGCAAGCAAGCATTTTAACAACAAATCCAATGGAGAGTTTGAACTAAATTCACAAGTTTCCCCATATTCATAGATCATAATGGAGTTGTACATTGGAAATATTAGAGTTTTTAAGATTGTTTGAATTGAATTCTTCAATTGTCAATTTTTATATTATATAAAAGTTTAAATTGAAAAAAAAAGTCATAGGTACCATTAATGTGTTATATTTTAAAATTAAAATTAAAATCATAGAGCATAATGGAGTTGTACATTGGAAATATTAGAATTTTTAAGATTGTTTGAATTGAATTTTTCAATTGTCAATTTTCATATTATATAAAAACTTAAATGGAAAAAAAAGTCATAGTTATCATTAATGTGTTATATTTAACATAAAATAAAATAAAATAAATAAATAATAGTTGTTCTTAATGTGTTATATTTTAAAATAAAAATTTAAAAAATAAAAATAACTGTTCTTAATATTTTATATTTTCATATTAATTAATAAAATTTCATTACAACAAAAAAAATACTAATAAAATTTAAATTTTCAAAATAATTATAATAAAAAATGAAAATATTAAAATTTAAATTTTCAAAATAATTATAATAAAAAATAAAATATTATTCATATAAAATGAAAATATTAATAATATTTCATAAAAATAATGATATATAGTTGTTATTTTTTTTTATATAGAATATTTTTTAACATTCCAAAATTTTCATCCATAAAATGGCTGGTGCATCAAGATATGAATGAAATTTATATTTGTTATTTTGATTGAAATTATATTGGATAATTTTGTTAAATATAATGTAATTTGAACACTCTCATTGTGACTGTACACTATCAGTTGTCTTAGATAGTTGTACACTTAGTTCTTTATGTTCTTGATTTGCTTGAGCCTACTTAGCTCATCTCTTTTCCCTTTTCATTTGTATTCTTTTTCTCATATACTCAATATATTGAATACTATCTGATTCTCATTTTATCATGGTATTAGAGCTTCAGAAATAAGCCTCTTCACACAGTCTGGAGAGCAGCCTGATCCTAAGAAGCACAGAGCTTAAAATGTCAAGGAGAGCACGAGACATAGATTCTTCACAAAGCTTGGAGAGCAGTCCGACTGTACGCTCAAAAGATCACCGTAGAAAGCAAACACAAGGAAGCAGAGCACAATACTCTCAGAAGAATCATGAGCATTTAAATATTCGTGAAAGATTCACGAAGCAGAGTTGGAGAGGGAAGAAACAATTAAAGATATGTGAGTTATTTAAAGAATTTGTGAAATTCTTTCCAATTCGTGAAAGATTTGCGAATTTCCTTCTTCAGGAGAAAGTCTTTGCAGAAGAAGAAAAGGACACTCTAAAGAAACAAAGGACAATCAGACACAGTTGTAAGATCAGTTCCACTAACCGATTTGAGCCGTTAATCAAGCTCAGAAAAGACAAGGAAAACACATAAAAGGAGAGCGTGTTTCAACCATCAGATCAAGGCGAGAACTACAACGGTCGTTAGATCAAGAAAATGTGTGCATGCTTTAACAACCAAATCTTTTTGAAATTTCTTGTATTCAACGATTTCGTGCAAAGGTTGCAAAGGAGACAAGTCTCCCAAAGTTTCGATATTATTGGGACCGTCCATCATCCGGGGACACGTGGCAGAGATCCATGTACGTCGAAAGATTTACAAGGGAATAGCTGCATCGATCCTAATTGTTCATCAAGAGGGACATGTGGTGAGCGATCAACATTTCGTTGACTCGCGACTCAAGGTAATCAAAGGGAAAATTTGTGAAACTCGCGAAACGTGAAATCATGAAAATATCCCAGTCGTTGATTGAGGAGAGATATGGACCGTCGATCTAATGCCATTGCGATTTTGGCTATCGAGAAATCAAAGGCGAGAGTTCTGAGAACTCGTGACACGTGAAATCAAGATATAATCTGAGCCGTTGATTGAGGAGAGATCTGGACTGTTGATTGTCCAGGGATAATTTCGGCATTTTGGGGATCAAAAGAACGGAGGTGAAAAGTCATTCGACTTCGTGATATGCAAAATCCCGACACGATCTAGAGTGTTGATCATAGGAAGAAGCACAATCGTTGATCTTGCATAAGTGGTCATCGACATTTCGGGTATTGGGCGACGAGAGATAAGCTACATTGCAGATCCCTGATATGCGGAATCATGATTTGATCACATCTGTCATTCGAAGGCACAATATTCCGAAGAAATTGTGTCCGTTGATCTAAAATCAATGAGGATCGTTGATCTTTGAAGCAAAAGGAGAGAGACTCGATAATTCGGCTATTTGAAGGCACTTATACTCTCAACTAGAAAACGCTCGAAGCCAGAAATCCTGAATCACCTGGTTTTCAGGCCACGATCACATGAGAATCTAAACGTCAATTTTTTTTTTGGCTCTTGAGTAAACTCAAAAAGCCTGATTTCTCCATTAGAGGGGCTAGAGTTGCTAGAGTTGCTACAGTTGCAACATAATAGAACTCAAAGCTCCGAATCAACAGACCTTGCGATCGGATAGTCAAAGAAGTGGTCTACACTGTGTATTCCAGTCCGAAGTCACTGAGACAACTTCACAGACCTGGTTTTACGTGCAAGAAACTAATAAGCACGCAAATCTTTAAAAAATTCTTTGTTGCCTTTTTTTTTCTTCAAAGATGGCCACCTCGAGCAATTTAGGACCAAATCAAGGATCGATTCTTCTTAGAAAGAATTATGATTTTTGGTATGTTCGAATGAGTTCCTTCTTACAAGCACAAGAGTGTTGGGATCCAATGGATCTTGGATATGTGGAACCAGTTCCAACAGACCTTGCTTCGATGACCAACCAACAGAGAACCGCTCAGGCAACATAGAAGAACATAGAGAACAAAGAAAAATTATGGATTCAAAATTCAGTGGATGACTCGATTTTCTCAAAGATCACAGGTGTTGTTACTTCAAAACAGGTCTGGGACATCCTTAAATTAGCTTACCAAGGAAATGGCAGGGTCAAAACAGTCAAACTGCAGACCTTGAGGATGCATTTCGAGACTTTAAAAATGACAGAATATAAAAATGTTGATCATTTTATGACCAGAGTCATGGGAATCGTAAACCATATCAGATTGACTGGTGAAGCCATCCTTGATCAACGCATTGTTGAGAAAGTCCTCAGAAGTTTACCAAAGAAATTTGAAATGTTCGTTACAACAATCCTTGAATCCAAGGATCTATCAAATCTTTCAATAGATGAACGGATGGGTTCTCTGTTGACACACGAGACGAGACTGCATCTCATAGATGAATCAATCTCCAATGCCTTCAAAACTCAATTCTCCTTCAACAGAGGGAGAGGAAGAGGAAGAGGCAGAGGTCACTAAGGAAGAGGGAGCATTATAGGTAATCATCAATCAAGTGGAGGTCAAAGACAACAGAACCGAAATCAAAATTTCCATCCTCAAAGAGGCAGAGGGAGAAGATCATATGACAAATCTAGCATACAATGCTATTACTGCAAAAATTTTGAACACTATGAATCTGAATGTTGGAACAAGCAAGCAGATCAACTCTCGGGCAGATCACATGTCTCAAATCATACAAGAGAAACCTTAGAAGGTAAGTTTATCTCATGTCACAAGACTAAAGAACAACATAAAGGTCTTTGGTTGTTGGACAGTGGTTGCAGCAATCGCATGACAGTTAACAAAGATTTACTTTCATGCATTGATTCTTCAATTTCCTCTGATATTACACTTGGAAATGATTCCTTAGTCAAAGTTCAAGGAAAATGAACTATACCTATTATTACTAAACAATATGTAAACACAGACATAAACAATGTCTATCATGTTCTAGATCTGAAACATAATATGTTAAGTGTAGGACAACTCATTGAACATGGCTATAAGGTACGTTTTGAGGGAGCGTCATGCAGGATATATGATAAAACCCCCAATAGAAAATTGATTTCTAAAATCCAGATGACTCGGAATAGGATGTTTCCCCTGACCCTTAGAACTGCAAATCTGATCAAATCATATGCACAAAGTGCATCCACCCTCAATGAAACTATGGTCTGGCAAATAAGATTTGGACATCTACCCTTTTAGAGTCTAAGTCTTCTACAAAAGCACTCCATGGTCAAAGGTCTCCCTATTTTCAAAGAGCACAATACCCCGTGTGAATCTTGCATTCTTGGAAAATATAAGAGAACTAGTTTTCCACAGTCCTCCACTCAAGCCAAACAACACCTAGAATTGGTTCACACTGACCTATGTGGACCAATGCAAACAAAGTCAATAGGTGGTAGCTTTTATTTTCTAATGTTTATTGATGACTTTAGCAGGAAAATTTTGATCTACTTTCTGAGACATAAGTCTAAAACTTTTTCAAAGTTCAAAGAATTCAAAGCTAAAGCTGAAAAACAGAGTGACAAATATGTAAGAGAAATTAGGTCAAATGGAGGAGGAGAATACAACTCCAAAGAATTTGCAAATTTCTGCAAATCACAAGGCAAAATCATGTAAACTACAACCAGGTATACTCCACAACAAAATGGAGTGGCTGAAAGGAAAAACAAACAATAATGAACATGGCAAGAAGCCTACTCAAAGAGAAATGTTTGTCAAATACATTTTGGGCTGAAGCAGTAGCATGCTCAGTTTATCTCCTGAATAGATCTCCAACCACCAGTCTCAATATGAAGGTCCCTCAAGAAGCATGGAGTGGGACAAAGATAAATGTTGTTGATCTAAGGACATTTGGATGTATAGCATACGCTCACATACCTTCCGAATTAAGGAAGAAACTGGATGATAGAAGTGAGAAATGCATCTTTACTAGCTACAACGAAACATCAAAATCTTACAGGCTTTACAATCCAATATCAAAGAAAATAATTCTCAGCAACGATATAAAATTTCTAGAAAATCAACTCTGGAATGAATCTAAGAATCAACAAATGGACAGTCAAAATCCATTGCTGCCGAGTCCTGAAAGCGTAGAAAATTCAAAACAACCAATAGCTCAACCTTCTCTTCCAAGATTGCAGGTAGAAGGACATTCTGAAAATTCTCAGGATAACTCAACTTCCAGTAGAGACTCATCCTCTGAACTTCAAAATCGAAGAACTCGAAGTTTGAGAGAAATCCATCAAGAGTTGGATGACATTGAACAACACAATCTTTTTGCATTACTGTCATGTCAACCTACATCTTTTAAAGAAGCATCTAAGGAGCCACATTGGGTTCAAGCCATGAACCAAGAGATTGACTCCATTGAGAAGAAGAAGACATGGGATCTTATTGATCTACCTAGACACAAGAAGAGTATTGGTGTCAAGTGGGTTTACAAAACTAAACTCAATGAAAATGGACAGATTGAAAAGCACAAGGCAAGACTTGTTGTCAAAGGATTCTCACAACAACAAGACACTAATTATGGTGAAACTTTTGCTCCAGTAGAAAGATTAGACACTATAAGGACTCTCTTGGACATAACACCCCAACACAAATGGTAAGTATACCAGATGGATGTCAAGTCAACTTTCCTGAATGGGTTCTTAGAAGAAGAGGTTTATGTTGATCAAACACCTGGATTTGAAGTCAAAGAGGAGCTAGCGAAAGTGTATTGGTTGAAGAAAGACTTATATGGCTTAAAACAAGCTCCAAGAGCTTGGTACAACATAATTGACACTTACCCGATCAAAAGTGGTTTCAACAGAAGCCAAAATGAGCCAACTTTATACACCAAAACTAATCAACACAGTAAAATTCTCATTGTATATTTATATGTTGATGACATGATATATAGTGGAAATCTTGAGTTAACCAGTTTTAAATATGCCATGCAATCTGAGTTTGAGATGACAAATCTTGGCATAATTAAATATCTTTTGGGAATTGAGGTTGATCAGTCAACCAAAGGCATTTTTGTCTGTCAAAAAAAGTATGCAGCAGACATCATCAAAAGATTCTGCATGGAAGACTGCAATCCATCCAAAACCCTTATACCCCTAGGCACAAAATTGAGCAAGCAAATTGAAGGACCTACAGTGGACTCCACCCTGTACAAAATTTTAGTAGGTAGTTTGTTGTATCTTACAGCAACTAGGCCTGATATTATGTATGCAACCAAGTTTGTTTCTGGATTCATGGAATCCTCCAAAGATTGTCATTGGAAGATGGCAAAAAGGATTCTGAGATATGTTGCAGGCACATTCAATTTTGGCTTATGGTACACTCAGTCTGCTGATAATCATCTCTCTGGTTACACAGACAGTGGTTTTGCAGGCAACCTAGATGACAGGAAAAACACCTTTAGACATGCTTTTCACCTGGGTGCGAACCTGATTTCATGGGCATCAAAGAAACATCCAATTGTATCCATATCTTCTACAAAGGCAGAGTATGTCGTTGCTACTTCAGCTTCCTGTCAAGCTGTGTGGCTGAGAAAAATATTGAAAGATATGTCACATACAAAAAATGAATCAACTCCTATCTTCTGTGACAACACCTCAACAATTTCTCTATCTAAAAACCATGTGTTTCACAAGAAAAGTAAAAACATTGACACTCGCTTTCACTTCATCTGTGAGCTTGTCAATAATGGTGACATTGCTTTTCAATTATGTGGCTCACGAGATCAACTCACATATATTTTTACAAAGCCACTAAGAAAATCCGTTTTTTTATGGTGACATTATCAGTGCTGATGTTTGTAATTGTTGAGTTTAAGAGGGAGTGTTAAATATAATGTAACCTCAACAGTCTGATACACTGCCAGCTGTCCTGGACAATTGTACACTTGGTTCTTTATGTTCTTGATTTGCTTAAGCCTATTTAGTTGAGTTTTTTTCCCTTTTCTTATGTACTCTTTTTCTCATATACTCAATATATTGAATACTATTTCTGCTCTACTCTTTCTCTGTATTCTGCTTCTCATTCTATCAAATTTCACGTGTTTTCTTAAAAAAATTTAATAATTGAGAAGTATCATTGTATTATAGAATGTCTGGTGTATATCCTTGAAGATCTGATTGATCAAGTAAAACATTATATTAATTTATGGGTATACAGACTTTGGCTATCGTTAGAGTTGGCTTCCTTCGAATGTATGCTCGAATTGCCAGTTTGAAGGAGCGGCGTTATATGAAACAACCGTCCTACCATGGTTGGTGGTGACTTGGAACCAAAGGCTCTGTTCGTTCAGGTACAAATTGCCTTGCAAGTTGCGTGACATGGGCTGCCAACCAGTCCTTGACACTTTTATCGAAACGGGGTGTACATCTCCAGCTCCTCCAACATTGGTGATGAGAACGAGGTTGAAGTATGAGTGGCCATTCATGGTGAAACGAATTCCTCCCTTCCTCAAGCAGGACACCCTGCATTGTCAGCCTCTAAGAAATTAATACCGAGAGAGAAAGACTCAGAAAATGATCAGTTTGGCATGCGAAATTGAATTTAATTAGCTGAGAAAATTATAGACCAATGAATTACCTTCTGTAGATGATGGGTACGATCCCACTCCTGTACTTAGTGATCTTCAAATAAGCAGGCTCGGCCATATCGAGGTGTTGCAGGGGTGGGTTGCACCATCCACCGTCGTTATTGGGGAGAGAGTTGTTTGGCGGGCAGAAGTTGGTGGCTGTGACCATGATAGTCCCTCGCAAACACCACTGGGGATCGTCATTGCATTGCTTTTCAGAGCAGGCTCCACAGCTGAGGCCATCGTTGAAAAGCGCAGTGCTCAAAGCAGCAGTGTTGCTTCCATAGCCTTGGCTGTAAAGATTACCGTACCCACACGCCCCTCCTACAACATTTTCACAAACGCAAATTGAGGGTCCAAATAACCAAAGGAGATCCTAGTTCATACAAAACTGCATTATATATGAAATATAGAAAAAGATATAGGTTTATCGAACTTTACCCATCGTCCCAGAAGCATCACTGCCACCGTAGAAAGTGGCATGAGCTCACTCCCAGCCCTCGAATCCATGACTCCAGTTAATAACCAGGTAAATGTCAACAATGAGGCCAAGGCAATGCACTTTACCTGTTTCATCGATCTTGTGCTTATGACATTAAGAAACAAGAAGAACCACCACTGGAGCTACCTCGCGCACTGCTCATTCTAAATTACAAGGGCTAATCTCAGACTGAAGGAGATCTGAAGCAATAACGACGACTTAGAAAAACGGGAGGACTTGTTTGGTTGGGTTTGCAATGAGGATTGTGCAGAGTATATATAGATGTGTGAATGCTCTATCGTTGAAACATCCAAAAATTTATGTTTGTGAAAGTAGTTTCATCTTAAATTGATGTTTTAACTAAAATGTTTATGAATTACTAAGCAACACATGGGGTGTGCACGCAAGTATGTCCTTAATTGGCCCACTTGCATATGTTGCGGCAATTAATATTGGCGGATATTGATGTAAAGTCAGAGTGAGGAGGCGGGACTCTATATAGTATAGGGACATTTCTTCACCAATGTGACTCGGGGTGACTGCTTTTCTTAGTTGTAATCATCACAGTAGCATCAGGAAGTATATCTGAATGGTTGGGTTCGTTTGGACTCCGGAAAACCAAATGGCTGTGACGCCCCACCATGTGGTGCAAGATTTTTGTACCTGATCCCCCGTGTATTATCTGTTTCACTCAAAAAAAAACAAAACCGTTTATGACTATATATATATATACCATTTTTTTATAATTTTATATATAATTGCATTTTTTTATAATTTTTTTTGTCGATAGCTTGGTAGTGACTTTAAAAATAGATTAATATTATTATAAAATTAATTATATTTATAGTTTAATGAAATAAAAATATTTTTATTTACATTATTACCTTTTTTTTTTAAAGTAAAAAAATAGAAGTTTCTGCTATATTAAGTAGCAAAAAATACAGTTGTTCTTGGACTGCCAACCGTTTCGCCACTTAAGCAGAAACCAAAATAGAGTTAACACTTGTCCAAAATAGACTAGTTTGCCAACAATCCTACCCGAAGGAAACTAGGATTGATGGTGTGTCATTGTTTTAACCATACCTAGTGTCTTACAGGAAATAACTAGAGTCATACATAAAGTGGTAGAAAAGAGACTGGAAGTTTTGAACAAGACCATAACAATTAGCCGGTGGCATCTGAGGTGGTGTCTGTATCCTGAGCATGTGCCTTGGCTGGAATGAGAAAGTACTGTAAGCAGGCTGGGCATCTTCGTCCCGATGGCGCATTGGAGAATGCTTCAAAGAGCATGTCCACACGCTGGCCCATGAGGGTGCCACGATAGACGTGGTTCGCCATCTGGCTCCACAAATCAAAAAGCAAATTAAGGAGGTCCAGATGGAGGAAAGGTGGCAGGACACGCCATTGAGTTTGCATGGAGGAAATGGGAGGTGGAATGAAGATTGTTCCACTTTCCCTTGGCGCATCGCCCGTAGACATTTCCACTAGCTCCCAGGACTTTGCTTCCACTCGCTCACTTGAGTCTTCTTTCCCAGGCCACTTCAGCTCTGTTTCCTCGTCGGCGCTTCGTTTGCTGTCATCCAAGGCGGCTTCAGCTTCTGGGTCTGCACCTAGAGGAGACATGTATGTTGGAATCTCCTCCTCAATGTAGCAGGTGGAGAATTCCTCCTATGTCATCTCAGTCTCACTGTCAAGAGGTTTTTTGGAACGAGGCAAGGAGGCTTCCATCCGAAAATCACTTGGTGGATCCCAATTGTCCGACACCGTGAAAAGGAACAGCTTCGGAGGTTCCTGAGGTGGCTCCTCCGGGATGACTTCTTCGACATAGGCCATTGGTGGATCCCCGATATCTGTTGCAGCCAGAGGCGCTTCAAGCTCAATTCTTCTGCGTTGGAGTTGGGTCCGAGCAATGGAGAGTGCTCTTTCCATTTTTTGCAGGCTGAGCCACAATGTGGCTTCCCTCGCTCTCAAGGCATCGAGGTAGAGAAATAGGTAGGAGATGTGCAGAAGGCGAAAGGGTAGCTGCTCTGAGGCTTCCAGTTGCAGAGAAAGTGCAGAATGAACATGAAATGGAGGAAGACATGGCTTGGGCACGCTAATAGCAAGAGGGCTGATAGGACGTTTGACGCCATTAAGTCCCTTGCATGGGTGAGCAACATAACTGGACTGCTCGTGCGAGGGGTGAGTCTTGTATGAGGTGGGTGGTAGTTGGAGCTAGCTCCCATCCTTAATGCTGAGGGGATGGGAGTCGGTCAACCTCATTTATGGCCAGGCCTGGCTCCACGTCTTGTGTCTCGGATGTTCTACGTGGCACCCCATACGGGGGATGAAGATCTCTGTGGGAGATATCGTGGCACCGTTTAGAGAGATTGGTGTAGTCAGAAGATTGTGCCTTCCAGTGAATTTTCTCAATCTCAGTATTGACTCCTTCATTTGCAAGACAATCCGCGATCAACCCCATTAATTTAAAAGCGTGGAAAATGGGGTCGATCGACATATATCAACCACTTTTACTTAAATGTGATTGTTGCTAGTTGACAACCGAGATGAGTGGGGCACAACTATTAATGTATTAATACATTTTAAATGTAATAATTAAGTATTAATTAATAATTAATTAATTATTAGTTAGTAATTAATCAATAATTATTAAAAATATTTTAATAATTAATAATTAATTACTCAATCATTAATAAGTAATTAATTATAAAGTATTCATTAGAATTATTAATTAATAATTAAATAATTATTAAATATTAATTGATAATAAATTAACTATTAATTAATGGTTAATAAATTAATTATTAATAAATACTTTATAATAAATTAAATATTAAATATTAATTAATAATAAATTCAATATTAATTAATCCAAAATAAAATAATGCATACCATAATAAAACAATAAAGTAAATAATAATAACAAAATGTTATATGTATTAATAATTAATTATTAATTAATAAAAAATACAATGATGATGATAATAATAATGATGATTAACTTCCACTAAGAGGGTAAGTGATTACTTGTGATTCTTTAGAATTTTGTTTCTGTGCCCGAAAAACATTAAGAGAAGCTTTCTAAGATCACCATACTTTTGTTGAGTTAAGAGATTAGAAAGGTTAATATATACCATATATAATATATACCATAAAAATAAAATAATATATATCATAAAAAAATAATTAAGTAAATAATAATAATAAAGTGTTACACTTAATAATAATAAAGTAATAATAAAATAAACATTAAAAAATAATATAACATATTAATTAATTACCTAAAACAATTTTCATGCATTCCTAATATATTGATACATTAATAATATATAAATGTATTAATGTAATATTACAAGTAATAATAGAATGTATTTGTTTATTAAACTTTTATTTATTAATGTATTTATTCATAAAAAAAATTAATATATTAAAGTATTAAATATATTAAATTTTTACTAATTAATGTATTAACACATACAAAATTAATATATTAAATTATTAATGTATATTGATGATGATGATGATGATGATTAACGTCCACTAAGACCTAATTGGTCTATCAGACCTTAAGAGGGCAAGTGATTACTTGTGATTCTTTAGAATTTTGTTTCTGTGCTCGAAAAACATTAAGAGAAGCTTTCTAACATCACCATATTTTTGTTGAGTTAAGAGGTTAGGAAGGTTGGTAGTGTGATCAATATTTTGAAAATGAGATCTAATATGGGTATAGGCTGGACAATCTAAGAGAAAGTGTTTTTCATCTTCAACCTTCTTAGTCTCACAAAGGTGACACACTCTTTCATCCCATGGTGTTTTAGGAATTGACCAATGTCGAGTTTCACTATGGAGCTCGTGAGAATTTGTTCTTATCTTAGCAATGCTTATTTTTTTCTTTACACTTGGCAAAACAGATAGATAATTTTGATCTTCTAGATT
>ML780530.1:711606-736853 GCA_009831015.1 Picea engelmannii | reverse complement strand
TGTCTTCTCAAGCCACAGTGTTTGACCGTACCCGTGTGGTTCAGGTGGTGAGTCAGTGCATGTGACAAATTGCACGGGAGGCATTACAGAGTGTTGTCACGGAAACCTTATTACCATTTTTAATATCATTAAATATGTTTATTTAATTATGAACACTTAATTTATTACAAATGTTTTTATTATAATTATTTAAAATATCATTATAAAGCAAAGAATAAAGTACACTAAAATTTTATTTCGAAAATGATTCAAGTTAAAAAAACTTAATAGTTGTAGAAATTTTATTTCGAAAATGATTCAAGTTAAAAAAACTTAATAATTGTAGATATGAATAATTTTTAATGTAAGAATGTTTTTCTTCAAGCCTCTACAACATGGCAAGCATAAAAATGTTTTTCTTCAAGCCTCTACAACATGGCAAGCATTTTCTCTAATGTGTTGTTGTTGTCAATCAACTATATTATTGATTTGTATTGTATACATATTACTAGATTAGGCCTGTTTAGCTTTTTTCCAATCAAAATAAAAAAGTAGTTTAAATTTAAGAAGTTTATAGATGTAAATTTTAATTTTACAAAAATATTAAAATTTTATATCCAAATTTTATTTCTCATTTTTTGTTGAGTTTTAATGGATATTTACTATTAAATATATTAATTTACAAATTAAATTAGTAACTTTGATATTATAGTTTTTCAAGAAATATAAAGTTTTGATAAAATTAGTAACTTTGATATTATAGTTTTTAAAGAAATATAAAGTTTTGATATTGCAATTTTTAATACAATTCAAAATTGGTACCTATTAGTAATACATAAACTAGAATTTAATACATTATTGTAGTGAAGTTTAATATGATATAGTATATAATATATAGCAATTCTAACATATATTAGGTCTCTAATTTGATTGAAATAAAATTTAAAATGTAAATTTGTAATTTAAAATATTTTCTATATATAAATATTACTCCCAACTTAACTTTTCTTTCCAACCTTCCAACATTAAAAACTTATATAACATAGATTATTTATATATATTATTTTTAAGTAGTTTTAATTACATAAAAAAAATAATAATTATATTTATATTTTAATATTTTCATTTATATATATAAAAGTGATCAATACCCACTAAAATAAAATAAAAAATCTTTTTATAAATTTTAGATTTTAAATACTTAAATTTTTATAGATTTTAGATTTTAAATACAATTCTATTTTTATAAATTTTAGACTTTATATACAATTTTTTTTTTAGATTTTAAATTTTAAATACAAATTATATTTTTATATATTTATATTGTGAATTATATTCATATTTATATGGGGATAGTAATTTTTAATATGGTTGGATTTTTTGTTTCAACAAGTTTTAAACAAATGACTTTAACAACAAGAACTAACACCTTGAGAGCGTTGCATTTTTATATATTTATAACTAATAAAATTACAATTAATTTACATTTATGTAAATAATTAAAAATTTTACACATAAGTCATAACTCCTAAACTAAAATAAATCTATACTGAATTAGTATATCCCTAAGCAAATAAAAATTCACCCAAATCTATGAGAATTTTTTTTCACCCAAAGCTATGGGAAGAGCCGACTTCTCTATGCAATTATTGAAAGCCTATGGTACATAAGTCAATATCTCAGATTTTTCTTAAAGTTGAACTGCCAATCTTAACGAGTGTTTTAGATTCATTAGTGTATCGGAATGTTCTCATCAAATACTTAGTCATTCAGTTCCCCATCAATTCTTTCTGTCACCTTTTATGTCATTGAAGTGAATTTGAAAAGAAGATAAACAAACATATGTGCAGAGACTGTTTATTTTTTCATAGTTTCAAAAACATTATATATAATCTTCGAGGGAAGAAATCTGCTTAAGCAGATTTTATCTCAGCATGCTTTAATAACACGGGTATTTTACTTTATTAAACCTTATAAATTAATTTGTAGGCTCTATATTTGCAATAAGGCGAGATAACAGTATCCATTTTTTTCTTGTTAAATTAAGTGTGTTTCATACTCATGGCGAGGATAATTCTTTTAAAGCGTGAGCTTCTGCATTTTAAATGATTAGCCATACAAGGATCTACTTTTGCATATCTCATCAAAAGTCAAACAACCCATTTAACAAATTGTTTTGGGATTTTGTTGCTTATAATTTTCTGTATTAAAAAACAAACAAGAAGTTTAACAAATTAATATTGGGATTTTGTGCTTAAAATTTTCTGTTACGGAAAATTTGTTGGGTATAGGAGGGGACCCCGAGGGCCCTATTCCCCTCATAATTTGATTTGGTAAAAAACAATAGTCTTATCATTGGATTTGGTAGCGGACATGCAGCGCCATTCCCACCATACCCATGTCGACCGACAGAAAAGGACTGCAGCCTGGAATTATGATTTATCTCATTCAAAATCACAGAACCAAAAGAACGATAGCAATAAATTGGTAGGAAAGATGTCGCTGTGATATGAACTAGAATTGTTATAGATGAAAAAGTCAAGACAGTAAACATTAAGCATTTTGTAATGAGCATTTCATTGGTTAATTGTCTTTTCATCTTGTCTAATAGATAACAAATACAAGATGCACCATATAATGAACTAATAATTAACTCACTGCATTTACACTGGCTTGACACTACCTTCCACCATAGAAAGCAAGAACATTAGGCTGTCTTATATGACTTTAAATATATTCACGAACATTGCTTCATCGGCGAAGGATAAACGCCAAAGGAATTGCACCTTTTCCGACTCCTGCATATTCTTGATTCCAATGGTACATCCTTCGATCGGCAGCAACATTAATCTAGCGACTCGACTTATCTAGACGTCATGACACAAACCATCTTTACCGTGTGTCATATCGCTCGATTCTCAGTGGTCGGATTCCGCGGCCAATGGATTCCATTAATGCATAGTACTTGAAATTTGAACTCCAAAAAGAGGAGGGCTTGAAATTTGAAGTTGGTAAGAAGCTGGATTTATTTGAAATTGAATTGAGCCATTGAGAGGTTATTTTAAAAGGGTTTTGTTGCACACATGCATGGTTGTAAGATCCTAGGTTCGAGTTATTTTGATCAACAAAACCCTTTAAACATTGATTCTTTCAGTATCACTTGCATGCAAGTGAAGTCTCACCCTAGGCATCTATTGAGATTGTTTT
This sequence comes from Picea engelmannii, assembly GCA_009831015.1. Taxonomy (NCBI): domain Eukaryota; kingdom Viridiplantae; phylum Streptophyta; class Pinopsida; order Pinales; family Pinaceae; genus Picea; species Picea engelmannii. The sequence goes on along the minus strand of ML780530.1, from coordinate 733,667 downwards.
TACAGTAGTGAGAGAATGGGAGGTGATCATCCTAGTGAGGGAATGGAAGGTGATCATCCTATTCATTCTTACTGTACACGTTATTATGCATTTTCTCTCCTTAGGTTACGTAGTGAATTCAGTCATGTATTACCATTATACTTCATATTGCAACATAAACCTAGTACTATGACATCCATAACTATTGCACAACTATCATGTAATAAATAGTTATAATCTAACATGCACACAAAGAATATTCATGATCCGTCACCTAAAAGACAAGTAAACATAATAGTTAATGTGGTTCACCCAACTTTGGGCTACATCATCCACAAGGTTGGCTTCTTTATTATTCTTTCTGCAATTGTCTCAGGCATGTGCACTACACTTACAAAAGATACATCATTCTATTTTCTCCTTCATCTAGCCTGGTTGCTCTGTAGTGCAAGCGTCTCTCTCCCTTCAACATCTCCTTAATATTTAGACATAGACTCTTTCCTGCTCACCCTATTCTCTCACTCTCCTTACATACATAAACTATTTGACTGACTCGATAGTACCTCTAGTAAGAAAAAAAAATCCAATAGATGAACAACAAAACAAGTAAACCCGTATATTCACAACCCATTACATATTTATATATGAGTACTAGAGCTTAAAACCCTACTTTTCTCACCCCAAAACCCTATTACAATTCATGATACTCAAGTTGACTCGTTGATCAGGCTTGTTTTTTCCTTATTTTTCGGACCTGCATGCTGCTTTTGCACTCTGACTATTGTTTTTCATTGTTTTTCATGTATTTCATCTTTTGGTATGCTGAACTATTATCCTTCCTTTTCATCCTCTTTCTTCTCTTTCTTTATTCCTCTGCTTTATTCCTCTACTTTATGCCTCTGCTTTATTCCTCTGCTTCGCACTCGAGAGCGTACCTTGTCTTCCTTCTTCTTATGTTTCGCGCATCTTCCATACTTGGGACTTTCATGAATATTATTTCCACACTGCCTCTCCAATATGCCCCCAACCTCACTGATGCGTGGGTCGTCCCTAGCCACTTAGGCCTATTACATGTTCCTCCTCATAAAAGGGCATTGACACATTCCAATTGCATAATATGTACACACTAATTCAAAACCATTCTTCAAGCTCATGCCATATACCATGATTTTTCTTTCCATTTCAAATACTAACCTTTTGGCATTTACATGGCCAAACTTTGAATTCACAATCTCAACCTATTTTCTACATTACATAATGCAACCTCTAAATTGTTCCTATCTATAAATGGATTTTATTTCATGTTAAATGACATTGAGTCATTAGTGTCTATATATGTTGTCCCAAACAATTTGGGAAATTAGTGTTTACTGGCCTTCTCTCATTACCAATTTTTAGTCCATCTTTGATAGCTTCACATTTTAAATTTGTGTGCAAAAATTGTAGAGAGTGAATCGAGGTGCACTCTAGAGCCAAGTTGAATGTGTCATGATTTTGGGTAACCATAATATGCAAGATATTAAGATAAGTTGAAATTCATGGTTTGTTGATTCTTGATAAGTTTTGTTATTGCTAGTCAAAATGAGATTAGTACCAACAACTTCTCATTTTCTTTGTCCTTACTTTCCCTAGGGTCAATTATTTTGTGCCATTGTTCTTGTTTCACAGTGGTTTTCTTCCATTGAGTTTCCATTAATTCTTAACATTTTTCCTTTAATCAGTGATGGTCATCTCATGGTTTTGCTTCATAGCAGTATTCCTCCATTGATTACCCATGCTTCTTAATTTTTTTCTTTCGTCATTGATCGTCATCGTAAGCTTACATATTTTCTTCCTTTGCATCACTCTTTTGCATGTCTTTGATGGAGTAGATATAGTTTTCTTAATTGGGATTCACTATGGAACATAAAATATGATGATTTACCCCTAGAGAAACCATACTAAAATGGTTCCCCACAACTAAAAAATTACTAATTTGTCCCTACTACGACACTCTATAACCTATAAATGGATTTTACAACACACATGAAATTGGTCTTACAGGACATTATTTCAAATAATATTCTCTCACGAGCACAGACAAACTACCTATGCATTGTAATCTGTAAATCCATGTGCCTCAATAAATAATATCAAAACATCCAGTCTAGATATTGGTCTTGCAATTAAAATTTGATGGCTCAAGTAAAATTGATACCAATTCATGAGACCCCTTTGAAGTTCTCAAATGCAAAAAGCATTTGAATCCTTGACGAGGTTTCCCTTCAAAGGAAGACCATTGATTGCAAAGACAAATTACAAGAGGAAGACCATTGATTGCAAAGACAAATTACAAGAGATTAAATTATGTAGGGAGTATTTATATATCCAATACCGTAGAGATGACTCAAACCTATTATATAGACTAAGCCATTGTAAAGAAAATAAGTTTTCTTGAGATATAAATAACTTATAAAACTATAAAAGATGAAAACACTAACTTAATTTGAGATAAAGAATAACTTTTTTTAATTATTAGAGACGAACCAAGTATATTCACTCAGATATTACAAATAATTTTGTTAATAAAAGGTGCATTTTTTCCTTCTAACGACCCTAAATATCATAAGAAGAACAATATGTTAAAACTCATAGATTACTTTCATCAATAAAATAATAATTTTAAAAAATAGTAATAATTTTAAAAAATAGAGATTAACTCAAGCCAAAGCATTTGAATATATTGAAGTTAAGTTCATTTAAGTATTTTCTCAACAATAAGTAGTGTGGTAAATGTTTCCATTCTCCATTAGTGAACCAACCATATTATAAAATACATAACAACAATCATAACAACAAAAAATTCACACATTAGGGATTTATATTGATGTCCATGAAGGAATTTTGTTGTAGTTGATCTCAATACCAAGTCATTTCGACACCCTCACCTATACTCGACAATGCTTCAAATGCTAGATCACTGGATATCCTCTTAATATCCACATGGTAATTTATTATAAAAGAGTGGAATTCAACAACAATGATTCTTTCTTATCTATGCATAGGTTTTAGATTATATTTTTCAACTTGATAAATTCATTTCATCTAGTTACATATCAGTTTTGAGTTTGTGAAGACCTTAATATCATTGGAACCATTTTTTTTGGTTGTTTTCATCCCTTCAACAAGGGCAATATAATATGCTTCATTATTTGTAGTCCTTCCATAAACTTCTTTGCGACTTTGCATGACACGATTTAGTGCTTTGTTGTGAAGGACATATTTAATAACTGCTTGATCAGGGTTTGGATAACAAGACACTTCAATGGATAATGTCCACTTCTTCACCATTCTTTATGCTTCGAAGAAGATTTAAAAAAAGAAAACAACAAATTTTGATCAAAAATCCCGTCACATCAAATTTAGACAGAAACTCTTTCACATCAAAATTTCTCAAAGATATTTTGCATGTTGCATATTGTTGACCACAAATTCAAAAAATTTATGCACCCAACCAAAATATATAAAATTTATATATATATATATATATATATATATATATATATGTTAGTGTTTATTACATAGAAATAATATATTATTCTACCTACTTGAAGGGTTAGGAAGGTTAGGTCCCTAGGAACTTTGTTGAGATACAACGAGGATCACAATCCCATTTTGGCCATCATATCCCATTTTATTCATGTGACTAGAACTGATGCCTCTGGTGTGCTTTTGAAGGTCATTGAATGTCTCTTGAGGAAGGATTCGGAAAGGATATTTTACCATGCTTGACTCGATCATGGTGTTAGATTTCTTTGTGGGTATAGAATGGGTTTTCTTGGTCTCTTGGAGAACAAATTCTAGCTTCTTCAAGGCCTCTTCCGTTGTTGCAAACCCCAATATAGATGAGAATTCACTTCGGTGAACCTCTCCTCTTATTAATTATCCAGCTAAGTGAATTTCTCCTCTAAATGCAAGAGTTGTAATATGTTATTGTCTAATTCTTCCCTCATGGTATTGAAGGATTATCGTTGTTTGTCTAATTTTGTTTCCCACTCATCCACTTTCCGCCTCCAATACTAACTTTCCTCTTGGATCTTCTTGTTTCATTTTCTCAATTCTTCCAGCTTCTCCCTCTTCAAGACATTTCCCATGTAAATTTATTCAAGGTATCTAATTAACTTGCTTTGATACCATATGATCAATAAATAGTAGGGATATGGCCTATTTGTTTCATCAACAAAAGTCTTCTACAAAAAAAATAAAATAAATTATTCTATATTTAAGATGAAAATATAAGTGAAAACCTTCTCATGTAATCATCATCAATAGACAAACAATATTGCATTCCCAAATTTAATCATTTCTTGGTTCATTTTCTATGGAAAACCAATACCAATCAATGGAAAAAAAACAACTATCTTTTCACAATTCCCACTGTGCTAATTACAACTGAGCAGTTAGTCAAATACAATAGCAGTTGACATAATAATTTTTTCAAGAAAATAACAACTCTACAATAACATCACAATATATACAAGTGATTTAGCATTGGGTAGATATTTTAATGCATGTATTCACAATTCATACCCATTCACAATATTTATTCCACGATGATTAAATGCATGAATGTAAGTTTTATTGATCACCTTGCATTGATTTAAAGAGGGGTGAATTGGTGATGTATTTGTATTCAATTACTAGAACATAACACTCAATCAAAACAATTCATTAGTCACAAATATTTTAAATGCACCATAGACACACATATTTTACCCTAGAAATACAACTCGGAAGAAAACTAGGTTTTAATGGAATTTCATTAAGAGGAATTAATTAAAAAAAAAGTTGTGTTATGCATAGAAAATATTATACATTGTTAATCACTAGGAAAAAAAAATTTACAGGTGGATTGAACTCAACAAAAATATTTTCTCATGTATGGCCACGCACGTCTCCCTTGTACTACAATCTTTGAGTTGATTGCCTCTTAGTGCTCTCCCCTCTATAAATTCCCTTATTCATTTTCTCTTAGTCTCTACTCTCTTCTCTTTCATTCAATGCCATTCTTATCTGCAACCTTCATTTTTAATGGGCTACCTTGGAGGGCCAACCATCACAATAGTTTGTTTCAACTTTCAAGTAATTTTTTGGACATTTCCTCAACATTGCAAAAAAACAAAAACAAAAAAAATTATTACAAAGTTTATAAATATTTTTTGGAGAGGACCCAATTTGGATCATCTTATGGTATCTGTTTTTTGTTACTTTATCTTATGAGTTTGGCACTAGTTAGTACTTTCACATGTAGGGATGTTCTTAATGAATATTTGGTTATTTCAAAACCTAGTTTTTCTTTCTTGATGTTCAATATAATTTGAGTATTTTCTTCATAAAATCCCCCCATTGCATTAAGTTTGAGAAGAAATAAAATATACTATCTAACAAAGAGAGGTACCACCTCTATAAAAATTAAGGAAGACGCTCCTAGAGTTCCACAAGTACTCCCTTCAACATTAACCTTTTCCTCAAAAAGGAAAAAGTGATCAACAGATGTATATGGAATGTTAATAGAGGGAACTACATGAAAACATGATAGACTTATTTTATGGTGTACCCAAACTATCCAACATATTGACAATGAACCTCAACTGAGGTTTTCCTTGTTTAGTGGAACATTAACATCGGTGCTAAACTACAATGACCTTTGTGGGACACCTACATGGACCTTTATCTACCAACTAGAGGCAATAGTGTTAGGAATACCTCTCTACTTCCTTTTCATAAAATGTTTCCCTATTAAGGGATTATCTCCCTTGGTATTTAGAGTTTGATTGTTCTTGCATGTGTGTTCATGTTGAAACACATTTTTCATAGAATAAATGAAATGAGGTATATTGTGATGCTAATGTTATTTCACAAACTTTATTTTGGTATGATGATGCACCAACATGTGCTAGAATATTCACACATCTTAGAGTACAAGCGAAACAAAATATTCAAATGAAGATGTATCATTTATATTGGTGATAATTTATGATGGTTGGTTGGCTTTTCATGTGACCCCCTATAATATGAGTAAGGAGTCACCTAGTCCATCTAGCCCAATCATTACACTCTCATTGGGTAGCAACCAGGCTTGCCCACCAATAAGGTAATTTTTTTCTAAGAGGTGGGAGAATGGATAGAATTAGCCTCTTTCCTTAGGGTTAAATGAAAAGGGGATTTTACAAATGTTGGTTGGAAGCATCATATTCACGAGGAACTTTCAATACTAGCCAAATCTCTTTCCTCAATAACTATGATGATGAACTCCCACCAATTATTAGTTTAAATGTTTCATAACATCTAAACTTATAATGTCTACTTATATGCTATACCTTGTAATTTCCCGAGTTTCCTCAAACTATAATATATATTATTTTCAACTTATAATTTTTAATTTTATATCTTATTATGCATTGAAATGTTTTGACATAGTGTCAAAACTTAATTGTTTTAATAGATCTATGTTATAAAGTGTGTTTATATGAGTCAACCCACCTTTTTAATAAGAATGACCATTTCAATATACAATCCACTTACTTTATATTAAAGTTCTAAACAATTTTGTTTTATTAATTGCCAAATAAATACATTTTTATGTAAAATAAAATAATTATTTTTTTATCCTAAAGTGAGAGGGATACACATTGGTTGACAAAAGCTACAATGTGATGATTGTAAGGTTCATATCTTTATGTGCAGTATAGAAATTTCTTATCATTATATATTATTAGTCCTTTTCATAGGAAAAGAGGGACTAGCGATCAATAAGTCATTGACCTGGTATTAAATTGTGCATTGACTAGAAATATTTGCATATTATCTATTGCTGGAACAAGGGAAGTGAAAACATCAATTTTTATATAATAGAAAGTACCATGTTTGTCAATATCTGATTGGACAACAGATTGGAGGTCTTATTGTCGGCTTCTCTATTCCCAATGTTATATTGGTTGGCATATCCAAAGTATTTGAATCTTATAAGGTATTTTCGAATCATATATTTTCTTATGCATTGGTGGAAGCTAGATTAATGCTAGCATTAGTTTGAATGTTTCCTTGAGAATTTCCTACTGGCTTGAATACATTGTCTACCATATTACTATGCTTTATTTTTGCTTTATTGTTACATTCTTCGAGAGAGGAGGCTTTCCACACTGCATTTTTTCTTAAATGTTTGAACAGGTCTAGGCCCTTAGACGGTCCTCACAGTCTTAAGTGTTTACCTAACAACTCTGACAGTCTTAAATGTTTATTGTACAAGTCCGTTGGAATATAGTTTCATTCCATTTTTTTTATGGTAGTCAGACATCTTCTGTCAATTTCTATATAATAAAAATTACCATCTTTGTAAATATGTGATTGGACAACGGATTGGAGGTCTTTTTCATGGCTTTTATATTCCCAATGTTATATATGTTGGCATATCCAAAGAATTTCATCGTATATGGTCTTTTAGAATCATATATTTTGTTATTCAATGGTCGAAGGTGGATTAATGATAGCATTAGTTCGAATGTTTCCTTTAGCAATTCCTGCTAGCTAAAATACATTGTCTACCATATTAGTGTGTTTGTTTTTTGTTTTATTCTTGCGGGTTTCGAGAGAATAGATCTGCTACGCTGCATTTTTTCTCGAATGCTTCTACAGGGCTAGGCCCTTGGGTGGTCCTGGTAGTCTTAAGTGTTTACCTGACAGTTTGAATGTTTATTGTGCAAATGCCTTGGGATACAGTACGTTTATGGTCGACATCGCTGCTCCAGTGGTCGATGCTTCTTCGTTGCTTTGCTCCAAGATTGTTGTTCTTGTTTGATTCAACATTGCAAAGTTGAGGTCCTGCAGCTGCATTTTGAAATCTTCGTCATTGTTCATTGGTCTTTTGTTCTTCAACTTTCCAATTTGTTCGACCTGTTATTGCAGTTTCTAGTTTTTGGGGCTGGCCTCTTGTCATCCCTTGTTGATGGGTAAGTTTCCCTGTTGTTGTTTTTCAATGGTGGGCGTCCCTGGCTCCAAATTATGTTGCATATCATCTTTGTCTGTGCTCTTAATTTATGTTCCTGGAAACCATGCGTCTTCATATGCCGGAAACGACGTTCACAACTGTTTGGAAAATTGCAATGTGAATGGGTTCTCGGAAAATAGTTGTAGATGCAGGGAAAGCTTTGATTTTGTGGGTCAAAAAACTATGCCCACCTGTTGTGTTTCTACCCAGTAAATTTATGGTGTTATTTATTTGCGTTCTTTCTTCTTTTTTTTGCCCAGTTTTGGGCTTATGGTTTTCCTATTTTTCTTTCATTTTTTTTTTGGTGTTATTTTGTTTTTTCACCCTTTTCTCTATTTTCAAACAAACTGCAAGTATCTAACAAACACCTTCAAAATCATATTTGAGGGGATAGAAGAAGTAATATAGCAATGGCCTCTTTAGATTCAATGCATTCTCGTATACTGCAGGGGATTACCTTTTCAATACATTCCAGGTTCTTCTGCATTTTGGGTATTCATCGACTAAGTTGTGCAATGGATTGATAGATTATTTCTCGGCCTGTTTAAAAAATGGTGACGCAGAAGAATTGAACTCCTATGAATACGAACTGGAATCTGATTTTCTTCGACAGTTGCACAAAATACATCATGTCGCTACGTATTTTTCAAAGATGCAATTGTCTGCATCTGCAGCTCTGCCTACGCAAGAAACAAGACTTTGGGGAGACACATTTTGTATACGGTGCTCGTCTAATTGGCTCAATATATCGGTTGGAATATGGTCATTGACAAGAAAAAGAAGATATCTACTATTCGAAAAAGGTGCCTCTCGAAATCCATATTGCATCTTGTTCCATGACGCCAATGATCTCAGTGGTCATTATGAACCACTCTTGTACAGAAAAATGTCCATGGGCAATGTTGAAGTAGCTCATATTTACTTGTCATTCTTTTTCAAAGACCTTGAATCGCAATGGGAATGGATTTTGCATCACATAAATAGCCATGATTGACAGGTGGCAACAAATGTTGTGTCTAATTGTGGATATAGTCTATTTAATGCAATTTGTTGTTTGGTAGAAGTGGAGTTTGATGTGCAGTCGATGTGGATTTACACCGTGCAGTCATTTTGCAATGAAATTATAGGCGGCAACTAACAGGCTTTTAGGTGCTTGCATAAGCACCTTTTGCCATATCTCCTGGAAAATATGGTGGCATTTGTAACTTGGCAGGAATACCTTGTATACATGGAACTTCCATATGAAAAAGGGAATGCAGAGGGTTGCAGTTTTTGTTTCCAATGGCTGTCTATGATATTCAGAGTAAATTTCTAGGTTTGGTCGGGGTTGACAGATGGCACTGTGCATTCTTGGTTTACTGATTCAAATTACGATCGAACATTTGACATCCTCTCATTGAAAACATATAGAACACATATCCATTATGAACCTTTTCTTCGACATATCTATGGTTGATGGTTGGATGTCCATGCCACCCAAACCGCATCAAATCTACATACGCGCAAAATGATTTTTAGTGAGAATGGAAATCTTGTCAGGTCCTATATGTCTATGGAGGGCTTAAAAAAAAAATTGATGCATGAAATTCATTACAATTGTGATGAGCCCATACAGGGATTAAACAAAAAACCTAGAGTAAGTTATCAGAACTTGAAAAAAACTATGCATCAAATTCGTCCCAGTTGTGATGAGGCCACACTAGCCTTGAACAAAAAACGTAGGCTACGTTATCAACACCTGGGTCAAAGAAAAATTCATCGTTATTCCCATCATCTCATCCTACCTTGGGCAAGAAACATATACTAAGTTACCACAACTTGCAAAAGGTCATGCACGAGAGAAATAAATACATTTCCATGCTTCCTATTAGAGAGAAAGCCACATATGAGAATCTAAATAAACTTGTTCGTGCAGAAAAGAACAGAAACATGTGCGCTCACATATCCTAAAATGGTCATACAACCATCAAATTTCGTGCGCTAGCAGCAACACCATGGACTATTGGCAATGAAAACCAAGAAACAATTTCCACCCATACTTCCCTGCGAAAGAAAAATGCAACACAAACGTACATGAAATAAATTAAATATACTCCTTCCATTGCATGTGCAATTTGTGAGCAACTGGATTTCTCAAAAAACAACAAGTCTTTCACGACTTCTTTGCAAGCAAAATACTTCTAGTTGACATCACACGATAAAACATTTTCGAGTGGAAAAATTTGTCTTCCATGAAAACAATCGCCTCAACATGGAAAACTACCACTGCTCCCAATGCTTGGTCAAATAAGATGTAATGCACCATTACCAGATGTAAGTGCGCTTACGGAACTTGAGGAGAGAGTTGGCGCTCTATGAATTGCATTTACTGGAATTAGGCCTTGGGGCTATAAATGAATCCAAATGGGCTTAACGAATCCAAATGGGGCTTAATGGGGCTATAAATTAACTTGTACCTTGAAAGGCGAGGTGCCTCCAAAGTGGTCTCTTGATGAAGATGCACCTAATGCTATCGGTAGGCGTTGAAGGATGTGGGCAAAATTCTCCATCATTTCGTCCCTCTGTCGCATGAGAGCTTGCTCAAGCAATAGATTAATAGGATTCAGGATTTGGTACAAGTTAGGACCTTCTTTGTCTTCCCGTGACCCTTCTTTTCTTGTGTCTTGGACTGGTTTTTGGGAGACTGCTTGTTAGAGCCATCTTTGTCATACTTTGGTTGTTGTGGATTTGCAGACCCGAATTCCCATTTGTTCTGGTGCTTAAATTTCTGCTTAATTTTAACAGCATATCGATAAGCAGTACTGAGTGATGATATGTCCAGAAAATCCTTTTCAGTTTGGATGTATCTGTGTAGAGCCCCACGGTATTTCAGAACCAAATTTCCCTCGGAGTCTTTGATACCCAGCTTGATGTGCAAGGTATGGAAGGTATTGGTGAACTCTAGAACTGCTTGGCCCCTCTCTTGCCGCAGTGTGGTCCATCTCATTTACTGGTCCTCATAGTTGCCAACAGGGTAATACTGTTCTTTTACCGCATCCACAAAAAAATCCCAAGTGGGATTGACCCCATATATTCCAGACTCCTCTGTGGAACTTTGTTCCCAGTAAGTTTCCCACCAATGTTTGACATGAGGGAGAGATTTAAGGATTGCAAAGGTGATCTTTTCTTTGTCAGAAAAATTGTGAACAAAGAAATAACCTTCGAGCAGAGTTAACCATTTTTCTAGGGCTTCTGCATCTATCTGTCCTTCAAATACAAGAATATCAAAATTAACTTGTACCTTGAAAGGCGAGGTGCCTCCAAAGTGGTCGCTTGATGAAGATGCACCTGATGCTATCGGTAGGCATTGAAGGATGTGGGAAAAATTCTCCATCATTTCGTCCCCCTGTCGCGTGAGAGCTTTCTCAAGCAATAGATTGATAGGATCGTCTCCTCTGTTGTTTTTCTTTTCTTCCGCCATTGAGGGTTTCTTGGGTGTGCGAGAGATATTGTCTTCAAGAGAGACAAGCTCAAGACCCAACCTGCTATACTTGGACCTCGTCGGGGACATGCACTCAAAAAAACAATCAAGAGCAGCCTGCTCTGAAACCACTAATCCAGATTATTTTCGGCATGAAATGAGAGAGGAGATACAATAAAGAAATGCACAGAGATATCGCAGATATTCAATAATATAACATAAATGTATCATATATGCAACCATAAACACAGATATACAGTAATACACGATTTCTATTAATGAACGAAATTTACAGAGACTGTAAAATACAGAGTGAAAGACTCGCTAGAATGGTGGCATCTTATCTCTGAGAAGAGATGTGATGGCTACTCTCATTCGCAAGAAGATTATTACAATGAGGCTCCGAAGGCCCTTTTACAATAAATAGGAATGCAAAAAGTCCTAAACATCCAAAAACCTAACCCTAGGAGATGAAGTGCCAAAAGTCATGTGGGTCCTGTTTGGGTAAGTGAGTACATCAACTTCCCGGGGTCGTAACTTTTGCATACGATCTCCATTTTAGGCGTGTGATAGCTCATTGGAAAGGTATCGTCGAGGATATTCTTTTTGGGGGATCAATCATGCCTTCGGCTATCATTGAGAACCTCAATCTATAAAAACATTCATTTGGGCCCTCAAAATGGCCCCGGAAGTTAAAACCTGCTAAAAATAGTAAATTGCCAAAATTGCCAGAAAGTTGTTTTGAGCCATTTGGAAAAGGCGAGTGGCCACCGATATCCACCTGGATCAGAGGGCCCTGTACAAATCATAGAACATTTGTATAATGACAAATGGAACAGTGTTCTTGGAGAAGAGAATAGCAACTCTGTAGACACTTTCGAAAATCCTATTGAATTATATACAAGTGATGAATCAGAGAATGAAACATGTGTTGAGAATGGAATTCAAGGACAAATTCGTTGAGGAAATGAACTTTCCAACACTCTTCTATGGAGATGCAGGTGCCACTGATATCATAAAATGATTCATTTATCATAAAATAGTCCGATGGGAGATGCTACATTCAAGCCCCAATCCTAGTCTATATGAAAAACGCATTTAAATTTCCAGGAATATGTAACAAAGTCTTTTTTTTTCCATATTATTGAAATAAAACTATTCTTTTGTCTTCTCATATATTTATGTGTTGCTACCATTTTCTCTTCAGCTATGCTGAATGTGAAGACATTTTGTTTATTTTATTTCAATTATCTTAGAGACTAATGCCACATGTCCTTTAGAATGTTTTTGACAAAGGCCCTTACAATTCAAATAGTCCGAACTTTGGTTGTGAATTTGTATATCGCCAAACTCTGGGTGTTCTATGTAAGCCAAGGAACAACAAAGACCCATTTTTAAGCCTACCAGCTCCATAACCCAAGATCCAACAACTCACTAACTATGGATTCAGGGCTCCGTCCATGCTCTATCAAATCTCATCCCCATAGTTTATAAAAGTACATATTTCATATGTATAAAAGTAAATATCTTCTTTTTGAAATTACATCTTTCATATGTATAATTTATGGTCTCCAGGGACCTTTAAATTTATAAATTTCAATTTCTTCTCTCCAGGATCTCTTGTTTTAAGGAAAACTAATTCGACAATGCTGGTTTTTTTGGTGTTTTTCTCCACTAAACTATGTAATAGGCATCACTACTATTTTTTTTTGGTTTTTTTGTTTGTAACCCTATGTAAAAAAAGTACGATAATGCTAAATTCTTTTGACATGAGGCCCTTAAAATTGAAATTGTGCCCAAGTCCGATTGTCAATTTGTATATCGCGAAACTATCAATGCTTTTTTGTAGGACAGGGAACAACAAAAAAACTCAATTTTAAGCCCCCCATCCCGAGAACCCGCTATCCAAAAAATGGAAAAGTATGTTATGACAGCTCCATCCATGCTCTTTAACATCTCATCCCCATACTGTATAAAAGGTACATATTTCGTATGTATAAATATAAATATCTACTTTGTAAAATTACATATTTTGTATGTATAAATTATGCATATTTTCCCTACGTGGTCATTTTCAAAATTACATATGTGGTAAATCACTCACTCAAATTTCACATATCATATTTCACACACACACACACACGTGTGTGTGTGTGTTTCTTTAAATTTACAGGAATATGTAAGACGTTTTATTATTTTTTCTACATAAATGTCATAAAATTGTGTTCACTATTTTATCTTTACGAGTTGTCCTACTTACTGCTTTCCACAGAGGCCATTATAATTGAATTAGTCCGAACTTCTCTTGTCAATTTGTATATTTCGGAGCTCTGGGTATTCTTTGTAGGCCATGGAACAACATAGGCCCATTTTTCAGCCTACCAGCCCGAGAGCCCACAATGCCAAAAAAACTGGCTAGCTATTAATTCAGGGCTCCGTGCATGCTCTATAAAATGTCATCCCCATAGTCTATAAAAGTTCATATTTCGTAAGTATAAAAGTAAATATCTGCTTTATAAAATTGCATCTTTGCTATGTATAGTTTATGCTGTCTAGGAACCTTTAATTTCATAAATTTCAATTTATTGTGTCGATGAACCCTTGTTTTAATAAAAGCTATTTCGGGAATGCTATTTTTCTTATGCTCTTCTCCACGAACCTATGTGATAGATGTTACTACTATTTTTTTTGTGTTTTTTGTCCACGAGCACATGTAAAACATATGTAAAAAATACTATTTTGGGAATGTTACATTTTTTTGGACACGATGCCCTTAAAATTCTAATAGTCCGCAAGTCTGATTGTCAGTTTGTACATCGCAAAAACTATTGATTTTTTTTTAGGACAGGGAAGAACAGAAGCCCAATTTTCAGCTCGATATCCCGAGAACCCGTCATCCAAAAACTGGCTAAGTATGGAATGAGCGCACCACTTTGTAAAATTACATATTATGTTTGTCAATTTGTATATCGGAGAAATCTGGGTATTCTTTGTAGACGATGGAACAACACAGGCCCATTTTTCAGCTCGACGGCCCAAGAACCCACGTTGCAAAAAACTGGCTAAGTATGAATCCAGGGGTTTGTGCATGCTCTATAAAATGTCATCCCCATACTCTATAAAAGTACATATTTTGTATCTATGAAAGGAAAAATCTTCTTTATAAAATTGCATCTTTCATATGTATAATTTATGCTATGCAAGAACCTTTAATTTCATAAATTTCAATGTCTTCTGTCTAGGAACCCTTGTTTTAAGAAGCATCCAAAAACTGGCTAAGTATGGAATGAGGGCTTCGCTTTGTAAAATTACATATTTTGTATCTATAAATTATGTTGTACAGGAACCTTTCATTTCATAAATTTCAATTTCTATTGTGTCGACGATCCCTTCTTTTAAAGAAAACTAAGTGAGGAATAGTAAAAAAAAATTGTGTTTTTTCTCAAGAAACCTATGTAGCAGACATTACCACATTTTTTTACAATTGAACTAGTCTGAACTCTGCTTATTAATTTGTATCTCACAGAAATTTGGGTATTATTTGTAGACTACGGAACAACACAGGCCCATTTTTCATCCCAATAGTCTGAGAACCCGTGATGCAAAAAACTAGCTAACTATGAATTCAGGGCTCTGTGCATGCTTTATAAAATGTCATCCTCATACTCTATAAAGTACATATTTCGTATCTATGAAAGTAAATATCTGCTTTATAAAATTGCATCTTTCGTATGTATAATTTATGGTGTCCATGAACCTTTACTTTCATAAATTTCAATTTCTTATGTCCAGGAACCCTTGTTTTAAGAAAAACTATTTCGACAATGCTAGTTTTTTTTGTGCTCTTCTCCACGAACCTATGTAATAGACGTTACTACTATTTTTGTATTTTTTGTCCATGACCATATGTAAAACATATGTAAAGAATGCTATTTCGACAATGGTTAACTTTTTGGACAAGATGCCCTTAAAATTATAATACTCTGCAAGTCGGATTGTCAATTTATATATCATGGAACTATAGGTGTTTTTTGTAGGGAACGAAAGAACAAAAGACCAATCTCCAGCCCGACATCCCGAGAACCCGCCATCCAAAACTGGATAAGTATGGAATGACGACTCTTCTTTGTAAAACTAAATATTCTCTATGTATAAATTATTCTATCCAAGAACCTTTCATTTCATAAATTTCAATTTCTATTATGTCCATGATCCTTTGTTTTAAAGAAAACTAAGTCAGGAACGCTAAATTTTGTTTTTGTTTTCTGTCAACAAACCTATGTAACAAACATTGCCAATAATTTTTACAATTCAAATAGTCTGATATCCGCTAGTCAATTTGTATATTGTGGAACTCTAGGTATTCTTTGTAGGCCACGGAACAACAGAGGCCCAATGCTAAATTTGTTGGACATGATGCCCTTAAAATTCTAATAGTCTGGGAGTCCAATTTTCAGTTTGTATATCATGGAACTATCAATGCTTTTTGTAGGGTACAGAAGAACAAAAGCCCAATTTTTAGCCCGACATCCCGAGAACCCGCCATCCAAAAACTAGCTAAGTATGGAATGAGGGCTCCACTTTATAAAATAACATTATGTATGTATAAATTATGTTGTCCACGAACCTTTCATTTCATAAATTTCAGTTTCTAGTGTCCATGATCCCTTCTTTTAAAGAAAACCAATTCAGGAATGCTAATTTTTTTGTGTTTTTTGTCAACAAACCTATGTAATAAACATTACCAATATGTTTACAGTTCAAATAGCCCCAACTCCACTTATCAATTTGTATATCACAGAACTCTGTATGAATAAATTATTCTGTATAAAAATACACATTCTGTATGTATAAATTGTTCTATCCAGGAACCTTTCATTTCATAAATTTCAATTTCTATTCTGTCCATGATCCCTTGTTTTAAAGAAAACTAAGTCAGGAACGCTAAATTTTGTTTGTGTTTTCTGTCAACAAACCTATGTAACAAACATTTCCACTGATTTTTACAATTCAAATAGTCCGATCTCCGCTAGTCAAGTTGTATATCGTGGAACTCTGGGTATTCTTTATAGGCCACAGAATAGGAGAGGTCCAATGCTAAATTTGTTGGACACGATGCCCTTAAAATTCTAATAGTCTGGGAGTCCAATTGTCAGTTTGTATATCGCGGAACTATTGGTTCTTTTTGTAGGGAACAGAAGAACAAAAGCCCACTTTCCAACCCGACATCCCAAGAACCTGCCATCCAAAACTGGCTATGTATGGAGTGACGACTCCACTTTGTAAAACTACATATTCTCTATGTATAGATTATTCCATCCAGGAACCTTTCATTTCATAAATTTCAATTTTTGTTCTGTCCACGATCCCTTGTTTTAAAGAAAACTAAGTCAGGAATGCTAAATTTTGTTTGTGTTTTCTGTCAACAAACCTATGTAACAGACATTGCCACTAATTTATACAATTCAATTAGTCCGATCTCCGCTAGTCAATTTGTATATCATAGAACTCTGGGTATTCTTTGTAGGCCACGGAACAACATAGGCCCAATGCTAAATTTGTTGGACAGGGTGCCCTTAAAATTATAATAGTCGGGGTGTCCAATTGTCAGTTTGTATATCATGGAACTATCAGTGCTTTTTGTATGGTACGAAAGAACAAAAGCCTAATTTTCAGCCCGACATCTCGAGAACCCACCATCCAAAAACTGACTAAGTATGGAATGAGGGCTTCACTTTGTAAAATTACATTCTACATGTATAATTATGCTGTCCAGGAACCTTTCATTTCATAAATTTCAGTTTATAGTGTCCATGATCCCTTCTTTTAAAGAAAACCAAGTGAGGAATGCTGATTTTTTGTGGTTTTTTTGTCAACAAACCTATGTAATAGACATTACCAGTATGTTTTACAATTGAAATAGACCCAAATCCGCTTGTCAATTTGTATATCGCGAAACTCTGTATGTATAAATTATTCTGTATAAAACTACATATTATGTATGTATAAATTATTCTTTCGAGGAACCTTTCATTTCATAAATTTCAATTTCTATTATGTCCACGATCCCTTGGTTTAAAGAAAAATAAGTCAGGAATGCTATATTTTGTTTGCGTTTTCTGTCAACAAACCTATGTAATAGACATTTCCACTGATTTTTACAATTCAAATAGTTCGATCTCCGCTATTCAATTTGTATATCGCAGAACTCTGGGTATTCTTTGTAGGCCATGGAACAAAAGAGGCCCAATGCTAAATTTGTTGCACACAATGCCCTTAAAATTCTAATAGTTCGAGATTCCAATTGTCAGTTTGTATATCGTGGAACTATCGATGATTTTTGTAGGGCACGGAAGAACATAAGCCCAATTTTCAGCACAACATCCCGAGAACCCGCCATCCAAAAATCGACTAAGTATGGAATGAGGGCTCCGCTTTGTAAAATTACATTATGTATGTATAAATTACGCTATCCAGACACCTTTCATTTCATAAATTTCAGTTTCTAGTGTCCACAATTCCTTCTTTTAAAGAAAGCCAAGTCAAGAATGCTATTTTTTTTTTATGTTTTTTGTCAACAAACCTATGTAACAGAGATTACCAGTATGTTTTACATTTCAAATAGCCCCAACTCCGCTTTTCAATTTGTATATCGTGGAACTCTGTGTATTCTTTGTAGGCCATGGAACAACAGAGGCCCAGTTTCCATCCTGCCAGCTCGAGAGCCCACGATGCAAAAAACTGGTTAAGTCTGAATTGAGGGCTTTGTGCATGCTCCATAGACTGTCATCCCCGTACTCTATAAAAGTACATATTTCGTGTGTATAAAAGTAAATAACTACTTTCTAAAATTACATCTTTGGTATGTATAATTTATGTTGTCCAGGAACCTTTAATTTCACAAATTTCAAGTTCTTGTGTCGAGGAACCCTTGTTTTAAGAAAACCTATTTCGGGAATGCTAGATTTTTTTGTGCTCCTCTCCACGAACCTATGTAACAGACGTCACTACTATTTTTTTGTGATTTTTTGTCCACGAGCATATGTAAAACATATGTAACTTCAATTTCTATTGTGTCCACGATCTTCTTTTAAACAAAACTAAGTCGGGAATGCCACTTTTTTTCCTATTTTTTGTGAACAAACCTATGTAATAGATATTACCACTACGTTTTTCATGTTTTTTCCCACATACTCATGTACTACAACTTCATGCCCACGTGTATGTACTCCGTCACATTTATTCCCTTTCCTGCGAATGGGGTCGTAGTTGACCACACTCGTTAAGCGAAGAAACCAAGAGTGATCCTTCGTGGTGCCAACCACGTGACGACCGCATGCCACTCCCTTCCAACTACCTCATGACTTTAAATTCATCTCGCTCGAGGCATTCTGCCATTACTCTTAGTGCGCCCTACTATGCCTTCGCATCACTTCAACTGACCAACACCCTCATTGGGCCTTTACTCTATGCATGCGACCATTTATGGAACCTCACCATCTTCCTGGCCTATTTCAATTTCTCCAATGGCTCTAGATGGCTCATTATTTCTTGGTTTTTCTTCTCAGACCTCGACCTCCTGCCCACCCTTTCCCTGCTCTTATTTTTTCCTCTCCCGCTGTGTTCCTGGTGCATTTTCTCTCTCCCACTATCCCAGAGATGCCCTGACTACGAGGGAAGTCGAAACGCGAGCCACCTTGCCAGCAAAACCGACCTCGTGTGGTCCTCCATCCCCTGCCTGATCCCTCCCTGTTATCCTCCTCCTTGGTGCAGTCGACTCAAATTCCAGCTTCTCTCCCGCCGCTTCCTGCATCTCTTTCCAATAGAATGGAGGGGCTCGACTGGTTAGGGGCGTCACTTGACTACAACCCAAGACCTTTAGGCAATTCGACATATGTTTCACATCCAGGCCCTTTGGTTCCTCCCAACTCTCCGGCCACCCAGTCGCTTGAGGACCAGGCTCGCCACGCCCAACTTCAGATCGATGGTTCAGAAGCCAGTCAAAATTCTCGAAGACAACCCCAATCTCGAGGCGGTTCCAACGATGATCCATAATGCGAGTGACAAACAACCCTTGCACTCGTGCAGAGCCTGGTATTTGACCTGCGTCGGGACATGGACAACCTCTGGTTCCGCCTCAAGACCCTGGACGACAAATCCTCTCAACTCCTGCAGTTTCTCTTCACATTATAGGGTGGTCATCCCCTCCCTGTAGAGGCATCCCAAGCAGCAACATCCCAACCAACATCTACCTTGGCACCAGTGTTGGCACTGGAAACTTTGGTCCATGCATAGGCAGACCCCGATTAGTAGAGGCGTCCATCATGCCCCGAGGAGGTCCAGAAGGAAGAGCACGTGCCATCACAGACGGAGGATGCCATACAACTAGACCAGACACCATTCGAGGAAGAGCCACCTCCTCCTATGGACACGACATTCGTCGCCTTCTGCATGCCCGCATCGCCGCACTACAACCCCTACCGATGATCTGTCTGTTGTTTTTGTCTATTGTTTTGTCATGTACATGTCGACCTTTCATGCATTTGTCCATGGTTATTATAGTTATGCTCTATACACTTTTGATAGTTGTAATGGGCACCCTTATGGGCCAGACTTTTGAACTGTTTTTGCGTCAGTAACAGTCTAGTCTTCAGTTATGAAGTGCTTCGACTAGCTGAGCTAGTTTCCCCTAGGGGAAGCTCACTGTTTACAACTTGAAACAATGAAAATTCTCTGTAGTCCTTCATTTTCACAGACTTTTATACAATCTTACTTATAAACAAAAAAATATTGAATAAAGTTTACATAATTGTTTATACTATTCATTAAGTAAAACATGTTATAGCATTATATAAATTACTATAAATCTCCATACAATGTTATAATATTCTATAAATTGCTCAGTCTCATGTATATGACGGAATTGTTCAGTGCAAAATGTATATGACAAAAGTCTTCGGTCCAAAATGTATCTCACATAACATGCTGGACATGAAAAGTGTGAACCCGTGACCTGCCAACCCGCAACTCCGTAATTGTTCCCTACAAAATGTATCAAGTTTTATAGCATTATACAAATGACTATAAATCTTGCTACAATGTTATAGCTTTCTATAAATTATTGTCTCATGTATATGACCTGCAAAATGTATCTAGCCATAAAAAATGAGAAATGTGAACCCGCGAGTCGACCCGCCACTCCGTAATTGTTGGGTTACATTGGTTGTGTATTAAATATTTCATATACTATCAAATTGAGATCCTAGGAACCTTCCTTCATGTACCACACATTAATAATTTTTGATAAATTCCAAATCAAACTAATTCGGGAATACTAAATTTTGCATGAATACCACATGCACTGCAACTTGCAACCCACTCATTTACTCCCCACCCACTCATTTACTCCCCTTCCAGCCCTGTAACTACGCTGCCATGTAACACTTGTTTTTAAGGATATCATGTCTTTTGTGTTTTGATGACTCAATAGGGAAAACAAGAAAGTCCATTTTTTATTAATTAGCTTTTCAACAAATTTAAAAGATAAATATTGTTAAAGTGGATCCTTAAACTTTATAAGTAAAAAAATCCATAACATTACACCTTCCCAAACATATTTTTAAAGGTTATTAAAAATTTTCGATGGATTTTAGACTAATATTGTTTCCCATCAGTTTTGCCATCGCAAGATCATGGAAATACAATAGGTCTCGGTCAAGAAAAAAATTGTATAAATAGACTTGAATTTGTGCCCCATCAAAGGGGGCAATGCAAATTACTCTTGCATTGCAATCGAATGCTACTCTTGAAATTAAGAAGGAATCAATGCAGTTAAGCGGTTTGTGATAACAATATGTAAATGACACGAATACACAACCGAATATACAGTCTTGTCATCTCTAAATTTGTCTCAATCCTTTCAAGGATACCACTTGTCACTCTTGTTTTAATTTAATCCTGCATCGAAGGGCACCGCCTATACCCAGTCATCACCAAAGATGAAATTAACCACTGAAAATTCGAACATCAGAAATGTTCATGGCGTGATATCCAGGCCATTGAACTCGCCCTGCAGTTCCTGCCCCTGGTTCCGAATTCATATATTCGCCATAATACAGCGTGGTCAAGGCAAAGTCGACCATTCTAGCTAGCCTACAGGCTTGACCAGATCATCAATATATGACTCGATATAAACTGTACGAGAATATTGTTTCCATGGCCGCCCCAAGAATGTTTGGAAAGAGATTTTTTCCCGAGCCAGATAGCTCGCAGCAGAGACGGTGCAATTTTGAATAGAGATTCCAGTGTTTTGATTTGGATCAGCTCTTCGTTGAGCTGTGAAACAATTGTTTTGATTATCCATGAGAATCCTAGCGAGGAGATTGCAGTTTTTAAACACCGCAGCCACGTTGTCGAAGATACAATCAACCGTACTGTAAAGATCGCATTCCCAGTTGAATTGTCGAAGGGAGTGTGTGTAAAGAGTGTCTTGGTAACCTTTGAAGTCGCAGCGGTAGAATGCTGATAAATCCAACCCAACTCGGAGGGCGACAGACTGATGCCGTGTTCTAGAAAGTGATATCCCGATCAAGAAAT
>ML780530.1:658422-691087 GCA_009831015.1 Picea engelmannii | reverse complement strand
TGAAGCAGGTCTTCCAAACCAAAGTTCATAAGGGGTCTTGTCACTGTGTGGTCTGAGATGAGCTTTGTTAAGGATATGAACAGCTGTATGAATTGCTTCCACCCAATATGTCTGAGGTATGTTATTTTCATTCATCATAGATCCTTCCATTTGTTGTACTGACCTGTTCTGCCTCTCAACAACTCCGTTTTGCTGTGGAGTCCTTGGAATTGTGTACTCTCTTTTGATCCCATTTTTATCACATAATTATTTGAAGTTTCCATAACTAAACTCTCCTCCTCTATCAGACCTTACTGTCTTTAACCTTTTTCCTGTTTGATTCTTATTCAAAGCCTTAAACACTTTGAATTTTTCAAGTACTTCATATTTTTCTTTCAAGAAGGCTACCCAAGTTAGTCTAGAATAGTCATCAATAATTAACATACAATAATTTTCTTTTCCTGTACCTTCTTTCCTTGATGGTCCACATAGATCCATGTGTACTAACTGGAGAGGTTTTTATGTTGAAGGAAAGGTTTTTTATTTGAATTGATTGCGAGTCATCTTTCCTATCTGACAAGTCTTACAGACAGAGTCATATGGCTTTGATATCTTCGGAAGATCTTTTACTGCCCCATTGTTTTTGAGCTTGATTATGTGATCAAAATTTAGGTGACCAAGTCTCCTATGCCACAACCAACTTTCATCATATTTTCTTAAGTTGCATTCTTCTTCTTCTTCTTCTTTTAAAACATAGACATTGTTTTCTGTTCTTATACCTTTTGCAACTAGCTTACCTGAATCCACAGATTTAATTTTATAGTCTTTAGAGGTAAAAACAACTTCACATCCTCGGTCACAGACTTGATTGACACTAAGCAGGTTATGTTTCAAATTCTCTACAAGCAACACATCTTGAGCTTTTCTTTTTCCCTTACTCAAACTCACAATTCATTTACCTTTCACCTTTCCTAGTGCATCATTTCCAAAAGTTACATTCCCTGATATGCTATCACTTAGAGTTAGAAACTTACTTCTATCTCCAGTCATGTGTTTGGAGCATCCACTGTCAATATACCAGGGATTCTTTTCGTTTTGGGCTCATAGCGCTAGTCCACATTTGTCATCTACTTTCTTCTTCCAGACTTTGACATTTTCATCAGTGGGATTCCGATCTGGGTTGTCTTTCTTTAAATGACAGTTTGTTGGCTTATCTACATAATTATGACAAATGTAGCATTCTGGTTCACTGAATAAAAGATCATAATGATTTTTATGCTCATAACTGTTGTTTTGTTTCCCCTGTGTCCTTTTTCCAGTCATCACATGATTCATAATCTGTGATTGCTTGTTGATTGGTTGTATCAATCTTTGTTGTGGTAGATAGTTATTCATTGTGTATCTTGATTGTTCATATCTAAATCTTAGAGGACAATTTATAGCTTTGTGTCCAAAATTAGAGAAGAAAAAACAATAACCATAGAAGAAATTTTTGTACCTTGAAAAAGTTTGTCTTCTTTGAGGAGGTCAATTTCTTTCATGCCGATAAACTTTCTGGTCTACAAATTCTGTTCTAGGGTTTTTCCTTCCATTCCATCTTGATGGCTGATTTTCTTTCTTTGTCTCTGCAGAGTGATTGTTGTCAATGTTTGAGGATTTGACAAACTTGATAGATTCTGTGATACTTGGATGATCACTACTTGATCCTTCTTCATATCCCAATCCAGTTTTCATCTTTGAATTTCTTTGCTGATTTAGAATGGAGGTTAATTCTTCTGATGCTTTTATACTTGACAGATTTTGATGATACAGTCCTTTGAATTTCTCCATTTCTTTTCTAGTCTTTACTATTTCTTCTTCTAGAGCTTCACACCTGAGTTTCTTCTCCGACAGTTGTTATTTCAATATGTCTTCTATCTTCTTTGCCTCTTCTAATTCCACTTTCAGCATAGCAAAATCTTCATTAGGTTTTTTATTGTCTTTTTCAAACTGTGTTGACACTTGTTTTAGCTTTCTGTTTTTAGATCTGAGTCTATCAATTTCTTCCAGTGCACTAATTAGTTCTCCTTCTAAATCCACCACAACTTCTTCCTCATTATCATCACTGCTTGTTCTTTTATTATCATGATCCTCTTTGGCCATAAGTACGAAGTCATTTTCCTTATCCTCACTGTATGAGTCACTGTCGATGTCTTATGAGGAATTGTCATTATTTGCAATCAGACTTTTCTTCTTATTATATTTCTTGTACTTGTACTTCTTTTCATCGTCAGAGTTCTGGTCCTTTTTCTGATGGGGACACTTAGAAGAAAAATGACCTATCTTACCACAGTTAAAGAATTTGAAGGGAAACTTCCCTTGATATTTTCCTGATCCTTTCTTTAACCTTCTCACACATTTTGCCTCAATGTCATCTAATTCTGAATCAATATTCTTGTCTGCTTTAAAATATGCTTCTCTAGTACTGGATTTATCTTTGTTAATTCTCATTTCATATGCAGTTAGGGTTCCTAGAAGTTGATCAATGGACAGAGTTTTAAGATCATTCAATTCTTCAATTGCAGAGACTTTTGGATTAAATTTATCAGGCAGAGATCTTAAAATCTTCTGAACTAAGAGTGAGTCATCAATCGTCTCACCTAGACCCTTCATGGCATTTACAAGTTCTTCAACTCTTAAAAAATACTTTCTAATTGCTTCATCTTCATTCATCTTTAGTTGTTCAAATTTCAATCTGTATGTTTGAAGTTTGGCCTCTTTTACTTTCTCATTTCCTTCATAACTGTTAATAAGGTTATCCCACATTCCTTTGGCAGTATCAAGATGCATCACCTTTACAAACTCAGTTTCAGCAAGTCCATTCAAGATAGCATTCATCCCCTTAGCATTAAAACTAAACTCTAATTTATCATCCTTGTTGGCTAGCACAACAGGGTTTGTATATCCAGTCTCTACTACATCCCAAACATCAACACCCAAGGCCATTAAGTATGTTATCATTCTAATCTTCCAGAAGGCAAAATTTGTTCCATCAAACAGAGGGGGCTTAGAGGCTGAAGTCCCTTCATGACTTGTCATGTTTAATCTTACAAATCTACCTTTAAATAAAAGGAACCGGCTCTGATACCAATTCTTGGAAATACTAAAAACAACTAAGAGGGGGGGTGAATCAGTTGTTTATAAGCTTAAAATTTTTTATTCCTTTTAAAAACTTTATTAAACTTTCTTCAAGTAATCATCAACAATATACAGTATATGGACAATAAAAATAAAGAACATCAATCACACATAAAGTATACACAGAAAGAGATTTTCATGAGGAAACCCATAAAGGGAGAAAACCTCTTCTTCGTCAAAATGATAGGCAGTCTTTTCAGTTATGTACATCATCTACAATTGAGCACCAACTCAATGTGAGGCTGCTACCTCTGTTTTACAAGCTGCAACTTGATTGAGAGCACCAACTCTCTGGTTTCTCTAGCACCCACTAAAAGGAAGCACCAACTCCCTGAATATTCCAACACCAACTAAATGGAAGCACCAAATTCCTGAAATTTCCAGCACCAACTGGATGGAAGCACCAACTTCCAGTTACACAAGCTCCAACCTGTATAACAGAGAACACTTGTTCTCCCTAGCACCACCCTCCCACCCTGGTTTCTCTGCCTGCAACCAGATGGAAGCTACAACTCCCTTTGTTCAAGCACCCACTTGAACCTCTGAGGGAAATAGTCCTCCCGAGCACCTCCCTACCTCCCTAGAATATCAAATAATGTATACACAGATGATTTATGCAGATAAATCACTTCTTACCATTCTTTCTCTGTTATGTAAATCTAATCTTCAACAAATTGTTCTACGATTCTTCTCTTCCTCTGTCCATTCAACAGGTCTGATCTGCATCACATTCTTCTGTCATTCTTCTCTTCTTCTGCTCTGCCTGTCATTCTTCTCTGTCTCTACTTTACATTTCATCTCATTCTGTACCTCTGTTAAAATTTCATACTACGCATCTTCTCATTTCTCCTTTCTTACTGTTTCGTTCTTTTTCCATCCAGAACAGCCCCACCCGACACAGTATGTTTCCTCTTCTTTTTCTTACTCCTTGGGCAAAATGACGACAACTGTCCAGCCAACCAAAACGCCAATTGATCAACAACTAATGTGCGATCATGAGTCCGTTTTACTAACAGATTTGTAACTGAAAGTGTTAAGCGTGTGTGGAAAAACAGTAACCCTCCGATCACATTCAAGCTTTATCCACACCGTTGGATAATCTTTATTATTCTTGCCTTCTAAATCGGGTTTCGGCATTTCGACATTCCTTTGCCCAAGTGTCTTGACATTTTCACATCGCGATCTTCGAAACATCCGAAATGGAGCTTATCTGGACTGACTCCTTCTCTTCCCGTGACTAAGGGCTGTGACCAAGGCTTTATGTGAAAGGCGCTTTCGGGATTTATCATATCACGAATTCGTAATTCCTTATGTCCATAGTTTATGTCACTTACAAATCTCGATCCTCGAAACTCCGTGAGAGATCAGATTAACGATCCAGATCATTTATTCATCTAACGGTCTAGATTCACTCGCGATTTCGCATATCGCGAAATCGGCATTATGTTCTTTGCCTTTCAAATTCCCGATTCGCGAAACTCCGTGAGAAGTTAAATCAATGGTCCAGATCTCATTCTCGATTCAATGGCTGCGATTGAATCGCAATATCGCATATCGCGAAATCAGGGTTTTTGATGTCAAGAGATTTTGGCATTTCAAAGTCGCGATTCACGAAACTATGATGTGGAGTTTGATCAACGGTTCAGATCAACTTAGATCTCGACGGCTCAGATTAGATTGCGATTTTGCACATCGCAATTACTCTCACTTCTCCTTGTACTTTAAAAAGCGTACAAGTTATCCTTGATCCGATGATGGTCGGGTCTTGCGCTTGGATCTAACGACTGAGCTCTGTCCTGCTCTTCATTGTCTTCATTCAGATTTGACGACCTTCGTTCTTTCGGGATTTCACCTTGGCTTTTCCCGATGGTAAACCTCGTGCAACTCCTGTCCGATCTGACGGCTGACGGGATTTCTGAATGAGATCCAACGACTGTGGATCTCTGTCTTTCTTCTCTTCTGCGAACTCCTGTATCTTGAGCTTTGCTACGCGTGTGCTCCTCGACGTTGTTCCTCCTGAGCTTTCACTTCCGAATCTCCAAGGGATTCTTGGACTTCTGCGCCTCTGCAGAGTCTTGACATACACACTTTGATCCTGCCATCTTCACTATTGTACTTAAGCCATCATCACTACTGTACTTTCCATCAATGACAAGTCTACGCTGCCTTTTCACTAAATTTGCCAACACATACATTGTTTACTGTGTTGGTGGGTGCTTCTTGTTCGCTAGTTCGTCAGTTGCTGCTTGTTGTTGTTTGGTTTAACTTTGCAAGTTTTGGTACCTATGCTTGTGGTTGGACCTGTTGGTGCTTGTTGCTTTCTTTTGTTTACTTCAACTATGTAGGGTTGGGGTCCTACATTTGTAGTTGGATCTATTTTTTTTTTACTTTGCGAGGTCCAGGTGTTGCACCCACAATTCGACCTACGCTTCTGTCGTTCATCGTTTCAGAGTAAGTTTGGAAGCCATAATTTCATTTTCTATTCGTTCTTTGTCGTTCAGTGTTTGCAGTTTGCAAGTAAGAATGTTTTCTTATTTCTACTGGCATTCTTGTCATATGTTTCTGGTTCCTTCTGTGCTTCGGCTGCAGTTTGGTAATCGTTGGGGATACATATGTTGTTTACTCGTCTGGTGGTTGTTTCTTGTTCGTTGGTTCATTGGTTCGTCAGTTACTGTTTTTTGTTGTTTGACTCAAGTTTACGAGTTTGGGGCTGTAGTTGGGCCTGTTCGTCCTTTCTCGCTGGTTTGTTTCTTTTTGTTTTCTTTTGTTTACTTCGTCTTTGCAGGGTTGGGGTCCTGCATCGACAATTGGAGTTATTTTATTTTTTTTGGTGCTTTGCGGTGTTCAGGTCCTGCACCCACGAGTGGACTTGCGGTTCTATTATTTGTCGTGTCTGGCGAAGTCGAGATCTCACGCCTATTCCATGCCCACCTATTCTGGTGTAAAATTTTGTTGATACTTTGTTGTTGACATCATACAAAATAGTGGCATAATAATTGATTGGAAAACTACATGTGCAATTACAATATCTGTTGTCTTTTTGTTAAGATAAAACATGTGCAAAACACACTTATTAACCATATATGGTGAAATGTTCCCATATCACAATACAACCTCTTTATCCTCTACAGAGACTGGTGTAACCAAGATACAGTTTGTCTTGTACTTGAAAGATGATATGTGCACCAAATATACTGCAAAGTTATATTTCCATGTCTGGAAGCATATCTGGATACTTTGCCACATAAAACCAAAATCCTTAAGTTATGGCCATGCAATTTCTTAATATTTCGTGGCTTGTAATATATTTTGGGCAGGAAAAAACTTTATATATTTACAACCATGGATGGATAAAAGCAAAGGTTCATGTTTCTAACTATTTTTTATTCTATTCGTTGATTCTCATTTAGTGTATGTACATAGTTGCATACCAATTTCCATTCATGTTCATTGTATTTTGTGCATTCCAACATTTAAACAAACAGAGTAGCAAGAGAAAACGAAGGAGTCTTAACTATAGTGGTGGATGAGGAGATAGAAAGGTACATGCTTTTACTGTTATTTCATATTACGTTGTTCCTACATGATAACTTATCTTCATGTCCTTTGTATTTCTCGTGCCGCTACATTGAAAAAAATTCAAACTCTATTTATTTTGTTTTTACATGTCTTCCTGCATACTAACTTCCTTCACGTCCATTGTATTTTTTTTTTATGCATTGTTACATTTAAACAAATAGAGTGGTTGGAGAGGATGATGGAATCTTTGGCATGAATGTAGCAGAGGAGTTACAGAGGTGCATACTTGTACTCTTATTTCATATTGTTTAGTATTTCATTTATTGTCTGTTTATTTGTTCTACTTGTTCTACTTCTTTGCACCTTTTTTTATTGTATGTATATACTATGTATCTTTCTTCTTATTCTCATGTGAATTGTATTCTCTTTGCTGCTACAATGAAATAAATAATTGTATCTATTTCTTTTACAGGTCTTTATTCAAACTAATTTTCCTTCATGTCCATTGTATGTTCAACGTTGGTACATTGAAACAAATAGATTGGTTGGACAGGAAGATGAATTCTTATATGTCACAATAGAGGGGTCTGTGGTACAATATTCTAAAAGGTATACCAACTGTGCTAGTAAATAAAACATACAAAACGGGTGGGGCCATATAATATTGGACTAGAAAATGATTATTTGGAAACAATGGGCCTTTTTTGAGACTTCCCACTTCCAAACATTGCCCTCCCCATTTCTAATTTTTCCATTTTCTATTATCCCTTTTTTTCCCATCTTCTATACTTAACTTTTCTCGTCTAATTTTTCTTAGTCATGTTTCTGAAAATGCATAGGTGCATGGGTTGGCGAACTCACAAGTTCACATTTATGGTCATGCTTCTACCATATTTCATACTTACTCACTTTGTCGATCGTGGGTTCCCGGGACGGCGGGTTCAAGATTGTGCCTCTGGTTTCAAAGGTTCCACGATATACATATTGGTCATCGTACCCTCCCATCACACCCTATTTACTGTTACACATTTTTTCAGTCAAAAATTCTGAGGTATACAATTTGACCGTCGAGTCCTCATTTTCCTAAGTATCCGTTGACACCCTATTTCGTATTCCATCTCCTTCAACCCTGTATGTGTCATTAAGAACAATTATGGACAATATACAATGAATATGACTATTTATTCCTTCTAATGTTCATCTACACATGCTTGCATCATAAAAGGTTGGACTTGTAACATGGCCATGAGAAGTCAATGATCGAAAACATCAGCACACTCACAAGGCCAAAGGTAAAGATGCATACATTATGTTCCTCATATTTTTACCAAACAAATATCCTCAGCTATTTATTCATCTATTCCATGGTGAATATGTTGATGTCATATACAACACATACTTTAGAGTTTACAAGAAGTATCAACAAGTGCAAGCGATACACTGAACATAGAGCAAGTTCCGCAGACTAAGATGTCTGGTTGCAAAACTGTGGCTCCATAGTTAATCCAAGTTGTGCATCTACTTGTAGATTTATGCGAGGAAAAAAAAAACGAGAAAAATAATGCACACTACCATTCACATTACTTTTCCTGTTCAAAAAATGTCACCATGTCTAAACTTGTAACACCCAAAATGGTATCATTAGATGGCTTGAAAAACATCAGAATTGTACACGTGTTCTTCGGGGACATAATGGTTGTCTATAGAACCTACTTGGACAAGGCAAACAAAACTAGATCCATTATGTGTGTTGACATGACAGACAAGGAGGCCTTGATGACAATCACACTGAATATTCCCACACAACTTGTCCAGAAACATGCAGAAAAGATATTTCTAGGTATCCATTAACAAATTTAATATATTGCCCAAAACAATATATGACCGCGATGATTGTGATTAGATTATATTGCTCAATGAAACAAGTATTGTGGAAAAAATATCCGTTATTTGTTCAGAATATTGTTTTGTCCCAGACACAACTATCATCCAACTTACACAGACCAATGACATTTACCCAATCGGAACCATTGGTGCATATGTCACACTCGCGAGAAAAATTGGGTCGCAACACATTCTCCATATAAAATATGGAGAGTCAGTCAATGACAAGGCAATGTCACCATTTTCCATATCCAATTTTGTCCTTTACTTTCACATGTCCATGTATCTCGGTCAAGTTACAAAAATATTGCATTGTTCCATGTTGCAACTGCAATTGTTCGACATCTATTCAAATTTCTTTTCCTCAATGGAAAAACAATTACATAAAGGGCAATTTCCACTTATGCTCTTCAAAAATATAACAAAGAAAAGAGATGTTAAAGAAAGGATCTTTCGCGCAACCCAAGAAACATTTGTAACATAATTACGAGAAGACATAGTATAGGATATCAAGAAACTAACTAGCTCTACAAATGTTATGCGTATACATATCTACAAATTCATCCTCACTTTGCTCATACAAATTTCCTTCACCAAATTTCTGCAGTTTNTAGTTGTATATTATATTGTTCAATATATTAACTACTATGCTCACGTTTCTAGGTTGAGGGTGTTTTGGTTGCAGCGAATTCGTACTCGACCCCCTTCGAGCCTATATGTGCCAAATGAAACTCTCTATCTTATGCTTCATCTTTCATAAGTGATGATACAATTGATTGTTTGTGATGGAGTAAAAAATGTCCTTACATATATAGACATTGCCTCAATGCTTCCATCCGAACCGTCGGCAACATAACCGTACATTGTACAATTAGACAACTTCTGTTACAAGATATACTTCTTGGGTTAGCATAATTGTCATATGAAGCATACCTATAGAAAAAGGAAAACAATCTCTACATGTTGCACGAGTTTCAGATACATAGCAAATTTATCTTAAATGAGGAGAATGCAATATTGCATATCGACTGAAAGAAAAAAAAAAAAATTCATATCAGGATTTGGCAGGAAATGAAAAAATCTCATGTGTGTCTGTAATTTCTCTTCAAAACCTGGATGAATGTTCATCAAACTTGACTTCTTTGGAGTCTACATCTATGGCTGTAAAATTCTCTTTCCATAGATTTTCTCTCTTCTTGTGCACTTGAAACAACAAGGAGAATCTAACTACAAATGCAATCGATGTTGTTATTTTGATGTTTTTTTGCATCTCCTAGTAAGAATTTTACATATTTGTTGGGGTGTGCAAATGAAAAAGAAAATGGTGGCTAGTTGTGGCTTTGTTGGAGGAGTCTGCACGTTTTTGGGTGCCCAAATTGGAAAATTGTTTTCCAACTATATACCCATGGAAGGATTTCTGTATTTTTTTTAGGTACCCAAATAAAAATAAAAAAATGGTCTCCAACTATACATTTATGGTATGGTATCTGCATTTTCTCGATGCCCTAATTGAAAAAAAATGGACTCAGCATGGATTGAAACATGAGCTTGATATTTTCAAAACTTGCTATAGAGATTGGGAAGTTCGTCCATTGGAATTCATACAGGTAGGTGCACTTGTTAGTGATGTACATGTACACAAGATTGTTCAGTACATAAATGGGAAGCATGAGGGAAAACCCCATAAAAAGTATCTAACTGTAAATAACCTAGACCTATCCTTTGAACCATTGAAACAACTTTCTCCTCTAGGCAAAGCCATCAGGCATTTCCAATAATATTGGAAATTTGGCATTGTTAAAACTGGTAGTGATAGAACATGGCACTATCAGAAGAAAATGTCCATAGTGATCTTGCTTAATGGTAAAATAGTAATCGAAAACTTTCTTGTTCCCCATTTTGAGGTTTGGTTATAGCTAGTGTACAATGGTGAAGATCCACTGGCTTTGTGTTGTCTTGTGTTTGTTAGACTTTTTTTCATATCCCATGGCCTCGGTTATTTTTTCATGGGAACATATACCAGATGTAAGAGAAAACCAATGCCACATGTTTTTTCTTATATATGAAATTATTTGATGCAAATTTCGATGCGTACTTCTCTATGGAACCTTGTGGGATCTTGCTTGATGCCTTTTGTTTTCATGTGTTGCCTTGTGCCTCAACTTTCAATATATTTGGTGTTTACTTGGTTCTTGGTTGTATTCTTCATTCTGGAAAATTAATAATACATTCAGGATCTTGGCAGTTTTTCTATGATCTTAAAGACTAGATAGGACATGATGTGCCTTTTAATATAAGCTATGTGACGCAAATGTAGTATGTGGCTCATTTTAACACTTTTCCTTGATCGATGAAATTATCAAAATTCATCTCCAAGAATAATTTGAAATAAAATGATATATACTATGCGAAGTCCAATGGAACTATCATATCAATGACAAGACATTGAAATTCAAATTCACCGTTTTTATACTTGCAGTGAAGTTAACATTACAGTAAATTTACTTAAACATCCCAAAATTGATTTTCTTGTATCTTTTTTATGCTTCTCTTATACAAACACATCCTAGAAACTATAAACATGGATCACTTTATCTATTCCTTGATTGAAGAACTTGTTTACATGTTTGATGCACTTCACAGTTACTGTTAAGACCATCAATGGGGCTTTCTTACACCAATGCTGGCTTCCGAAAATTGCCATCCCGTTTGTTTTTTCCCTTTTCTTTCCCTTAATGTTTACTTAGTCATTTTTCAGAAAATGTCTAGGTGCGGGAGTTGGTGGATTCACGTCTTCAGATTTCCACTGATACTTTTATATCACCATCCCGACCGAACACTTCCCCGTTTCATATTGAACAAACTTTTTGGATCACGGGTTCCCATATAGGTGGGTTCTTGTATAGGTGGGTTCAACATTGCATTTCTATTGTTTCGTTGCTTGCAAAGAGCATCCAGACTTCCCCGATATACAAATTAGCAATAACATTCCCCTTTATCTTGTTTTCATTCGCTTTTTGTTTATTTGGTCATTTTTCTGAATGTCTCATGCTTTTATATACAACACCCGAAGTTCCAAAATATACAAATTGACCCTCGAAATCCATCATTGTCCCCTGTTCTGTGTTACTGATTTTGCATTCAACAATTAGGGTAGATACAATTTGACCATCGGGTTGTCACGTCTCCTAGGTAGAGCTTGTGGCCTTGTTTTCAAGCCCGTCAATATTCCCAATTCCGAGTATGTCTAATTCTTTTATATCACGAGTCCGACCAACTGATTGACCATTGCATACTTGGCCACTATTACCATCATCAGTTCCTGGCTAGGCTTTCTCAACATTGTGCTTCCATTATTTTTCTACCTATAAACAACACCTAAAATTTTGCGATATACAAATTGACGGTCAAAATCTGTCATTGTGCCATGTTCTGCGTTACACATTGTGCAGTCAAAAGTTTGGAGACATACAATTTGACCATCGGCCCCTCACGTCTTCTGAGTATATCTTGTGACGCTATTTTTAAAGCTCGCCCGACCTCTTTCCATACTTGTTCATTTCTTGGAATATGTTTCATGGGTTGGAGGGTGGACAAAATGTACAATGCTTAGTCTCTCTTCGCCATCCCCGCCACCTTCGTACTTCTTTCTAGATATGAAATTATTAGTATTTAATGCTAGTAGCTCATCATGCATGAACCATTAATATTTTCATTAATGTCTGGAAGGCCGGAGAAGATTTGTCATTAATACGAACTAAACCAATATTTGCAGAGAAGAGTGTTATCCTTTCCAAGTATTCATTTCAAGCATGATGCAATATCTTTCATGCGTCGATCGGTTAGCGCCTTTACGAAATCTCTAATTCTTAATTCCTCTTCGCCGTCACCACCACCTTTGCATTTTTTTCTAATATGAAATAAGTAATCTTTAATGGTAATAGCTCATTACACACAAACCTTAAGATTGTCATTGATCAACAAAAGGCTTGAGGAGATCTTCCATTGATACGCATCAAACCAAGATTTGTGGAGCGTTATATTATCCCTCCCCAATTTTCATTTCAAACATCATATGGAGAAAACATAAATTATCTTTAACTTATGGCAGCAGTTATGTCCATATACAGTAAACACCTTCGGGCATGATGGCCAGAGGTTCAAGTATTTCAGGGCATATTATTTCTACTCATATCCCTTTTCACAGGAGAAAAAAAAGAGGTTTTCCCATGGTGCATCGAGAGATATATTTCAAGCCAAATAATTCCAAGGAAACCCCTCTTGCTCAGACAACCTGACCGCCTACATTGATGGTTGGCGCAGAGGTTGATGCAATTGATTTCGTGCCATAAGAAGAAGATTTGATGGACGATGATACGACAATGGATGATGGAAATGCAGACATTTTTCCCACTCCTACGCCCAAATTTAAATCAACCATAACAGGCGGAACTTCTTGTCTCGACGATGGCTACTCTAAAAAAAACCAAAAGAAGGGGTTTCAGAAAATAAACCAATGTTGAACGCAATAGTCGCTTTGTAGCTCGAAAGTATGAATTCTAGAGGTCCACATTAGTCTATTATTAGCGAAAGTATTTCACTGTAAGGAAATGATCTATTGATTCTCCCAGAGATACATTTCAAGACAAAAGTTTATTCAATTGTGGGACCACTCTCCTGTTCTCTGGATATAGAATTAACATCTTAGGGGATGAGGACCAGAACTCCCACTGGTGCAAGGAATTTTCCTACTAGTCATCTCCTTCCGCCGAGAATGGACTAATTTGGGCCTCTAGAATTGCTTGTGCAACCTCTGTCCCTAAAGTTTTCGACTGTGAGGAGGTGGTTTCTTGGTGTGTCCTAACTTTTAGTTTCGGGCTCTTCTGTTTTCCCTGCAATGTTTTTCATCTTCTTCCTCACGTGAATCTTGTGAGAACTATCAATTTTACCACAAGACTATTGTTCATCTGCTTCAAGCCAAGGATTTATTCCACTGCAGAACCACTCTCCTGCTTATTTGTCTCCTTAGGTCTTCTGCAAGATATTGAGTTCGGGGCAGCGAACATTGACCCCCCGAGGACAGCATGAAAAGGATTTCCTAAAAAAATGCATGGTAATCAGTTTTGTATGCATGTTGAAGAGCATTTCGATGGCTCCTACATGTTGTAGGTCCTATTCATGTGTTTATGGAAAATGTGTTCAATGTTTTGGTGCAAATAACTTGGTCCAATTTCTATGGATAGATATGCACTACCCAATATTAATTTTTTTTAATGGATTTACTATTACAAAATTTCCTTAGAGTATTGGTTGCTTCTTCTTTTCTAAATTTAACACCTCTTCTCATTGGCATGGTTCGATAGTCTCGTAGTTCTTCGATATTGTATTTTCTCAAGTAATTTGATCTAAAATGGAGCATTTAACAATTATATGAAAATGCATTGTGTCGATCCATCAGGATTTTATGGAAACAAAAATGAATTTTAGACAATTTCAAACCAATGTTCAATTCTATTTATAATGCAAATAGAACATAGCAAGACCAAATCACAATGTCACAGTCTAGGCCCCTCCATAGAAATTTTGATTTCATCTCATCCTTGCTAAGAAAATGATTTCTTATTTCCCTTTCTCTTTCTTGATTCCTTTAGTCTGAAAGGGAACATTTTATTAGTTGTCCATCCCCTGGCCTCTATTTGCGCATTTTTTACTTTATTAATGAAATTACCAAATTTCTTGTTCATGAATTAATAAAAGGAAAAACAAATCATATATGGTGGTTGTAGTAAAATGGGAATATGAAACCAACTATAATATTAAAATTCAAGATCGTCATTCTTGTTTCTAGACATGCAATTATCAAGATTTAATGCTAACAACCCATCATGCAAGAAGTTTAATACTTAAGTTAATATGTTAAAGTCATGGAAGAGTGTATCAAGAACACCATTATTCCCACAAGTTGCAATAAAATCTAATTTCAACAATGCATTTGCTCACAATTACTAGAAAATAATGGTTTTGAAGCAACGGGGCTTGTTTGAAACCAATTCCCACTTACAAAAATTTCCCTCCGCCTTTCTATTTTCCCACTCTTTTATCCCCTATAGTTTCTCTTTCTGGTTACTTGTTTTTTCCGAAAATGTCTTCTTGCATGGGTTGGCGGATTCACGCATTCACATTTTCATCCATGCTTTTATATTGCAATTATGATCAAGCACTTCTCATTTCTCTAAATTGCAATTCCACTGTTCTGTGACCTGCAAACAACACTTCAGCTTCTGCGATATGCAGATTTACTTATGGACTCCCACATCATCCCCTCTTTTGTGTTACACATTTTGCACTCAAATGTTACAATACATACAATTTGACAGTCGGGGCCTTACATATCCTCGGGAACCATTGTCACCCTATTTTGAAGCTCGTCCGACCGCTTTCCACACTTGACCATTACTTGACATCTCTTTCATGGATTTTTGAGTTCGCGGGTTCAAGAACATTCCAATTTCTAGTTGTCATTTCCAGTGCTCTCTACCTTTAGACTTCTTTCCAAGTATATCCAATAAGTATACAACTTCTCTAGAAACATACAGAAAATAACTTTCCAAAAAATGGAATATATATTGCAGATTTGAATATATTCGACCTTCTCTTCACTCTTATATACTTAACCAAATTCCCATTTCTTTTTCCGCTCTACTCTCTCTTTTTGGTTACCTATTCGTCTTTTGCGAAAGTGTCTTAATGCACGTGTTGGTCAACTCACAGGTTCACATTTATTCTTGTTCTTTTATATTACGGCTTCGACCGACCGCTATCCATTCCATGCCTAGCCACTTTTTATATCATGAATTCTTAGGAAGGCAGGGTCTGTATTGCACTTCCATTGTTTTGTGACCTACAAACAACACCGAAGCCTCCACGATATATAAATTTATTGCCGCACTCCCACATCATAACCTCTTCCGTGATACACATCTTGCACATGAATGTTCTGAGACCTGCAGTTTGACCTTCAGGTCCTCACGTCTCCTGGGGAACTATTGGCATGCCATTTTGAAGCCCCTACGTCTGCTTTCCATATTTTGTCATTTCTTGGAATCTCTTTCGTGCATCAAATTCCATGCGTACCTGAATTTTTCTCTTGTGAGTTCCTGGATGGGAAGAGTGCACTTTCAGTGTTCCTTGACCTGCAAACAGTCCCCCGACCTCCACAATATACAAATTGATTTTCAGACTCCTACATTAGCCCCTCTTCCATGTTACACAGTTTTCACTCAAATTTTTTTATCAAGACAATTTGACCATCGAGGACTCACGTGTCATTGGGAACCATTTTCAACCTATTTTGAATACCGTCTGACCGCTTTCCATGGCCATTTCTCGCAATCTCTTTCATGGATTGTCGGGTTGGCAGGTTTAGACAATTTCCAATTCCTAGTCACTATTTTCTGTGCCTGCCACCTTTGCACTTCTTTCCAAGTATATGAAATAAGTATATAATGTCTGTAGAAACATGCAGAAAAGATATTTCTAGGAAATAGGATATCTATTACAGATGTGAATATATTATTCCTTCTTTTCCATCTTCTATACTTAACCAAATTCTCGTTTCTCTTTTCCCTATACTTTATCGTTCTCGTTACTTAGTCGTTTTTCTAAAAATGTCTAGCTGCGCGGGTTGGAAGACTCGTGGGTTTACATTTGCACTCATTCTTTTATATGACGACTCCGGCTGACTGCTTCCTCATTCCATACCTAGCCACTTCTCCGACCACCGATTCCCAGGTAGACGGGCTCTAGATTGCACTTCTATTGTTTTGTGACCCTCAAACAACAGCCTGCCTTCCGCGATATACAAATTTACAACCAGAATCTCACATCATAATGTCTTCTATATTACAGTCTACCTATCATCCCCTCTTCCGTGGTACATATTTTTCACTCAAAAATTCCAAGACATACAATTTGAGCGTCGACTCCTCATGTCTCCTATGGAAATATTGTCACCCCATTTTGAAGCTCGTCTCTCTTCTTTCCATACTTCTCCATTTCTTTGAATTTCTTTCGTGGATCATCGGGTTGATAGATTCAAGAAATATTCAATTCCTAATCGTTGTTTTCTATGACCACGCCCTTTGCACTTCTTTCCAAGTATGCAATAAATGAGATTTAATGCTAACATCTCACCATGCTTCGAGGAGACCGTCATAATAACTGTTCCTACACAAATTGTACAAAAACATGTAGAAAATATCATGCCAGGTAATGGGGTATCTATTACAAATACTTACCGAGGTTTTCTCTTACGGCTTCTCGGGCAGGTGGGTTCAAGATTTCCCTTGCATTGTTCCACGACCTGTAAAAATCACCCGAAATTCCGCAAATATATAAACATCCACTGGACTGCCCGATATTTTTTACTTATAATAAAAAATATTGGTTATATATATATATAGATAGATAGATAGATAGTCCCCATCATATTCACACTTGTTTATAATAAAAAATTGTTTAGAAACACACACACACACACACACACACACACACACATATATATATATAAGGACATATAATTTGACCGTCGGGCACTCACCTCTCTTCTGTATCACTTGCAATCCTACTTTCAAGATCGTCTGACCATTGTTCATACTTATGTATATATAAAATAGTCTTATTTATAATAAAAAAATATTGTATATATATATTATGTGTGTGTGTATATATAAGGTCTTATTTCTATGTATGCAATTAGAAAGTGTTAATGCTAAAACAAGATTTGAGGAGATCTCCCATAAATACACATAAAACCAAAATTTCTGCAGGGTTATATTATTCCTTCCGAGTCTTAATTTCAAACATAGGGTAATGTCATTTGCTCATTGTCAGGTTGGCATGTTCACAAAATCTTCAATACTTAGTTCCTAAAATGAGTCCGACTGACCGTTTTCCTATTCCATACTTAGCCAAATTCCCAAAATTCCGCAAATATACAAACCGGTCGCTAAAATGCCCCATCTTGCTCTCTTTCGTTTTACACATTTTGCAGTAAAAAATTCCGAGACATAAAATTTGACCACTGGACACTCACCTCTCGTGAGTATCCCCCGTAACCCTATTTTGTATCTCATCCGAGCACTTTTCATACCTTTCCATTCCTTGCTTTCTCTTCACCGTCTTCGTCACCTTCACACTTGTCTATAATAAAAAAATGTTTATATATATATATATGTGTGTGTGTGTGTGTGTGTGTGTGTGTGTGTGTGCGTGTCTTGTTTCTAAATATGCAATTAGTAAGATTTAATGCTAACAAATCATCATGCAGAAACCATATAGATTGTCATTGATGAGCGAAAGGCTCGATGAGATGTCCCATTAATACACATTAAACCAAGATTTTCACAGGCTTATATTATCCCTTCCGAGTTTTGATTTCAAAATCATGGAAAGTCGTTCGCACATTGTCAGGTTGGCACGTTCATGAAACCTCCAATTCTTAATTTCTCTTCTCTGTACCCGCCACCTTCGCACATCTAAGTATGCAATAATTAATCTTTACTGCTAACAGCTCATCATGCAACACCCATAGATATTATCAATAATGAGCAAAAGGCTTGAGGAGCTTTCCCATTCATAAGCATTGAACCAAAATTTACGAAGGGTTATATTATCTCCTCTAACTGTTCATTTCAACTATCGTCTAGAGAAAACGAATGTTCTCATAAACTTATGGCACCAACTCAACAATAGTTCTGTGGAGATAAAGTGAACATCTACAGGCACGAGGACCACAACTTCCAGTGGTCCAGGGAATATTCTTATTACTCATCATCTACCACCCAGAACAAAATAATTTGGACCTTTGGTATTGCTCATGCATGTTGTGTCCCTAAACTTTTTGACGGTAAGGAGTTGGTCTCTTGGTGCACTGATAAATATATTTCATGCCAAAGAGTTATTCCACTGCAGGACCAGTCTTCTATTTCTTTGTCGCCTCAAGTCTTCCGCAATATGTTAAGATTGTCGGAGCCAACATTGACGTTCAAAGGAGGATATCCCAAGCAGTTCCTAATAAATCATAATAACATGTTGGACCTCTTGCCCAACTTCCTGGAAGACCTGATGGCAGTTCCTGAAGATATCACAAGATTGTAGGTTAGTTCATTTAGAAATCCATTCTAGGAAATTGCCTGGTTGTTTACAAGAATAATGGGACAGGAGTCCACAACAATTATTTCCCGCATGGTTTTTTATATTTTGTATTTCACAGTCAATGAACAAGCCATTTTTTATTGGGGAAAACTAATTTCCCATGAAATCTATTCCCAATTTTCAAGCTTCAAAAAGGAGAAGATATTGTATATGTCATCCTACTTGGTTTTCGCAATAGCGCATTGTTGTCAATTTCCAAAACTGTCTTTGTCCAGGAAGGTAAATTGGAAATTCGACCCAGTAACGTTTTGGTACCAGGCCTTGTGGAAGCCCAAGGCCTCTCACTATTTTTATGAGGTTTTTAATGACTTTGTGCTTGTTTTCAAAGTTTTTTTGTTAGGAGAAGATGCTCCCTGCATATCTGACTAGGAAACCAGGTTTTTGGACAGGAAGGCGACACTTGAAAATATGGATAATTACACCGTGATAAGGATTTTTGGCTCTAAGGAAAAACTTTCTCTCCTTCCATCTCACATTACAAAAATAATTTTTGTTACAAAAATAACAAAGAAATAAAACTATTGGTTGCATATATTCCATGAGAAGAGAAAAAAATAGTTCATTACTCTGCCTTGGAAATTCGGGGACTTCATGATGAGGAACGTCAACAAAATTGATGAATTTTCATCCCATTTCAGCAAATTGAAGCTAAGATATGTTGAAATCCTAAGAGGGTTGAACCCTGATAAAACAAATTTATAACATTTACTAACACTTGGCTTTGACAATTATTTTTGAAAAAAACACTTGACCAAAAATAGAGACATTGGCAAGAATGCTCTTGCTTCTGATGCCGACGACCTAGACACACTGCAAAGCACCACTGAATTGTACAAGCAATAGGGAAAAGGCCCTGGTGAGAAGCATGTTTAAT
Source organism: Picea engelmannii (assembly GCA_009831015.1). Lineage (NCBI taxonomy): Eukaryota > Viridiplantae > Streptophyta > Pinopsida > Pinales > Pinaceae > Picea > Picea engelmannii. The sequence goes on along the minus strand of ML780530.1, from coordinate 671,439 downwards.
CAACAAATAACACTCCCAAAATTACGACATCCTGGAGCATCGCTCCAACGACCAACCACAAAAACAAAGAAACTCATAATTCTTCAAACGAAGGAGGAGATAATGACCCTCCTCACTTTAAAATTGATAGTTCTCACAAGCTTCTCGTGGACAAGAAGAGAAAAAAAGTGTGGGATAGGTGGAAGAGCCAGAAATTGAGAGTGAGAACATGGAACTTGAGCCTGATATGGATAGCTTATTCCACAATGTTGATCAGCCCAAAGATGCGATCAAGCATTGTTGTCCAATGGACATACCTGATACCAAATTTTTTTACGAAGATGAATCCTTTGTGTTCCAGAGCGTTGTTTTTTACAGCGAGTCTAAAAAATTACTTATTGAAAAGAGAGATGTAAAAAATAAGAAAGGAAAATCTCATTCATAGGTTAACCATGCGAACATGCGTTCATCCCATATCTTTTGATTTCACATAGTGATCGTTGATGCTCTTGACGATTCTATTGGAGGCATTGAGGTCGATAATTCCAGACTAAAGGATTGGGTAAATGAATTGGAGGAAGCTTTGATTCCTATGCCATTGTTTGTCAGTCCTTTGGCAATAGACATGCCTGCCACCCCTGTAGCCAAGTTAAAAGGATCTGCCATCCTCCTCGCATCGTGTAGAGGATATGTGGAGAATAATATCAAGAAAAAAATGCAACTTATTGCTGAGGTGTGGGAAACATCACAAACCATGACTTCCCTTGGAACGAGGGCACATAATTTGCTCAAACATTTGCAGCCGGATTTAAAAAATGAAGAACGTTTTTATTTAGACATGGTCCTTCCTTTTGGCACCATTGCCAACAACATGACAGAAACGAGAAGAAGACAAAAATATATCCCATCAAAAATTGGATCACTCAATTAAATGCCCGTTGGAAAGAAAAAGTGAAGAACCTGCATCTAATTGTCCAATCATGTGAACAAGCCATATCAAAGAAAGAAAAATTATTCACAAAGTTGATCAAAATAGACTTAGCCAGAAGTACCAACGACTTCCAAGACCCCAACTTAATCGTCAACTCCCTTCCCTTAACTAAGCAAGCCTTCGATGAACAAGTTGATATTTTTAAGGCATTGTCTTTGGAAAAATTTACAACATCCTTGAATATGGTGAAGATGACATCGACAACTGGCTAGTCAACTATTCGGTACTGAATGAACAAATTGATCAGTCTATGCATAATATTTCTATTGATCTAAGGGAATTAGAAAATGAACTTTTCAACATAAAAAATCAGAATGAAATCAATGTTTCCCCCTTAAGAAGATACATTGAAGAATGGTTCCAGAGGGAATTGAAGTAGGTCACTGACGAAAGGAAACAGGTAGTTTCCATGATTCCAGTAGTTGTTGATGACAACAACAAAAAAGGCATCATGAAGCAAATAGCAAAAGGGGTGATATGTACCATCATTGTAAGTCTATACTAATCACATCCTGCTTTGTTTATCAATTCAGTTATTCTACTTTTTTAAATAGAAATGTCTAGCCAAAGATTGATACCTTTCAATTTATTCTTTTTAGGTATTACACTCTATCGTTTCCCAGTTCTTCTTTCCATAGACCTATTTCTTGTACATATTTGTCCGTGGGAGCCTCAATCCCAGTCTATATGACAAAGGCATTTAAATTTCTAGGAACATGTAACAAACAATATTATTTTTTGATTTATTTCAAACAAAACTATTCTTTATGTCCTTTTATATGTATGTCCTCATAAATTTTTATCTTCCACTATGTTGAATGTCAAGAAATTGTGTTTATTTAATTTCAAAACTGTTTTTTATCTCCTTTTATATAAATGTGCTCATAAATTTTTATCTTCCACTTTGCTCAATGCCAAGAAATTGTTTTTATTTAACTTGAATATGACTTTTTTGTCCTGGAACATATAGAGACAAAATAGACATAAATTTTGAACATAGAAAAATATATTATATAGTTTCAAAAAATAAATGGGACTGTAGGGGACATGTTTTAGTTACTGCATCGATACAACCTGTGCTTCATGTTGCTTTCCACATCTCCATTGTAGTTTCCATCTTCCTCCTCTACTTTTTCCCCATCCATGTGCATTTATTCCCAATTCAACCCGACAGGGACTATGTTGCCTTGCAACACTTGTTTAAATTGCATTTTTGAATGCATAAATGAATTCAATACTATTAAAAATCTTCAAACACTCTAAAATTTACACTTGATATAATAGCATATATGGTCTATTAATCACAATAGGATTTTTTGAAAAATTATTAAAATAGTAACATATATTACGAAACATGATGCAACATGAGGAAAAGCCATTTATCTTTATTTTTTGGCAAATTATGTTTTTAATAAAACACAATATATTACAAATTTATTTTTCTCATTCATTATTTAATGTTTTTATTGATGTTTAGATATGAGCTAGATCTTGTTCAACTACATCAAGTACATTTAGTTCACTTGGGAAGGTAAGATAAATCAACTTCGATTTATATCTTTAAAAACACAAAAAATTATATTATCATAGACGAAATATACCTAATAATTATGATGTACTAATTGTTGAAATGGTGACAACAAATCTGGTGATTTGAGTACTTGTGCGGAAGTTCAACCGTTCTAGAATCAATCGAACAGTTCAAATACTTGTGTGGGATTCCAACTAGTTAATGAATAGTCCAACATTGTAATATTTATTTGTCCAACATGTAGAGGTGTATAGCAAGTTGTATTTCTATTTTGTATATCTGAAATTGAGCATTAAAATGTCGTTTGATTGCCCATATCTAATTCTATATCATTTACTCTATGAATTATATGCTTGAATGTTTACATTGTTTCTCTTTGTTGCATTATTTCTACATTGTTACTCAACACATGGTATTAGAGCTCGAGGATCAATCTGGTCACTCATACTTTGTGCACATTGAAGGAGAGTTTGTGTGTTTGTCATTCACATGCAGAGGAGTTGTCAAGGAAATGGTTTTTCCATTCTTCTTGTGAGGGATAAAGAGACAAGACCTTTTATAGTCCTTGAGCCGTGTGAAGCAAGCCAGTGAGAATGAAAAAATTCTCAAGTATTAAGTTCGAGGTAGAGAAGTTAATGGGAAAAATAACTTTGATTCGTGGAATATGAATATGTGGGATTTTCTAGTGCAACAAGGATTGTGCAAATAATTGACGGGAAAGACAAAGAGATCGACGATATGATAGATGAGGACTAGAAAGATCTAGATTCGTGAGCTCTCAATACCATTACATTGTGTCTAGAAAATGAATTTATGTTTAATATCATTATAGAGTACACAATAGTAGGCTTATGGATAAGAATGTGAGTACTTTAAATGGAAAATTCCCTGATAAACTGAATCTACTTGAAGAGGAAACTATATAGTCTATGGATGAAAGAAAGTACGAAAATTGTTGATCATTTAAATGTATTTAATACTTTGTTATGTCAATTAGCTAGTATGGATGTAGAAATCGATGAGGAAGACAATGATGTTGTTGTGTTCATTTCTTGAGTTTTGGGATGACATAACCACTTCTATTAGTTTTAGCACAATAGACACCCTTGAGTTTGACTATGTTGTGGGAGATTTTTTGTCTAAGGAGGTTAGGAAGAAATCCACTATATAAATCTCCACATGGGAATCATTGGTGGTTAGAGGGGAATCAAGAGGTTCATCCAGATCCAAGTCAAAGGGAAATATGATATTTTGGTACTGTAGTAAATCATGTTATCTCAAGAAAGATTGTTGGAAGAGAAAAGAATTCAAGGAAGACTCTAGTAAGGAGCCAAATATGGTTGAATCAAGTTCAAGTATGGTTGATGAATTTTTATCTATTTGTAGTATCTCACAATATCAAGAAGAATGGTTGTTAGATTCTAGTGTTTCCCATGACATGTGTTCACATCGAAGTTGGCTTTCTTCTTACAAATCTATAGATGACGGTGTTGTTTTTTATGGAAAATGGAATTTCTTGTAAAACTACTGGGATTGGGAGCATTAAGATCAAGATTTTTTATTATATCGTAAGAAAATTGATGGATGTTAGACATGTACCTGAACTTAAAAAGGATTTTAATTTGTTTGGGAGTTTTTGATTCCAGAGGTTACAGGTTTACAGGTCAAGGTGGAGCACTGAAAGTGTGCAAGGGAATCTTGGTGGTTATAAAGGCTACAAAGATTGGAAACCTTTACAAATTATAAGGAAGCACTCAAGTAAATGAATTAGTGGTCATAACTAAGGAAGAAAGAGCGTCTACGTTTTTATGGCATTAGTGACTAGGCCATATCAGCAAGAAAGGGTTGGAGCTACATGTATGCACAAACCGTAATCTATTTCAAGAATTACAATCTTTGAATTTATGAAAGTTTAATATCCATCCTCGTTATAGTGATGGAGACAAGGGATGTAGATTATGGAATCCTACTACTCACTAAATCATCACTAACATAGATATGTACAAGGAACAATTAGATGTTGTTCAAGATTGCAAAGGGAGATTTTTTTGAAAACTCGAGGAATCATTGTATGTCCTAATGGTACTCAGGAAATGGTACACGGTTTTTTATTGCTTCACGGTGAACCAAAGTTTTACTAGAAAGTATTATGATCATTGTGTTTAACTCAAAATTTTCAGTGGAATACTCATTATCTTGGTGTTATATGTTGATGACGTGGTTGTTGCAAGCCCAAGCGTGGATGAGGTCAGCAGTTAAAGACTCAATTAGTCAAGATGTTTTAGATGAAGCATCTAGGAGAAACAAAACAAATCTTGGACATAGAAGTACATAGAGAAGGGGAAAATGATAAGTTGTTGTTGTCACAAGTCTATGGTGAATATCATGATGAGGTTTAGTATGAACATTGTGAAAACAATAAATATCCCTTTAGTCTTCCATTGTAATCTTTCTTCAATTTTATGTCTTTATAGTAAGAAGAAAAGGATTATATGTCTTGCATACCTTATGAAAGCACATTAGGAAGGTTGATGTTTGTGATGGAATGTTCAGTGGTGTTGTTAGTGAACACATGGAAAAACTAGGTAAAGAGAATGGAAATGGGTTCTTTGGTATCTAAGAAGGACGATTATCACCTAAAGTGGTTGCAATGATTTATTTTGTGGTTATGTTGATTCAACAAAGGTGGAGTGGTCCATACTGAAGCTATTTGTGAAAACATGTTCATGCAATCAGTGTTGTTAGAGAATTTGTGGTGGTGTTTGGATTCTCTTGGCTTGCAGGAAAGGTGATGAATGAACGTGGGAAAGGTGTAAGGTAAATTGTTTTCAAGGTGGATATTGTTGAAAAGGTGACAAAAAATCCAATGATTTGAGTACCTTTGTAGGAGTTCAACCATTCTAGAACCAATTCAATGGTTTGAATACATGTGTGGGAGTCCAACTGGTTAATTAACAACCTAACATTGTAATATTTATGTGTGTAGATTGTAGAGGTGTATAGGAAGTTGTAACATTGTTTTGTGTCTCTGAGATTGAGCAATGAAATGTTGTTCCATTTCCCATATCTAATTATGTGTCATTTACTCTCTGAGTTACATGCTTGAATTTTTACATTGTTCTCTTTGTTGCATTATTTATGCATGGTTACTCGACACTAATTGATTGGAATAACTAATTCTTATTGACATAGATTCACTCTTGATTTTCAAAGTTGCATTCCTTCAACTCAACTCAACTAGACTAGCTAGTTACAATTATGCTCAATCATGTTTGTAATCCAATATGAGTTTTTTACAGATGCTACATATATGTGTGGTCACATCTCTTTGTTGGGAATATGAAATATTCAGTGACAATTTACACTCCATCCAACATCGAATTGTTTGACAATATTTACAAAGGTTTCACGCCACACCAATTTAGTTTGTGTCCAACATCAAGTCGTGTTGCAGGAGTTGTGTCTAGTATTTCGGTGGCCAGGGACAAATAACATGGTATTGGTAAGTACAACCATAGTAGTAAACCTCTACCTTGTATTTGTCATGGATCCCGATAATTGATATGAATCACCATCTTTGGATTGTGTGTGTTCAATCATAATTTAGTAATTTTTCGATTGTTAGCATAAGAAAGGAGTTTATTCTTCAGTACTAATATTTTACAGACTCGCCAAGATGATTGAATAATGATCCAAGGGAGCACGAATAGATTGGATGTCACCTTTAAGCGTTGGTGGATAGTCAAATGGTTTTGATTGTTTTCTATTATAAATTTTTATTCATTTAAGATAGATTTGACTCCCTACAATCGATAGAATTAAAAATTATATTCAAGATTGTATGTGTCCTCTATCAACAATCGATGGATTACTTAATATTTTCATTAAAAACATAATGTTATGGCTATTAATTAAAGATGTTGGGATATTCTAGTCATATCCTCTAAATCAATGGATGATATTTTCAACATTAACTTTCTTGCATTTTTGAATGCATGCATTTATCATTACTTAATGTGTTTACTATTTCAATTTTACTTAATAAAATTAAGAAATTACTACGGTGGGTTATCAATTTCCACATAGAAAGGTTACTTAACCTTTAACATTTACTTCCTTCACTATTAATTTTTTACATTTCTAGTTATGTCAGGTGTGATTACTTTTCACGACTTGGCATGGAGAGTAGTGGAAAAAACCAACGCTGTGTTTCAAAATTTAAAATTTATCTATTAACTTTTAGCAATTTACGTGTGGTTAGTTTTTAGTGTCTACGGTGTTGTTACTTTTCGGCACTTGGTATGGCATTATGTTAAATATTTACTTAAATTTAACTTTAAAAGACTGTTGTAGGAAAATCTCCCTATGGACAGGTAGATCTCCTCTTGAGAGCTAGACCCTTAACTCTAAGACAGAAGGTGCTTAACATGGACACTGACTTCCTTTTATATCTAATCAAGTTGATGAACAAAAGAGAAGGAGGAAGGCATGTACCTTATGAACGTCGTTTGTCCCTGCAAGGTCCAGGATGAGCTTCAGTCTTGAGCTCCTTGGTAGGTCCTGCAAGACAAACAAAAGTACAAAAGAATTCCTACTCTACTGATATTAGCTAAAACATAGATCTATCTACTGCAGACAAAATTATATGGAACAAGTACAAGTTTGAAAGAAACTGGCCAAGCATTGATTGTATTAATGAGAACTACAACGAAGAATACTTACAACTATAGATGTGAGTGCAGTAACATCTTCATGTTCTCCTTGTCCAAACCCTTGCTTAAACAGTCCACACACAAAATTTTGATGTTCCAAATGACATCTTCCTCATGAGATCATAAGCTAGATGCTTCACAATACTTTCCCCTCACTTCTCATGAGATCATAAGTTTGATATCTCTAAACTCCTCTCTCCCCTTGCCTCCATGAAAATCCCTCATTATATAGGATTTGGATGTTTAACCACCATGGAGAGGATCTCTCATCAGATCGACTAAGAAATGGATCTCTAAGAGATTTAGGGAGAAAATATCTCTTAAAGATTTTGGGGAGGAAATATCTCTCAAGGATTTTAAGGAGGAAATATTTCAACCGTCCATGAGATCCTCCACCTTCCCTAAAAAATAGGAAACCAAATGTGAGGTGGATTCTCACACTTAATTACTTTATTTTTCATTAATATTAATAATAATTCATGTGCACTTGATTCTCACACTTAATCCATTTCCTTTCCATGAATATTAATAATAATTCATGTGTAGTTGGTATTTTTTCCTTCATGTAATATATCCCTCCTCCACATTGACTAGGGATTGCGACATAGGTTATTCCATGGTGTCAAGGTGTATGAGACACTTATATGACACTTTACGACACTTAGCGCGAGGTACCTAGGTGTGAAAATTTCATGTGTAACAGAATGCCCCCTAAAGTGTGAGGTCAGAAGAGAGAATGATGGCCAAAACACTTTACAAATATTTAAAGCAAGGGTGTGGACTCGGAGAACCTGGTAGAAGCTTCAAACAACCATCAAACAAATTTTATGACATATTTCAAACCCAAGGCAGGCATACCTATGCTTGAGTGATAAAATACTTTCAAGGTATGGACGCCATAAAATACACTGTGAATCCATAATTATATTGACAAAAGGGTATAGCCATTGAAGATACATTGTGGATACATACTCCCATGACCTGAACTGATCGTAGCCACAAAGAATACATAGTGGATATACGATATGACAAGACATAGCAACGACCAATACAAAGTGGATCTATGTGACAGTATATGTGTCAATGTTCAAGAGAAACTCCGTCACAACCTGGGAAAAGTACATATCAGAGTGATCACTCAACCCAGGGTCTTCTTACCAATCCCGATGTAGAACAAATCTAACCATGTGAATAGATGTCTTGATTTTGAACATGGAAGAAACCACTTGATTACCGATCAATGATGTAAATCGTTAACAAGCGCGAGGGAGGTCACCATTGATGTCAATGATTCCCAAGGTACTCTATTACATTCCAACGAATGTGAATGGATGAGATGAAGTTGAACATCTGTGGAATCATCCGATCAAAGTTCAATGATGTAAACCCATTGTCAAACGTGAGGAGGCCTACCATTGAGGCATGTAGGTCCCAAAGTACTAACTCGTTTCTAAGTCTAGTTCTTGGATAATGTGTTGAAGTTGACAGGAATAGACTCATTGAAGGATGCCCTTGATGTATACCCCATCAACGACATGAAACAGACACAGAGATGTAATTGGTAGATCAAATGAACATGGACTGACACGGGTATTGAAACAAGATATTTGTGATCGCTAACTCTTGAGGAAGATACTTCCCTTGAACACTGAGGCACAACAGCAGAAACATGACATGGACCAAAACACGATGATTTAGTGGATACTGTGACTTTCGTCGGGTGACCCAAAGGAGTAAGAAAAACTCAGAGGATTGGTTCAGTGCAGAGGTTTAGCAGATTAATATGTGCGCAAAGACAAAGTGTCGTGTTTAAGGGCGACTCTAAGAGTTACTGGTAATGTTCTCAAAAACTGCTTAGCTTGCTTCCTTCAACTTTTCCCCCATCCAGATAGACGAGTACCTCTTTTTAATTTAGCAAGATCGAGGAGGGTAACACATGCTAGATATAACTCACCTTTGGTAAGTTCCTATTCCTTTGTTTAATGAACTGGAAGAAGTAAGAGTTTGGTCCCATATGGGCCCTTCAATGTATGATTGTTTAACGAGTCCAGAGAAGGTAAACTCGATAGTTTTTCATATTTACAGAGTCTAAAAACAACTTAAAGATGACTCCATTGTTGTCCTTTTTTGTAATGTTAGTCTCGCGAGGCCGAAAAAGTGATAAATTATCACTCGAAAGATGCCCTTTCAAACCTTTTAACGAGTGGGAAAGGAAGCAAGATCACTCGGCAATCTTTAAATGTTTAGAGAATCTGAAAAGAGCTTAAAGACGACTCTAGGGAGTTCCTTTTTCTTGTATCCATACAGGTCCGAAAAAGAGAAAAATTTTTACCCGGATGCATTCTCATGTATTTACGAGCACGAGAAAGGACAAAGACTAAGATCGGTATGCCCCCATCTTGAAAGCTAGTGGCTTAACTCTAGAATGATCATCAAAGGCTGTAGACATGCCCTCCAAGATTCAATTCATTCACCGACTTTGCGGTTGCCACCAATTTCTCTACTAGATGAGAAAAGGGAGGAGGGTGGATGAAAAGATGGTTCAAGAGAGGCGATTGTTTCATTTTTTAACGAGCTTGACACAGGAAAAGAACTATGCTTAGGGTTATGGGTTCGATCCCCAGATTGTTGTTTTTTTTCTAACGAGCTTTCTACAAAGAGGAAAACTATGCTCGTGACCTCGGTTTCATTTTTTAACGAGATTTCCATAGAGAAGAGAAACTATGCTCATGGTTTCTTCTTGATCATGGCTTCCAAGAGGATAATTCTCTGGAAGGACACCATGTTAAGGGACAAAACTCGGTCATGGCTTCCAAGAGATCTTTGTTGGATGGAAGATAAGCACTCTGGAAGGAACACATGTCGAGGGCCACGACAGGGGTAAGGAGATTAGGCTCCAATAGCCCGACCGAATAAATCACCATGTCAACTACTGGATCCAAATCATCAGAAGTCGAAGGTATGGGAGACGATAGAAAATCGACATCAAGAAGGGAGATAGACTCTATATCTACACAAAATTCTTCATGAGGGGGAAGAAAAGAGGATCGATGATGGTTATCATCCCGAGGTAGCTCATCAATGCTCAACATTTCCATGATAGATTCATCTGAGGGAAAAATTGGGGAAATGTAATCAATCGCAGACGACAAGGAACTCAACCGTGATTGCATCAAGGAACCATCAAGTGCCAATAGATGTTGGTCATCCGACAAGGGAGAAGCAGATTGGATAGAAACATATGATGTTTTGGCTGATCTAAGTGGCACAGTGTCACCTAGTGCATCGAACTCCAACGGAAGAGGTACAATCCAAGGGTCAGATGATTCCAAAGATTGATAAGCCACGTTCGAAATCATATCGATGGTGGAAATATGATGTGTAGTTGGTGGAAGTGGTGTAGGGAAGGTAACCATGAGGATATAATATTTTAGTAATCCAACACCAACGCTTTCATACGTGATCTTATGGTCTCCCAAGAAAGGAATATTGTTGGTAGTGGGAGCGGGAGCATCGGTCGTGCAGAAATCCAACTGATCAACAGTGACAATTTTGCCTTGATGAGGAAATTGTACACATTGAAAGACCGACGAGGCAACAACAGTCGTAGCATAAAAACAACTTCTTCCAAGTAACAAGTTGTAATCAAGGGGAGCATTGACCACCTCGACATCAACAATAACAATTTTGGCACCCAATTGGATGGGCAGGGACTGTAAAATCCCATGGGGATGAAAACCTCACCCATCGAAGGCGCGTAACATCATTGAGGATTTATTGAATGCGAGTGATTTTAAACCTTTCCAACATGCTAAAGACATGAAACAAGTTTAGGCTCCCTCATCCAAAATAGTTTGGTGGATTTGTTGATTGTGAACAATAACATCAACTTGAAAAGCAAGTTGGTGGGAGAGTCGAGGTGCATAATTTTCTAGGTTAAACATGATATGGTTGGATGACTCAGGATCAACAATGCCAATAGCAGCCAAGAGCGTGCTACATTGATTGGGTTAGTGTTGTAGAACTTATAACGTAGACATAGCACACGGTGCTTGAGCCAAATCTTCAACAATGTTGTAGTTCTGGGTGACACATGAACTAGGATTAAAGGTATCTTTGCGGATAGTTCTCTTAGGAGGGCATAAGATAGAGTTGAATGCAGGTTTCTCAATCTAAAGTGGTCCAGATGGAGGAGTAACTGATGGAAGACTAACGGAGGATGGTGATGGGTCCGGTAAAGTACCAGTACCGTTAGTGTATTTTCCTTTGTTAGGGTTACCTGGTGTGTCATATGTCTTAGAGAGAGTGTTCAAATTAATCCTATTAAACATATAAATATGTGCACTCATCGAGGCCTCATCATGAGGATGGCTAGAACTGCCCCTAGGAGAGGGGGTTTGAGCAACCATGGATTGTTGTTGTGGAAAAGGATGAGTAAGCACAACGGGTTGTGAATTTGCTTGGAAAAGTTTGGCCACTTCATTGTGATGTGGACATTCTCGAGTGTAGTGATCATCACTACAAATGATACACGGGAATTTCAGTTTCCGTTGTGGTGTCTTTTCAGTAGCAGGTGTTTGAGCTTGATTTTTTGGTTGTTCATTGTTATTGGTATTTTTTGATTTATTCTTTGTCTTCTTCTTACCTCCGGATTTTTGTGAAGGGGAAGATTGAACTGCATTCACCTCAGAGATCTGAGTTTTGGGTGAGGTAGAGGAGAGTGTGGTCGATTGGGAAGTAGATTGAGTTTTGATGGAACCGATAACACCATCCACATGAGATGAGGATGATGGCTTAGATGGATCGGTATTAGCTCGAGCAAAATTCGGAAGTAAATCATACAAAGTATGAGATTGTGAATAAAACAAATATAAGTACTGAGCTTGAGCAATGGCTTATTCCTCAATGACCACACCACCCATAGCGACATCGTGATTGATCGGGGGTAAAAGTGATTTAGTAAACCATTCTGCCAATAATATGTTAGGAATGATTACCTTGATCATCCTTCGTCATCGTCTCCACTCATGAATATGGTCAGAGATATGCATAGAGTTAGTTTGACGAAGGGAGGTTAGGAGTTCAGTACCCATCTCGTAGCGAATAGGTAGTTGAATGTGCATGAGGAAAGACATGGCAAGGGAATTGAGATTATGAAAAGAAGCATGTTGTAGTTCAACATACCACTTTGTTGCCAAACCTGTAAGTGTTCACAGGAAAAGATGCAAATGTACAGAATCATCCATGAGGGAGTTTGATGAACACCACAAATGGAAAGTCATCTCATGGTTGTTTGGATCTTCGCCATATTTTCTATCAAATTTCGGAATATCAGAAGGAAGATTAGCTGGAATGACTGGCCAAACCAGTGAATGAAAAATAGGATCATTAGTTAACCGAGACAAGTCGGGGAGATCTAGAGTCGCAAGGAAAGGTAGTTGTTTGTTCATTTGCGTATGATACTGGTGTGGCATAGGAATACCAGTAGGACCATAAACTGGGTTAGGTGGATAATTGTAACTAGTAGTGTAGCGTACCCTTTCACTACCGAGGTTTCCAATCACTCTTAGTTTACCTTTATACATGAATGATTACATAATTCGTACTGAAATCATAAGCAAATTATTTTAACATAATTAAACACACTCAAACATAGAGTAAAATATATGGGTACTGCTATAATTAATCATTCCATAGCATTTATCATTAATTCATTCACATAGCGGAAAACATGATACAAAACAGCACAGTCATGTCAAATGTGATAAACATAACTCAGATTACTTATCTTTTATCTGTTGTAG